>VZTZ01021747.1:243324-370099 GCA_013400955.1 Drymodes brunneopygia | reverse complement strand
CGACCGCGCCTGGGGTTCGCCCTTCCCGGTTCCCCGATCCCAGGGAGGTTTTTCCTGGAGCGGGGAGGCTCCGGCGGGGCCCGAGCGCGAGAGCGGGCCCTGTGCAGACAGCGCCCCCTGGCGGGCCCGGGAAGGGCCATCCCTCAGGAGAAGGGACCGAGTTTAGAGCGGGATGTCGCAGCTCGCATGTCGCATCCCCTCCCCGCGCTTCGGCACCGGCCCGGGCCCGTGCGAGGTGTCCCTGCCCATGCGGGACTTGGAAACAAACCATCCTTAAGGTCCTTTCCAACCCAGCCTGTCCCAGGACCTGTGAAGTGCCTGCACAGCGCTGCTCCCTTCCATTCTCCTGTTAACAGGGGGAATAACCTGGAGAAATAATGTGTAAGCCCGTTTGTCTTGAAATTTAACAGTTTAAAAGTATTTTTTAATAGGCTTATCGCCAAGAACTGTAGTTATAGGGCAAGAAGTAATGGATGCAAATTGAAAGAGGGGGAATTTAGGTCAGGTATTAGGAAGACATTCTTTACTGTGAGTGTGGTGAGACGCTGGAGTAGGTTGCCCATGGAAATCATGAATTTCCCATCCCTGGCACTGTTCAAGGACACTTTGGATGAGCCTTGAGCAGCCTGGTCTAGTGGAAGGTGTCCCTGTCCATGGCAGCGGGGTTGGGACTGGATGGTCCTTAAGGTCCCTCCCAACCCCCTCACATTCCATGATTCTCTGATAATATTGCCTAGCTTCCTTCAAGTACATTTACTTTAGGTTTTATTTTCATTTTCACCTGGGTACTGTGATGGAAGAATGGAAATGAGTAGTGGGTTTTTACTGGAAACAGATTTACACTGTGTGGGTTTTTGATCTTGCTTGGCAAACAAAATAAAAAAAGTGAAAAATGTAGATAAAATCAGAGGTGCCTTGCCTTCTTTCCAAAATGTCTCATAAAAAGTGAAAAACATGTCATATTTTTCCCATGCAGAAACACCAGGTCCTCTTTTAGCATGAAACAAAATTGTTCTATTTTATAAAAGCAGAAGATGCCTCTGATCTCACAGCAACTGTGGAACCATCTCAAGTTGCTTTGATAAAGGCAAGTGATGAAAACAGTTTGTCCCTATTGCATGGAGTGAGAGCCTTGTACGTTTTTGTACCAGCAGTGCTTTTCTTAGATGTAAAATCACAACTTGAACATCAATGCTCTGCTCAAAGCAACAGTCATTTCCCTCCATTTTCATCTTGATAAACACCAGCAAGTCACAGTTTGATCTCAGAGTCCACAAGCTGATTTGGCACATCATGCATAGATCTCAGATTACAGGTTCAGCATATTCACAGGCCTGCTTTGGCTGCTGATTTGTTTCTATCTGCACCTTAACCACGTCTGAAAAGAGAGCAGACAGGACATTTTTGTTCACTCTGCTACAATTTGTGTTTAGTGAGTTGGATGTGCAGTGTAATGCAAGTATCAGTGGAGTCATTTATAATGGATGTTAAACTTGGAAAGCTAAAGCAGCAAAACATTTTCAGCTTAGATAAGTGCTGTGGTTCTCTGATAACCACAAAGAAAAGTAAATGGAGCTTGCATATCTTCATGTTTGTGTTCTCAGCCCTCAGAGCAATTCCACTGCAGCCTCCCACTCATCTGCTCTTGCTGATTTCAGGAGTGGGTCTCAGATTGTTTGCCAGTATTTAAAAACACCGTGACCTGAGGAGGAATCAGAAACTTACTCCTATCAGCAGAGTTTTATCTTTGTTTTACTAATTTCAGAAGTGCTTATGTTAACATCTAAGACCAGCGGTAAAGTAGGACAAACCCAGCATTTTTTCAGTTCTAGAATTTCTTCTGTTCATCTTCAGTTCTAAAATGTCTTCTTTTCTGTTTCAGACTCTCTTGTTGCCCACACTGATTTCTGTTGCCATCTCTGTTATTTGCTGACCAGCTGGGGGTTTGGTTTGGTTTGATGGTTGTTTGGAGGTTTTTACTACAATCTTCAAAGGTACGTTGCCCTTCTAATTCCTTTTCACAACGTTCCATTCACTGTGACTGCACTCACTGCACTTCCTTGTGGCAGGAATCCAAGAAAGCTTAGGAAATACTTCACCAAGCATTTCTCTTGCACTGCCTTGTGCAACGAGGCAGCTCACCTTACCGATCAAACAAGAAGCCCTTTCTTGCCTCCCATAAGGCAAATGACGAGCTGCAACAGTCATCCATGGCTCATGCTATTCAGAATCCGCCTGCACGCTGACAAAGGCACTATCAAATGGTTCATCACTGCAGCAGCACTTGTTTTTGCACCGAGATTTCTCTGCACTGTTTCCTTTTTTCCTCGTCAGCATGTGAAAATTCAGCTCGGGCTTTAAATACTTTCTTGGCAAAGCTGCATTTTGAAATACCACAACTATAATTATTTTTGCTATTAGCTGAGAATATCACATAAAAATGCAATTCTGACAAGACCTGAGGATCCTCATGTCTCTGTAACATCCCTGGAGATTTGGGGCTTGTCTCTATTGTAACTAGCTTGTCAGTAGACTGCAGCAATTTTGATGACAAAGTAACAAGAGGATGTCACATTTTCATTTCAGTTTCCCGGATTTGTGTGTAATTACCCAGACAAGTATCACAAGCATTTGTTACATCTTCATCTCTTCATCACGTTTTTCTTCTTCTTCTTTTTTTTTTTTTTTTTTTTTTGGCTCACAACTTTTGATAACCAGGTCACAGCCACAAGTTTTGCTACAGATTAAAAGAGAAGATCAAGATTTCCTAGCAATACCCATCCATGGAAAGTGTGAGGCCTTAAAGAAATATTTTCTACACAGAAATTCACAGAAATGAGTCTACAAGAAAGCTTTTCCTTCCAGGTTCGCAGAAGCAGACTGTGACACTTGCTGGATGTTTCCTCTTGTGTAATTTCAATTTTATATGCACTCTTGTATCAATCAGATAAGAAGATTTTGTTTTTTTCATCAATTTATTGTTTATGAAGCAGATTTTTTAGGTACCCCAGAGGAGCTGTTTCTGCACTCTGTGTCCCAGCTGGGTGTATATAGGTAGCAGTTAAATGATATATGAGGCATGTTGGGAAAAGACGTGCATATTTTGGTTTAATTCCTGCTATTGGTAATAAGCGTTATGACATGGATACAATTCTTATTTTAAAAGACACTTCTTCCTGATTTCCCAAGCACCAATTCCACTGCAGTCAGTAGGAAAGCTTTCATTGATTTCAATGGGATTTCAATCAAGCCCTAACACAGCATGCAAAATGCTTTTCAGATTTATAGCTCTGGTTCTAAAAAGCAAATAAAAAAAGAAAAGAATTCCACCAAGAAAGAAAAATTAATGCTAAGCAGAGCCTTAAATAGCAGTGTGTCATGAGGAGCATGCAACACAGCTCTTTCAATGCTTAATAAGACAGCCCCTTGCTGAGTGCTGGCAGAGAGCAGATAAACCTAAAAGGAGGTTTAGGTGCTCGTTATTTTTGAGACATATTTTGACAATTGATGATTTGCTCAGGCACAGGGAGCTGATAGTCCCTCTGCAGTCTGGCAATTTGTGGCATACCCCTTTCAATAGCAACTCCCACTTTGGGCAAGCTGATCAGTGTAAAGTTTTCTTGAAAATGTGCCAGTTGTGGGATTTGTGAACATTGACTATATACAGTCTTTCTCATTTTATCATTATGTCTCAGTTGATCTCTGCTTAGGGGGGAAAAAAACAAAAAAAACCCACAGTTTATAAGATAAGTCCTTGGGAAATAAAGGTGTTAGCACATTTTACCATCAGTATCAATTTCTGAGTTTGGTGGAAGGTGTCACAGTGGAACGTGTCACAGCACAAGCAGAAATCACCTGCCTGAAGAGGAACAATCCTTGCCATCTTCCACAGGCAGAAGTTCTATTGTGAACAAAGGAAATTCCAGCTAATCCCCACCAAGACAGCAGGAGCGTGCTCTTGCCAGGTGCCAGCAGAGTGCCTTTGGTGGAGAAGAGAAACACGCAGCCAGGGAGCAGCCAGGGAATAGCCAGGGAACAGCAGGGTAGATGTGACCTCTGATCAAAGCTGAACACTCCAGGGATGTCTGTCCTTTCCCTGTACTGTCCCATGCAACTGGCTTGCAGGTCAAAACAGAAATAGAGTCAAATCAGATCATATTCTCCTGAAATGGGCTAAGAAGTCACACCATGGTCTGCTTCTGGTACCACTGGGTGCCTATGCAAAACCTCAGTTTGATAATTTGCATTTAGGGTATATGGGATGGTTTTACATAAGGCTCAGTTATAGTTTTGCTTCTGTCCTTCAGCAAGGCTGTATTCCTACTTCTCAGCCTTACAGAGAGGACAGGACCCAGAACTGTGTGAAAATGTTTAGAATGAAAATGCATTTTCAAACCAGCTCCCCTTTCTCTGAATGCTCTCACCAGCAAAATATCAAGAGCACAATGACTACAGGAGTATATGCACTGAAATTTTTCCAGTTTCCTCACTAGTGGTCCCATTCCATACATCATCTGAGCCTCGTGGGAGGGCCCTGAGTACACTAATTTGCCATAATTAACAAGACCAGCCTCACCTAGGTTCCCATGAAACCAGTGCCCTTTTGTCCACAAGCTCTGTTTAAGCTCAGAGCTTAAGGTTCATCCTATACCTGCCCTATGCTGTGTATGTCCTGTCACCTTTCTCTGCCAAGCCCTGACATGTTCCTCCCTCATAAATTATTTAACAGGATTATCTCAAGGCCTCTGTCACTGAGTTCCTGCATATGAGAACAGCTCAGTATTTGGCCCAGGGGAGCAGGAGACAAGACAGCCCTGCCCAGCTGTGTTCCTTGGGCCAGAGCTGCTGCTGGGCACACTCTGGATGCTCTGTCACATCAGTCAGGGACATAAAGCAGTGTCCTGAGCCCAGCCCTCAGGGCTGCAGGGTGGGAGGCCTGTGTGCCCTGTAAAACAGAACATATATTTATATATTTTGCTCATCTGGGTTTGGTTTTACAGCACCAAGACAAAGCACAGTTCTTTTAGCGTAATTGCACCACAAGCATTTTTGTGGCATGTGATACAGGTTAATCCTTCTAACTACAGGCATGACCAGACTATTCTGTCCCATAAGCCAATATCAAAGGGAATTCATGTTAAATTATAAAATATATTGCCTGCTATTCATTAGTAACCTCATTTTAGCTGTTTTTTTGGGCCTTGGGTCAGCCAGTCTCATTTATCTGGATGACACTGGGCCACTACAAGCAACAGAAAGGACTCTCTGAAAATGTGTTGAGTCCCTTCCAGAACCAGGCTCCTGGAGCTGCCCAGGCTGTTTCACCAGTGCTGTTTCCCAGCCTGGCATTAGCTGCCCACAGCTGGAATGGGAAGGTCATCCAGCACGTGGATACACCCAGCAACAGGCAGCATTTGGAAATAAACACAAAAACTCGTTTTATTAATGCAAAAGGAAGAAGCAAACCAGCATGTAAATTTTCTGCTGTTTCATCATATTTCCTCACTGACTTGCTCCATTATCTCCCAGTAATCTGCTGAGCCTCCGCCTCCGCTCGGGTGTGCAATCTCTTGTAAGATCTCTAAAAGCGCCCCATTTATCAAATAAGTGCTTCTTGACTAAAAGCAAAAAGCAGACTCTAGACTTTCCAGAGCAGATTTTATTTATTTTGTCATTAAGTATTTAATTTCTTTCTCACAATGTATTCAGAGAGTATGTGAGACTCCATGAAAACTTTGGTTCCAGTAAAATAAGGTACATGAAAGTATGCATTAAGTGACATTTTCAGAGATTCTTCCAAAGCTTTTGAGCTTTAATCTTAAACCCATGTTTCTCTTTCCAGTTTTTTAGCTGAGAATGCAAATATAAATATGTGTTGGGCATAAAAGCATGAGAACTTCTGTCATTTGGAAAAAAAAAATGAAAAGTATTTTGATATTACTTGATGCTAATAGTATTCTTTCAGTAGTGAGAAACACTTTATAAAGCTATATTATCAACATATTCACGTATGGAATATAGGAAATATTTGGGGATTTTCATGGTGAGAGTGAGTAGAGTGAAAATTTCCCTTCCTCCTGGGCTTTAAGCAGGTAAGTGCAACAACAGAAATGTGCCATCAGTGTAACAAAAAATTCTGGTTTGATTTCTCCGAAATGAAAATAAAAACCTGAGCATAAACATCTCTCACCCTGCAGAGCCAACTGTAATTGGCCTAGAGGTGGAGCCAGTCATCTGCAGGGCTGAACACAGAGAAGCAAACGTTTTCTGAGCAGTAAAACAGGAAAACTGAGAAACAGTAATAATGTAAGTCAGGGATTTGCTTGAATAATGGCTCTGTGGGTGTGATACATCTCACCAGTAGTGAGCAGCAGATTACTGGAAGGTTTAGAATATAGTTGTGGTATCCACAAGGGAATTTCTCAGGGGAAAATGTGGGAAGGCACCCTGGGGTGGGGAGGAAGAATCACCACACAAATGAAAACCGTACATAAAGGAGAGTAGAACAAGTAGCACCTTCCTTACAGAGCAATGTTTGGCTGCCCTGCCATGCAGAGCCCTGCTGCTGATTGCTGTCTTTCACAATGTTTTTAGGAGTTAAGCAGCAGTTCTCTTGCTATTTCAAAAATAGGCCTTTCTAGGACTATTTAATCAGATAGTAGGACAGCTTTCCTCATCACATCTTTCATTGGCTTTCACATCTAAGGCATTCTGGAAAATAATTTGCAGAGCACTTATCTGGGCTGGCATGAGCTATCATCGTGCAGCAACAAAAGAGTGGGTGCCCAGTCTTTGTTTTGTATCAGATACTGGATATCGACTTCCTCATTATTTGTATTTTCTCAGAAAATGGAAAAATAAACATCCACAGTTCCTCCTGCTGGAAGATAGTGCATGAATTCATCATGCCTTCAGTTTTAAAGCATACTGGTTTATTTCCAGGGCTATAAGAGAGGAGATACTGGTCCATTAAAACTTTTTTACTCCATAAGCTGTCACAGTGGGGAAAGGTGTAAACAGATTTTTTTTTTCATTTTTTATGAAGAGATTTTTTCATCTGCTTTCAATTTAATACTCTCAAAGGAAGGTCCACCCATGTATTCTTTGGGACCTGCTGCTGCTTCCCACTTTCCATTCTGTGTTGTCCAGAATTGACACCTGCTCTGGTTCACTCCAAAATCTCTGCTGGCCAAACTAATGTCCCCTCTGTAAAATACTTCAGGGTAAAAGGAATTACACAAATGCAAGAGGTTTTAGAGACAAAGTTAAACAGAAATAACAAATGCAAGGGATTTTATGTGTTTTTATTCAAGGGTCAAAGACACACAAATGCCAGCCTCTAGGCCTCATGATTACTGCTCTTCCCAGCACAGCAAGTGGCCTTATCTTAATCAAACTTCTCTGTCAGTGCTTCAGCCTCATCCTCTTCAGCCTGCCCAGAGCTTTGGCATCATTCACCACCTACAATCTTGTCTTGTCTGGCTTCCTTGCTCAGTACTCTCTAATTTCCTTCCTACTTCTTCAGTTATTTCTTCCCTTCAGCCTCTCCTCCCCCGCCCATGTTGTGTTTGTGTCCCTGGCTTAACTTTCTCTCCTCCCTTCCTTTCTGGCAGCAATACAACCTCAGCATATCAAAAACCTCAAAGACAACTTTACCTCTCCCTCTGGACTCACAGCCTTATCTCCTTCCCTTCTCTCCCTTGGGCACAGTCCCATCACCCCACCTGGGTGCTGCCCTTTCCTGGGCCTTCTTGAAAACTGCTTCAGGTAACATTTTGGCATCCACCCTCTCTTACTCTCCCAAAGGTGCAAGTCTCCAGAGCAGATTCTTTCCTCTGTTACAGTGGCCTACTTTTTTCACTTCCCCTCCACAGATGTGGTTATGTTCCCCCTTATCCATCAAACCAACCATGTTACCAAACCATCTCAGACCCCTCTTGGGTTTCTGGACCCTCTTCTCCATTGCACTGAACAGAAGCCTCATTTTCAAGGTTCTTTATGATCCAGTTCTTGTCTTTCATTAAGTGTCAGGAAACCAACTCTGTCTTCTAATCCATTCAGGATAAAAGCCCTTATCTCCCACTTGTTAAAACACTCACTTAGGCACCTTTGTGCTTTTTTCCCAGGCAGCTATAAGTGTCTGTGAAACTATCCTCATTATCCTTATAATTCTCCTGTGGCATTACGTCAATAACATCCTTAAGTGTTAGGCTGTGGGTTTGCTGCAACCCTGTGACTCAGAGTGGCTCATGTGTCCTTCTGCCTCCCTCCCTGTCTGTACTCATTCATTAATTGTCTGATAGTGAGGTCTGGGAAGGACAGACTTCTCCTTTCTCTTCCACAGCCCCCATCACAGTGAGCTCTGACCAGCTGCTGCATTACAGCAGTAGGGGAGTAAATCAATCCACATCCTTTTCCCATCAAAATAATGCTTCAATTTTTTTTAAATTTCATTTCTAATAGCAGATTTGTCCCAAATTCACCACAGACTGCTGGAATTTAGATACAAATGACACATAAAACACTATGTAATAAAAGGAAGCAATGAACTAACAAGAACATAGATGAGCATTATTGAAGACTAATTCTGACTTCATGCCAGAATGAAAGAAAAAATAAATACGGAGTTCCTGGCAGCATATCAGCAGAAAAGTGACAGGAAAAGGCATAAGCATTCCTTGCAGGTTTTTATATGTACCATATTTTAAATTCACACCTTTACTTCTATCAACTATTTGTAGAGCTGGTAGAACTTATCAGGAAATAAGAATACAAGAAGGAGGCTTTTAAAGGAGTCTAGGACTATAGCACCTTTTAAATGCCATCTTCTGATGTTACAAAAAATATTAAATCCCATTCTGTTGTTTTTTTTTTTTCCATGGTAATAAGCAGCATTTACAGATTATGCTTCAGGTCAATCAGTTTCTCTGCTCTTGCCACGCCCTCTTTCAAGCTGTTCCTTCCCTGCTTCAAGGCTGATTCACCAAGACAGATTTTATTCCTAAATCAGAGACCTATCCATTTGGCTTCATTGATGCCTCTCTTGAAGTGAAAGCAGAATTCAAAGAAAATACTCTTTTATATTCATGTGGTCAAAAACATTCTGTTTTGCTGTTAGTCAACAATTTCTAAGCCATAAATCTTTACCAGGACAACTTTTGCTGGCAGAATTATAGTGGCAGCAGAGCCAGTATAGCATTCCTAATTCCAAACGCCACCAGTTTGACATATGCCTAAGTCTAGAACAGAGGGACTAAGCTTTTAAAAAGCTTAATTCATTGCTGCAATTTCTTTGATAAATATCAGCTGAAAATGCCGCACAGGATCAAAATCATTGTGGAGGTGCTACAAAACAACACAGTGAATGGAAAACAATGCAGGAGGAAATAGAAACTAAATAAGCTTTATTTACAGTAAATAAAAGGGAGGGGGAACAATAATAAACAAATCACTTCTCTTTATGTGTATTCATTAGTGTGGATTAAGGCATGTGGAAATTTCACTGCAAAATTCACTGCTGCAATGCATAATTAAGAAAAGCAGAGAAGGGGCTAAAACAAAAAGTCTCAGCAGAATCTAACCACCTTTCATAGAGTTTTCTTTCATGCATTCTCTGATGAGGTGCAATCAGAATTACCATAATATAGGTGAGCTTTTATCTGCTGCTTTATGGAAGAAGTTAACTTCTATGTGAAAAAACAAACAAAGAAAAGAAAACCCACAAAAAACTTAACAAATAAATCACTGTGGAGGAGCTAACTGATTAGACAAAGCAAAGTAAATACTTAGTAATCTTAAATAACTAACTTAAATAAAAGAAGTAGCAAGTAGCGTGTCATATCTGTTACTTTCTCAGAGAGGAATTACTGTAAGTTCTCTTTAAATGTTTCTTCTGTAAGTGAAACAGGTAAAGAAAAGCCCATATGACAATAATAAGGGGAATTAGGTCAGCTTCTGAACTCATCCATCAGTGAAATGCAGCACATCTCCAGCTCATACAATTCCAAAATCATTTAAAGTGATTGTTTTCAAGTCAATCTTCCATCACCCACCTTTCTTTTTGCCAGAGGCCAGAAATAGCACCTCATAATTTATCTTCTATGTCAAGCTTTGCAGCAGCTACCCCCTTCTGAGCCACTGAACTCAGTTTGCTGCATCTGCTTTCAATATACACACTGGAACCACATTTTCTCTTTTGCATTCACCTGTCAAATATGGTTTAGGAGAACACGCTTCAGATACTGCTAAGAAATGCTACATCCACAAGACTTGGAGCTTAGAATTCCGTCTGTGAACTCTCTTGAAAAGCTTGCGGAACTTCAACTCATTGCAATGAGCTAAAGCTGCTACATTATGGGTTGGATGCCAGAGACAAGCTGGCTGGTGATTTTTAAATTCATAAAACTAGAAGCTGCCTGAGACTCAAACACTCAAAATTTTCACCTAGATAAATGCTGAAAGCTTTCGTATTCTTTTCACAAACACCCTGCATTGCAAACAGTCTGAGACACTTAGCTCAGATAAATAAGGAGTTCCTGGAACTTTTCTTAGTTCCCAGGTCAAGGTGTGAAACCTCTACAAGTGCTGGCTCTGTGAAGATAAGGCTCGGGTATGACAAGGCCTTTTCCCTCTCCATCCCACCCTTGATGCTCTGCTTTAACCAGAAGTAAAACTTGGCTGCACAGGTTGAAAGCAAAGGCACTTAGGGCAGGTTGCAGTTCTGGGCAATCAGGAGAAGGGTGTACCATGGCTTGTGTTTGCCATTCAGCACAGAGGTACCATCCTTACTTTTAGGAAAGCTGATTACAAGATCCCAGTGTCCCCAGGCTGCTGTGCACAAGCTCTTCCTTCCCTGCAACTTGCCAGAAAGTCTCTCTGGCTTTCCACATTGCCCTAATGGAATTTAGCCCAATCCAGTACAAACAACACTGGTAGAAGGGACCACAACACTCAGGCCATTTATCATCTGTTGTAGGAGTCTATTGGAAACACATGCCCAGTCCCAGGGCTCTGCTGTACCAAGCACCAGAGAAGAGAGTAATCTGGCAGCAAACCTCTGCTCTGCACAATTTACTGAGCAGATGTTGGACAGGATAAAAAGAACAATCCAGACAACGGGAGAAGTCTCCTGAAGCTGAACCTCACCATGCCAGGTTATTTATGTGTTTCCACACCCTTACTGCTCTGAAGCCAGATTCACAATTCCTGTATGAATGTGCACACTAAGATTCAAGCAAATGGCACACAGCACTTCAAGTCCCTTTGTGTTGGTATCTGCTTCTTCATCTTTCAAAAAGCAGAAGCAGCAGCCGGTCTGAGCTGGAATGCAACCAGCTTTGTGTTGAAAAGGGAAGAATTCCCTTTAAGAGGTCAGTATCCAACCTCAGCTTTGTTCAGCACCACCTCCTGAATAGCGAGAATTATGTTTGAAAGGTATGTCCCTTTGAGCAGCTCCTGAATAGGGAAAACTATAGGAGACTGCACATTTTTACAAAGAGAGGATGTGCTCTTCCCCATTTACTGATCCAACACTCAAAGAGCTCAGAAATCACCTCCTGCAGATGCCAGGCTTTGAGAACAAAACAAAAAAGAAAAATGGATATTCTGGTAACTATGGAGAGGCTATTAAAAAAACGTTTTTCTAGGTCACTGAAAGCAAGCAAAACACAGAAAGTGTTTTCTATTGCCACTCCACTCTCCCCTGTGCTCCCCGCAAACATAAATAGTTCTGTGATTCATTGCAAAGCTGCTCTTCCCTTGGTGAATTTGAAAGAGAATATAATTGCTTTTCCCATACACCAGTAATGATGACAGGGACCAAGATGCCTTTTTGACATCAAATGGTATGTCATTCATTAAAATTACTACTGCATGAGTGGGAAGTTTTCAGCAGAGGTGTCATTTTCTCAGAACATGCACTGAAAGGAAGTCAGATGAATACAAGTTTTCGCCTCTTACTTTTGCACAACACATCAAACTAGTTTGCAGCTTAACAAAACCTGTCTGCATATTCTCATAGGAGCTGGGGGTTTGTTAAAATACCAGCCCAAAGCTGGTATTAAAAAATTAATTCTCCATTATTCGAAGTGTGACCAAATCCATTTCCAGTGAAAAATTTAATCTTGTATAGTTCTTTGCATTCTAAGTTTATAGATTTAGACAACTTTTGAATAAACATACAGCATTTGTTACACTATTGCAATCAGCAAATGGAAAGCTGTATTAGGCTTAAGGGCTATGTTTTCAGAAGGAAGGGAAGTAACCAGGAGATGTGGCCAGGGAAGGAAGCAGTGAGCTCTGTTACAAGCATCACCACCCAGCAAAGCACTCTGGCTTCTGGAGCAGTGGTCCTTTCCAGCTGTAAAAACTTGTAGAAGTTCTCTCCAGTGATCATTTCCCCATCACTGCCTGGTGCCCAGTATCAGCAGCAGACCTGCAGACCTCGGTGGCCTTCATTCCAAGAGAACTTATATCACACAGAATCCCACAGCACTCATGCAACAAAAATAATGGTGTGCCCTTGGTCAACAGCAATTTGTTCTCTGTCTGTCAGCTCATTCCCTGCAAGGACCCAGCGCCCATCACACAGGGCTGCAGGGCTGGGAGATAAAGGTGAAACATGCCCTTTATTCTGAAAGCAGAGACAGAGCTCAGTGACATCCCTCTGCCTGTGATGCACCTCGCTGTACAGCGAACGCAACACATCAATTGCTGATGCTATCAAAGGAAATAGCATTTCCAGCCACATGGGAAATATGTCAGCAAAACAAATGGATTCAAATAAACAGCGGCAGAAGGCGCATAGCAATATTGATTCATGGCTTTTTATCCTCTGTCCTTTTGAAATGGTCCCTTTCCAGCACTCAGGCTGCTGTGATAAATACCTCCTCCCCCTCCTGAATGCTTGACTACTGAGAATACATTTTCTGCAGGTTTTTTTTGAGCGGAGAGGGAAAAAAAAGATGAAAAAAAGAAAAAGACACCTACACTTTGTAGTGATTCTGGTTTTGAGCCATTAGCTTGCCCTGCAGTATCAAGCATTGCTTTGAACCTCTCCCTGATACAACAATGGCTGATTTGTATCAAGGTGCTTCTCAGTAAAGGCAAGGCATTTGAGAAAAACACTGAATTATGTGGCATTAAAAAGAAGGTTAGCAGTAGAAATACATCAAAGGAAGCAAGATCAAAACTACTGTAAAGTGAGCAATTGAAGCAACTGGAAAAGTCCTTCCCATTCAGACAGGTCACCTATTCAAGTCCAGCCTGAATCAAAAGTGAAAATGAGTCTTCTGTAGCTTTGGAGAAATGAAATGAGGGGTCTCTCTACTGGGTTTGCATTTGATAGACAGCCCCATTGCAAAATCAACTGCTGTCAATTTTAGCAAAGGACAGGGCAAGGTTGTAGGTTTGCATAATTCAAATTATTTGAAATAAAAATACCATGCTATTTTTTGAATAAACACCACTACCAGAAGGACATTTTTTTCCACCCAACCATAAAAGCACAGAAAAAAAATTGTGCACATGGTGTTTGTTTGCTCCTGGTTTGTGAATGAATAAGAGTGAGGCCAAAGCTCAGGCAATGTCTGAGGGCTGTGAGCCTTCAGAAAACCCCATGGTGAGGGTGTCAACTGCACAGGATTGTCACCTACCAGCAGAAGTGCCATCTCCTGCTTTCCTACACCAGCTTCCTCCAGGGAAAGACAGCTTGCTTTGGGGCTTGCAGGCAAACAGGTTTGTAAGAGAGTCATCAATGCCAAAATAAAATGAAACTTGGAGGAATACCAAGAAAACTCTAACCCCTGTCCTTCAGCATACCTAATGCCCTGGTGTCTCAAACAGAGCAATGTTGTCAGTTCAAGTTCAAGTCTTGTCTGTGCCCCAAACAAGACAATTTGTCTTCAAAGTGGAGGCAGCAGAGAGACATTGCTGACTCAATCCCCGTGCCCTGAGTGCTCTGCTCAGAGGCTGCGTAGGTACAGGAAGACAAAAAAAAACCCTTGTAAACCTAAGGGACTGTTTGTGCTGACCTCAGGTTACCCTGGCTGGCACTGATCCTGTGACAGGACAGTCCTTCCTGCTGATTCTAAAGGCACAACTCAGTAAAACCCCTCCATGAGCTCTGGGATTCATGGCCCAAAGCACAGTTCTTGGGCAGGAACATGGGGGTTTTAGTGAGTTGTTCTGCTAACTGATTTGCCAGTTCTTATTCCCCTCTCCTACCCTCGCTGTCCTTTTTTTCTACTATAAAAATGTTAGCATGGCTGCCTCTGATGAATTTCAGAAGTTTCAACACATAATTTAAAGGCAGAAGTCATTAGCAAGCATCTATTTGATCACTGACAGCCAAAGCAGTAAGAAGAGCTATCATTCAATAACAGTTAAGGTTAAATATATTCCTGTAGTTCATCATCATTCACTTTCTCTAAATGCATGACTTCAGGTAGTAAACTCTGAGGAGAAGGACAGTGTGAATTACATTGTGTGGCAGATATAGCCATCAGCAGCAGGCTTTAACCTCAGACCAATCCAAAACAGGAGTCTGACAAACAATTTCAAGGGATCATCATATGACATTAAAGTCCTCATAATATCATCCTTTCATGTGTGTGATATATTGGAGGCAGCTCTCAGGTAGTCCTTAATGGCCCAGCTGCCACCATGGTGATATATGCACTGTGTATTAAGGAAATGAAACAGGAATTATGCACAATGCATCATTTCTCCTGCTGGTGTCATTGAGCAGGGTAGGCTGCAGCACCCTGTTGCTTCAAGATAAAACAGGATAAATCCCTAGTGCTTCATTGATGTGCAATAGAACAGAACATTTCAGTTGGAAGGGACCGACAGTGACCATCTGGTCCAAATCTGTGCAGGTGCAACAGACCCAGAAAATGAGAAGATACACACCCAGAAAGACCACATTCAGAAAACCACACTTCATGTCATGAAATACCAGGCTGTGCCTTTTCCAGCTGTACTCCCAGAGGTTCACTTTGCCAAACTCACCCCCCAAAAAGCACATTTCTACCCTGCTCCAAGCTCTGCTCCATTCCCTATTCCAAGGATGAAGCTTGGAGAGTAAAGAGGTGGCCACTACTCCCTGATTCAGAGCCTTCTTCACCCTGGACTGGATGAAGCAGCTTTTGGATGCTCCAGCATCCAGCATTTCCCTTTCAGGCAGAGAACTGCAGATCCTCATACCAGTGTGAATGTGGAGTATTAAGTAACTCAACATAGCTTTAGCAGGAGAGTGCCAGTGCACAATAACAAAGCAAAAATAACAGCTATGTCTGTCACCTCTGCAGCAGCAGGCAGCTTTTCAGTCCAGCTTTCCTGGGTAGTCATTTATAGCAGCACAGAGCAGGTGGAAATCATTGCTGCTCTGATCTGGTGGCATTTTACACCCACTCTCACCAGGGAAGATCACTATAAAGAGAGGCAAATACATAGAACAGCCTCCTGAAGACAGACATTTGGCAGCACCTAGTTTCCATCCTCACCATCACATACCTGCAAATAAAATTAGGCTGTCTGGGCAAAATGTAATTGTGACATGCTCTGGTGGGCTGACAGGGATTGGTTTAGATACTAACAAGCACATCTAGGGCACAGAGCAGGTGACAATCCCAGCTCCAGCCTGCACATCCCTTCCCAGGTCAGCTCACCTTTTACAGGTTTTCTCCCTCCCTGGGGAGCAGGTGAGGTGAACTCACTGTTCCCAATAAATTTGCATCTGTCATTCAGAATCTATGTTTTCTTATTACAGAGCTGACAAAGTGACAGCAATAATTAATCTTGCTGTGTATGGAGTTCATTGATATCAAGAAGAATTAAACTATTGTAATCAAGTTAGCCTGTTGCAGACGTGTGAAGTGCTAGAGTTTATCAAATTCTGCAGGCACACAATTTGATTCTTCATAACAAGGGAGGACAATGCTGACAAGACAGCAGAGAGCCAGCAATATGATCCAAGATTTCATGAATGCCTTTTTTAGCTCTTAAAAAGTTCCACACTTGTCAGCTGTGTAAAAGTTGCTATGACATGTTAATGCATGCCATATCAAAATTGTCAAATGATGCTGCACTCTGGCTCCATGGGGATGTGCTCTGTGTCCAAACCAACATGTGCCTGCACTGACTTCTTGAGAGTCACCTGAACTTCAGCAGCTCCTGGAACCAAATAATGGGAGGAAATGTGCACATCTATGAAGGTATGAAAAGATGCTGCCAAGGGGGATGTTGAAATAGAAGCAAAGCTCAACAAGGGCAATTATCTCTGTCAAAGGCTTTTGGTGATCGATGTCAGCTGCTCTCACAGTTGGAGTTGGGAAAACCACGACATGAATATTTGATTAAATTAGGCCAACCTGAAGTCTCTACCAGAGCATGTGATGCCACGGGTTTTCTATGAGATAGCAGGGTATCTCCTTCACAGTGGATTACATCTTTGTCTTGCCTCACCACTTTCTTCTTCAGCTGAAAGTCTTTTAGCATCCTAACAAAAGGCACAGCTGGGCAGTGCCAGGTATATCTGGCACTCTGTGCCAGCTCAGCTCCCTCCCCACTATGATCCCCACGAAGCTGAGGTGCAATCACTGCAACTGTTCTGAGGGCACAGACAGCTGAGCTGATCCAGCAATTGGCTGCCTGCAAATCCAGGCAGCCAGCTCCTCATTCCTCCTCTCCTCTTCAGTTCATATCTGTACATTCCTGCCCCCTTTGCTTGGGGCTGGCCCTTATATTAACCCCCAACCTCCTTCTATCTGATTCCATGCATGAGGCAGGCAGATATCAAACTGAGGGACAAAACCAAAGGAAGTTTCCAGTGCCACAGCCAGTCCAAAGCCAAGGGACAAGAACATGAGTAAGGATGCCAGAAGGGAGGAAGAGGCACAGCCCCTCTGGCAATACCATGGAATTGGCTCAGCTCTCCCAACACCCAGAGGAGCTGTTGTGTTCAGAAGGAGCAAGTGCTATCAGACCCTTATTTGATGCACCTCAGTGCTGCTGAGCAGCCTGGAGATTGTCTCCCCAGAATTTACTAACCCCTTGGCATTCATTCCGTTCTCGCTCAAGATGCTCTCCATCTAAGCCAGATGATAAATGTCCTGTACTCCATCCTGCTCTTCCTTGCCTTCAGAGAACTGAGCTTCTCTGCACTCCCTTAGGCACTGTGAGCTGTTAACAAATCAAACTGGATGTTTGCTTGCAAAGCCTAACCTGGAGGGAACAGCTTATTTTCATTAGCAGCCTGGTCTGTTGTCCAACACAGACCCGAAACCTGAAGGATGTAACTCAACCTGCCCACTCAGGCTCCTATTTCAGAGACTTTTCTCCAGAACAGCCAGTCTTTTCTGGTAGATGCCACCAGAATAGGAGCCTCTTGGTACCTCAAGCAACTCCACAGGCCATCCTGCCAAGCAGTCACCTTCCCCTGGCCCAAACATGCCTCCACAAAGAGGGATACGTCCACCTAGGCTGCTGACTCCCTTCTCCCCCAGCATGGAAACAGAGCTTTCTAACCCACTGAGGCAAGGAAAGCAAGCAGGAAGTGGGTGAGACAGGGAACTGGATGTTTCCTACCTAAGGAAAAACTGGGATGGAAGAGACCTTCTAGCTTGCTAAAACTCACTCCTGCCATCACAAATAGCTCTTCTGTGCAAAATAGCACATAAATTGATCAAACTCTCTCCTTAAACTAATTAAGTCTGTTGTATCTGTTGCAAGGCCACACTCCCCTAATGCCTAAAAGCTCTCTGTCGGTTCCCAGCTTCTGGTCCTTTTGCAGCTGGTTTATGCTCATTTTCTCTGTTTACCTTTTAACAATTCCATTAAATGACTCCTTGACCTCATATTATTTAGTGTTTCATTGTGCTCTTTCATGCTTCAGCACTAACAAAAGGAAGTGCAAACACAGGAGAACACATCAAGGAGCAATAGGAGGAATCATACAGCTTTAAACAATTATGAAGGGGTGGGGCAAAAGGTAGAGAATAGCCCAGAGCTGAACATTACAGTTTTCCACATAATAAATAAATAAAAAGGGACTAGAAAATTTGACCTATGAGTTCAAAATGAAACAAAATTCTTGCTGCAAATGGAACAGCATTGATAATATCATACAATGGCCACTTCTGTGTCAGAGCTATATTAATTGGGCTAAACAAACACAGCTGGGGAACCAGCTTTGGGGAAGAAGGAAGGCTTGAGAAAAAGAGATTCAGTTGTTGGAAAGAGCCAAGTAGGCAAATTTAATGTTTTTGGAATAACATGGCAGAACTCAGGGAGCAATTCTTGTGAATGAGAGGTGGGAAGTTACACTTCCTCTGCTCTGCAGAGGGAAAATGAACATCAAGAGGTCATGTCTTGCCTCTAAGCAAGAAGGAGCTTTTAGGGTCGTCTGATTCCGTGGGAGAAGGACCAAGGTTCAGGAGCTGGGAGGGGCCCAGGCTGGACCCAGCCAGACCATGCTGGATTTTTGTGAGAGATCATTTCCCTGCAGCAAACAAGGCTCCTCCTTTTGAGTGGTTTGCTCTTGCAAAGAAACCCTTCTCTATTAATGCCTCTCCAGCTAATAGCACCCCCCTCCACAAAATTACCAGAATGGACAGCACACAAAAACAGTTAAACAGAGAGCTCTTAAAATAGAGCAGCTTAATTCCAGTGAAACTCTCAGGTTTATCTTGCTTGGCTTTCAAGACATTCATTTGCAACACCTCCTCTTTTAATAACCAAGATTCAAAGTTTCCAAAGCCTTTTATGTAAAATCTCCTAAAATGTGTCACATAATTGTATCATGTAATGGCCTTTCAGAGAACATCTTGAACGCAGGCAATGGAAAACAACTTCACAGGCAAGCAGCAAAGAGGTAACTCAACAAAGACTCATTATAGGAACAATTAGGCTTTCAGCTGGTAACATCAAAGAGTTTATTTATTTGTTACAGGCTGGAAAATAGACCAGAAAGTGTTATAAAATGTTTCAGCTCATCTGAGAGTGAGTACAAAAGCTTCATGTGCAGTTGTATCACCCTTTCTAAGCTGAAAGCAAATAAAAGCCTTGTGATGAATTCTGTGAGTACAAACACACAAGAAGCTGGGGTCTGTGACCACAGTGATTTTAAGAATCTACAGAGATGTAACTTGGTTTAGAGAAGTTCTTGAGAGCAAGTCAAACCTTTTTTCCTTTCTCTGTTTAAAAATATTCAAGCATTTTTTAAGTTGCACTTAAAAACTCTAACATTGATTTTTTTTTTTTTTAATTTAAAACACAAAGTCTTAGGGTTTAGTAGCTGCAAAACACTTTTTTCCGATTTTTTCTCAAATAAAAACTGAAGCAATCTGGAAAAAATGGTATTATGGGTGTAAATTCCATTTTTGTCAAAGCTTTTGCCACTAGAAATTCTGGCAAAGGGGTTTTGTTGTTGCTGGTGCCACTTCTTTGTAAAATTCAGGTGAATCACTAGAGACAAGCACAAGCAACTCTCTTTATTGCACTATACAATAGTTTCCTGTTTTGTTTGAAGGTACTGCTGGTTTGCCCCAACACAAGAGTTTCAGGATGAGATGAGCAGGGGATCTGACCTTACTCGTTCTCAGCAGTAGGAGCTGACATGTTTTTTTCTGGTAAAAGCATTCCAGGCCTTTCATTTTCACATTTTATGAACAACATATTGTGTTCTATGTCAAAGAAATGCTTGGGCCAACGCAATCCTTTTTAGCCTTTTTATTTTACACTTCTGTGGGAAGATGAAAAAAGTTGGGGGGATCAACCCACAAGCATTTTCCTCACACATTTCTGGTTCACACAGCAAACCAAAAAATCAATTCTTCATCCTGTTCTAGTGCTCAGGGTCACTAAAAGCGAAGCACATTCTTTTTCAGTAAGTCATTCCTAATAAAAGGCACAAAACTCAGTGGGCAAATGCCTTTTGTGTAGATCTGGAGATATACAAACTGAAATTAAACCAGTGTCCAGCATTTCTTTCTCCCTATAAAAGACAAATATTGAAGGGGAATTGTTTTCTAGAAGTTAGTGGATGTGTGGGGTAAATTGTTTAATAGGTCTGATGATGATTCTGTTATTTGTTCAGCATAAGTAGCATTTTACTATAGCAATTTCTGTGCAGAGAAAGGTATTGGATGTATTTCAATGAAATGTTTTCCTAATCATCGCTATTATGAGGTTGTTTAATAAACAAATTATAGCAGATGAATGGTTCTGCTTTCAATGTCCAATTTTATTTAAATCCTCTCTTCACAGAAGGGGCTCTTGTATTCATGTGGAGAGAGGGGGAGGCAGCAGAGTGAGCAGATTCCTTGCTGATCTAACATTTTCTTCTCTGTAGCTGCCCAATTCCCAGTATGGCTCTGCAATATAAAATTCTAAGCCTTTACACAGCACCTACCAGCATGGTGGGGAGGGGACAGTTTGATTTTCACCACAGGAACCCTCTTGCATTCACCACGGCACAATTTAACAGTGATACTGAAAACAAAGCAAAGCTTTTCACCACGCAGGAAAAGAGAACTCCTCTCCTGCTTCAGCCCACACCCTTTGTTCGACCAAACAAGGTGACTGAGTTCCTGTCACCTCTTCAAAACCCAGGGTTGTTTCATTTGCAAGGGTTTGGAAACCATTTCCACTGTTTTCTCACAGCTAGCCACTAAGGAAGGCCTCTTCCAGCACTAACCCAGCAATCCTGAGCACCTCCTGCCCCCATCACATCACATCCCTCATGGCTGCACAGCTTCCAGCATTGCAACCACTGTTTTGTGTCTTTTTCTACTCGCAGTTTCAGGAGACAAAGCACCTGCACAACAACAGGATCCTGCTGAGCTGCAGGGGTCCCACATCCTGTGCCAGTGCCTGCTGCTGTGGCAAGTGAGGGGATGCTCAGGGGACACAGGTGTGGCACTCACCAGACACAGCCACTGCACCTCCCACTGCCAGCTCTAAACCCAGCTCTGCCTCCTTTGCCTGTCTCTCCCTTTGCCCTGGAAGAAGCTCTGGTGCAGACCAAGTTATACTTTTGTATGTGGGAGGTTTAATATTGCCAGCATGGCTAGGGAGGGGTGAGCCAGGTCTTGGAGCTGCACAGCCTGAGGTGGCCACACAGATTGTCCTTAGCCAGTCTGCAGAGCTCTGCCTCCACAGAGGCTCATGGACAGCACCCAGACACATTCCCTCCATTTCAGGGTTGCCTGTATACTTCCAGGAATCATTTTCTCATGCCTCTTAATATTAGGAGGGTCAGAGCTGCCATGAGAAAATTAATCCTGGAAGTGTGAGCAGAGATTCACAGGGTGGGAGGGGACCTGGCCAAATTTCTTGCTTTAGTGCAGCCCACAGTGTGTTCAGCCTGTAGCTCTCTCACTCTAGGACTGCAGCTGTACAAAGACTTGGCTTTTCCTTACCCACAGGCACTCACATACACACACTGAGGGGGAAGCTGGAGTTGTAACTCCTTGGTATGGCTTTGTCACAGCTGTCACCAGTTCAGGGAAAAGAGTCGTGAAACTCCTCTTCCATTCTGAGCTAACCACTGAGCAGCGTGTTAATTTTCTGGGTCAGCATCCCAGGATTTTCCTTTTCCTAGCATGCTGTTCAGTACTCTCCACTCTTTGACATCATGTACAACTTCTATAGCAAGAGAGTGCTTAATCCTCTCTGAAGTAATTTCTTTCTTCTTTTATGACTGGAGCCCTGGACAGTCTGTTATGCTTCAACCCTGGTGCTATATTTAACTCAACCATCTTGTTCATTCTTCCTCTCATCCACAGCTTGGCTAAAAGGGAGAAATTGCAGCCATGAATAAAACACCAGGAAGAAAGCAAAATTGTGCAACACACTTTCAGGCAAATGCCAGCACCTGCAACATTCCCCATTCTGTTCAGGGATTTGCATACAGCTTACTGCTGTAAGAGTGAGAGTTAGGGATACAAGAAATGGGACAGAATTTGAAACAGTGGTGAGAGAGCAGTAAAATTACTCTGGTCACAGGGAGTTGCCTCAGCCCCCTGCCCTAAGCTGAGGGCCTGCTTCTGCAAATCAGGTGACAGCAGATGCAAAGGCCCATGTACAGATTTTATTTCCAGGGTACAGATTTCCCAGAATACTTCCCACCAAACTTTGCCTATCGCTGTACAGCCCTGCCCAAGCAAAACTAGTTCAACATGGCATTTGTCACCATGTCCAAAGCAAGAAAAATCCATTTGTCCACATTTAGATGCCACAGCAGTGTACATAACTCATCCTTTTCCATACCAGTCCTGACACCCTTTCCAAGACAAGTACCCTCTGATTTTGTTATATCTGCAGGATGCAGACACGACACAATGAAGAGGAAGAATGGGAATCAGAGCTGCCTGGCTCTGACATTGATCATATGCTCATCCTGCCTCAGCTGTTTGATGTGGATACACCCTTCACCATCTCATGCACACAACAAGGAATGACCACAATTCACAGCAATCGCAGTGCTGAAATGTCTTATGCACAAAATTTAAATATTGTTGAGGTTTCTTTCAGTATCAATCTTCAACATCTCTGCAGTTTATTTAATGTTGCTTCCTGAGGCATATAGAGAGTGCCTTGGGGGAAAAGAGGAGAGATTTTCCAGATATCTGTGCCTAAAATGAACCATCTACCTACATGCAAATACCCATGAATACAAACAATCTGCTCCTCAGAAGTATGGTAGATTCCGATAGTTTTTAGTGACCCGGGGGAAAAAGGTGCCAGTTCTGTTTCTATTCAGTTGGTTTTCTACATATGACATTTTTATTTTCTGTTTCACTGGAGTGCAGACAACTGAGAGGCTCCAGGTTTAGCCTTTGAAATGTTGGTACAGCTGCAGGGTGACAGCTCACAGAACAGACACCAGCACACACAGACACACACACACACCACAAATGCTCAAAGAAGTCTAAATTCACAAAAGCCTAATGTGCTGGAGAAGTTCATCAGCAGTCACATTTTTAAACAATTTCAATCTGCTCTATTTCATACATTTCTCTTAGCGACAGCAAAACCTTGTGCAAATCTGCTGCACGTTGCCAGCAATAGAAGGGGCTCACATACACATTGTGATGCAAAAAATGAAATTCACATTCAGCTTTGAGACTTATAAGCAGCTAGACTTAAAACTCACCCACAAAAGCATGACCCATACCTGAAAAACCCCCCATTTCAAGTTTTCCAAGCAAGAACTGCCTCTACCCTGAATCTAGACCCTTTTTGATTATCCCCCAAATCTGGAACTGATGCCAAAACCACAGATGAGACAAAAGCACCAGTATCTGTTTAGCAGCCAGTTAAAAGAAGAGCAAGCTCCTTTCAAACTTCAGATTGGTCTGACAAATGCCAGGAAAAAGATGAGACAGGAGAAACTGAAGCCTTTAGCCCATGACATCCTGCTTTCAGCAGGGATTTCTATCACAGACAGATGCTCCATATCCCCAAGTCCTCTTAATGACCCAAGCTCTAGCCCCAGCAGAAATTATGTTCTCTGCACCCTTGGCCACAGAGAGGACTGGTGGCAGACAATGTCACCAGCCAGGGAACTCTTCCCTATTCCCATTGCCCCTGTGACAGATAAGGGGGGTGTGGAAAGGGCACTTGCCCTGCACCAGGCTTTGCACCAGCCTGGGGGGGAGGTTGGAGAAAGGCCAACCCCCTCATTGTTCTGTGAGGCTGCTCACAAAGACTCTTTTTTTTATTATTATTATTGTTTTGTGTCCGTTTTGTTCCACCAGACCCACTCTAAATGGGCATTTTGTTTGCCATTAATGAAATCTGCTTCAATTTCAAAAGTTCTGTTTGCAGGCTGTAATCTCAGTCCCAGTCCAATTTAAATATCTGTTGTTTTGGTGGTGGACTTCTGGACCACATCCCTCCAGCTCAATGCCAAAAACATAACGGAGGAAATTTCACCCACCGTTAGGAGCCATCTGGTTGTGCTGCTCTGAAAAGTGAGACAGATAAGGAGCTGTGTGATACCCATGTAAGGCAATTTGCTGGCCTGTTTATCATACCTGACTCTGGGGTGCACAGCTTTATTTTGATTTGATAAAAAGCAAAGGAGTGCAGCTGCAGCACGCTGCTGCTTCACTAAGTCGACAGATGGGCATCACTGTGAGGAAGCCACATGGCATTTTTTTGTTAAACTCAGCTCATTAGGTTTTATCTGCAATATGTTGCTGTATTGGCAGAAAACCTTTCAGCCAGCAGAAACATTAGCCAAAGTTTGTCAACAGATATAGGGAAGATCCTATTGTGGAAGATGTGCTGGGGCAGGGGTGGGCTGTGATTGCTTCTCAAAGCTCACAAGTCAACTCTTGAAATGTTTTTCAGCTCTCTCTACAATTTGTGCCATAATGGCAGTTCTGACTTGCATATTAATAGAGCTGCTATTCACAGCTTGCAATTGTTGGGGCATTTTGAGGCAGTTCACAAATCACTTTTTCTGAATAGGTGCAGGAAGTTTGTCAGCAAAACCTGGGAAGTGGGAAATTTTCCTCATCTCTGACATGGAAAAAGATAGATGCCCAAATTCTAACATAGTGAAAAGTGCATTTCTAAGCTGAGAGCCACAGGCTGTATTATTTTGAGGCACTTTGGGTTGTAAACAATTCTTTCCTATCTTGAGTCACTGGTTTAATTCCAGTAGGCCAGTTCAACTTTAAGAGAAAAATGAAGCCACAATGTGTGTGTTAGCAGCAGCTCTGGCTACAAATTGGCAAACGTGAAAAGCAAATCAAAGTATTTTCAATCCACAGAAGAAATGGTATAAACTTTGAAAAACTCCTCCTTGAGGAAAGAAATTGAATGGGCTGCTCTGGGAGCTCACAGGTATTTCAACAGCTGCTCATGTGGAGTCCCAGCACAGTCATTTCACAGGCTGGGGTCCCAGTGAGGAATTAGGAGCTCTCTTCTGACACACAGACCTGCACCAAATCATCCAAAGCCATTTAGGGAGCCAGGAGACAGCCATACCTGCATCTTAGGTCAGAAATGTGTTTTCAAACCAGCCATTCTGACCATTCCCATTTTTTGAAAGGGGTCTGGGATTCCTCTTAGAGGGAGCCAAATCACCTGCAGTAATGTCCCACCCCTTAACAGGCACTCAGATACCTCAGGGTATCAGGGCTCAGCACCATTTCTCCCTCCACATTTCCAGCTTGCTAAAGCAGAAGCCTTGAAAAATATCTCCTGTTTTAATTTACAGGTGGTAAATTTAATTTTACATTGGGGGTTTTCATTTACTCTAAACTCAAACTAAATCAAATCAAACTTGACCAAAATTTAATAACTCAGGCTTAAGCCAAAGTGGGAATAGCCACTCAGTTTTCTGGTTAATCTAAATTTACCAGCCTAATATGATACTTTGAATTAAACCTCACCAACTCAGAATCTAAATGTAACCTTAGTGTCTGTAAAAGAAAACATTTTTTCAGTGATACAGTGAGCTGAGCTATGTTTTCCATTAGTGGAAAATGTGATCACATTCTGAGATACTTTATATTTTTACACTGGCTTTTATTTTTAGCCGTTTCTGTGTTAGAGCAGTGCCCATTATCTCACTCTAATTAAAGGTCACTGCTCCTGTTACTATCTATAGCTATAAAACTTCATGCTAAGCTGCCATATCTTGACCCAAAATTAATAGATGTATTTTAGCTCATACATTTCCCCCTTTCTCCAGCTGCCTGTCCCGTGTGTGTGTGTCACAGCTCCTCTGCAGCTCTCTGCCATTTTAGGAGTATCTGGAAGCTGCTGTGGCAGGGTGAGATCACAGCCCCTGGGGACACAGCTCTCACCATCAGTGGGATCAATCACTTGGGCAGGGCTCAGCAGGCAGGAGCAGGCAGAGCTCCCACAGCAGGGAAAGTGCCAGCCCTGCTCTTTGCTGCCTGGTCAGCCCTTGTTCTCCTCCACAGGGAACAGCTGCAGGGAGAGCTGCTGCCTTTGGCAATCGGGGTCCTGCTCCAGCAGTGGCACCTGGCAAACCACTGTGGGATTCACTGCCTCCAACCCCAATCCCTTCTGGGTGGATTTGCTTTTCTGCTTGGTTTCTGCAGAGCAGCCAGCCAAGTGGGATGCTAACCCATAAGCAAAGTTCACTGGTATTTTTGTAATTCAAATAAAGAATGCATTTGGACTTGCAGCCAGCTCTCTCTGGCCTTACTTTACTGCCATGCAGCCAGAGCTTACTGTACCATGGGTAAAATGTGAAAGGAAAAGATGGCTTCATGTGTAGAAAAGAATAGGTGTAAAGTTTCCTATTTGACCTTTTGTTGTCATGATGATCTGAGTCAGGTAACCAATGGCGCAACTGCAAAATAAAAGCAATAATTACTCCCTTAAAAATAGTCCTACTTCCTGGTAATCCATAAACTCCATTCATTTCAACACCAGACATAGTCCTCCATCTCAAGCACTAGAAATTCTTCTGTCCTTTTAAATTTCAGTATTGCTGGAGAAAAAAAAAAAAGGGCAATATCTAGTCACACATGAAAGAGATAAGCTCCATGGTAATTGAACAGCAGAGATTCTGCACTCCAAATTCTGCCTGAGAACCTGTGTGGATATTGCCTTTCAAGGGCAAAAAGGGGAATGGCTTTTCCTGATAACCATTGCATAGATAGATACTACAGGAAAAAAGCAAAGGGCTATCAGCATGGTGGGAGGGAGTGGGAAAAAGAAATGGCAGGCTTGACTTTGGAAGAAACACCCCCAGGTTTTACCTGAGACAGGGTTTGTACACAGAATTGGGTCTCAACTCTGCTGAAAATAAGAAAAATCATCTGGCATCCAGCTTGTAATTGATATTCATGAAAATGTATGAGATTAATGTGCTCACTTGGCACTGCCCTTCAACCTTGTAATGAAAGCAGTCAGGTCTGAGAGGAGGTGGCAGAGAATAAAGAGGGACAGGAAAAGTGAAAGTGAAACAGGAAAGAGGAATAAGCAAACAAAACCAATTGATTGAAATATTTCCCTTCTATGGAATTACTGGCTACATGCTGGTCCCCTTTGCACCACCTGGAGTCAGATGAGATTTACCCCAGTGACCTGAGCCACCCCTGACCTGTGCTCTTCTCTATCATGCATCAGAGCCTGCAACCCAGAGCTGGATGCAGTTTTCCAGGTGGGACCTGCAGGTCCATGAGATCTCTTGGAAGATGCAGCTGCCCAGTGTCCTGACATGCTGCTGCTTCTTGTTTGTGCTGTTCCCTCTGTCCTGCAGAGGGTCAGCAGTGTCACCTTGTCCTTCCTTGTGCAGAAAACACAGATCCATGTCCTACAGTCCTCCAGCCACTCTTTGAAGGAGCTGGCCCTGTCCTTGAGCACTGTTACTCTCCAGCAGAACATTTTCAGCCCTTTGCATTGTGCTGATTATCTCAACAAGGCTTTCAAGTGATTTCCAGGAGGAGGAGGAGGCCATTCTGTCCTCTGCCAGTTGTCATCCTAAGGGACATTTATGCCAGTGTTGGCCATGGCTCAGTTCAGCCTTTTCATTAACAGCTGATGGAAGGACTAGACCACCATATGGTACTCAGTGAAATGAAATTGTGGAGCCAAAGAAACCTTCCTGATGGCCTCCAGGATTAGTCTCAGTAACAGTGTTTGCAGTACAACCCATACAACCTCGCAGAAAGTATGTTTCTCTGGTATTCCAAAGAAAAAGAGCAAAAATGCAGCTAAAACAACTGAAGGAAGGACCTTGTTCAGAGGCAGGGGCTCATTGAAACCATCCTAAGGCACAAAATTGGAGGGATGCACACCTCCCTTGTTTATGATCCATCTGGCTCCACCCACCCTGGAGTTTCTTCTCCCAAATCCATGGAGTAGCTCAATGGCTGTGCAGTGGATAATCACCTTTCCTGCTCAGCTTTGCTGGCATGCCAGAACAAATATGTTCAGCACATTTGACATCAGACCTAAGCTGCTTTACAAAAAAAAAAATACCAAACCAAACTTGAAGCTTACTGTGGGGAAGAAAAAGTAAAAAATTAAATTTTGCCTACTGAAGCAGTACCATGGAACCTCCTTTCAGTAACGTTCCTGTGCTCCAAGTTTCTCCAGAAGCCATGTACCCTGTCATCTTCTATCCCCATCACACACTACAGAATATTCTCCAGGGCGAGGAGACAGCTGTTTGTGGTGCATGAGGGAACAGCCAGTCCATCTGGGAAATAAAACTCCCATGACATCCTTTCAATACTTCTAAATAAAATGTTATTTCCCGTTATCTGACTCAAGTGAGGTGAGTAAAGGACAAAGTAGGGAATTTTCTCAAAAAGTTTAACTTAACAAGAACTCCAGTTTGTTTTTAAAAGCAGTGTCAGAGGACATTTTCAGGTGAATCTAACAGGTTTTTAAGGCTCACAGCAGTGTGCTGGAGGGCACTTTGGGGGAATGTGGCAGGGGAAGAGAGGGGATTCAGAATCCCCTCTGAGGTCCTGCTTTGCCATTGTATTTATTAAAAAGGGTTGTTTGTACCATTAGGAACTAAGTAGGTCACAGACAACCCTTACCAGTGCTCCAGTCTACTCACTTTGCTGCTGATGTGGATTAGCACTGAAAAAGCAACATTACTCTTTTCTCACGTGAGGATGCAAATTACCTTCTCATGTTTAATTCCTTCACAGGAAAAGGGACAGCTGAGCTGCCCAAATCTCCATTTGAGTTCTCTTCTGTATATTTTTCACTTGGTTACTTGGACTTCCCATCATCCCTTTTGTATCAGCACAGAGACAGGACCTTGTTAGGTTGCCTCTTTGTATTTAAGAAACCTAATCTGCCCCCCTGCCAGCATTGGAAAACACAAAGGAAAGAAAAACACTTTGTGACCTCCAAAGGATTTTCTGAATTAAGTGAATCCTTTCTTTTTCACCAGGAACCACAGAACAAAGCTGGTAGTGATCGGTCTGTATGAAGTCAAGAGATATCAGGAACCCATGCAGGCCAGCATTCAACGTGCCATTACCCCAGAGACAAATTCCCTCCAATTTACCTTCCTGGATTTGCTTCTCTCTTCTTTGGCCACATTGTCCTCCCTCTGTGCTTATCCCAGTGCTGAGAGGGGCAGCACTGAGGTCCAAGTTGATAAATAGCAAATGAATTCATTCTATACTTTAATTGACTCCTGAGATCAATGAGGACTCCAGTTTTTCCTTATCTCCAGAGTAACAGTGTGTATGGAATGGAGACATTTATATCCAGGCTCCAGGAATGGCAGGATAACTGTATTTATCTTTCCAGGTGATTGTGCCAGGCTCATCACCATGGTACCACCTGCAATGCACTGACTTTTGGCTACAACCTTTTGCTACAGAAGGCTTTTGGTGGCCCTCACCCCCTCTGCTGGGAGCCAGGAAGTGCAAGGGACCACTGATGCTGCTCTGGAGTTATCTGGGGAGGAGGGTAAATGTTAGTGTTGTTAATCATTTCTTACTGTTTGCATCGTGCCTCACTCTGGTATGCTAAGTGCCTGAGCTGTCCTGGCAGGCTGAGGGGTTGTGGATTATTAATCACCCCTACTTTCAAATATATAAATCATGATCCCAGTAAAGGCAAAGGAAGAGAAGCAGCAATCTCCTGTTAACCCTTCCAGCTCTGAGGATGCTGTCTGTCCTCACCAGAAGTCCTGGTTTGTCCCTGTGCCAGTCACCTTTCCAAGAGAGAGGCCCCTCTAAAGTCTCCCTCAGACCTACTCAGGCAGCATTCTCACATCTGCCAGTTCTGGGGTTTTAGGCCAGGCTCAGAAGATGACTGTGAGTTCCCAGGCTCAAATAATGAGGGAAAGCAGCTGGCTGGACATCAGACCCCACTTCATTCCATGTGTGAGAGCCCAGAACAAAAGCACACAGCACTGCTGCAGACAAAAATAATGTTGGGTAGAGGGAGAAGACACACTGGGCATTGAAAAAACACAGGGAACATAAGCTTGATGGGATTCTCAGATCCACAGTAATCAGGATAGTGTAATAAAAATTCACAGATAATTTGGTGTTAGTTCAATTCTCATACAGAAAAAGAAAAAAAAATAAAGAACATTTCCTCCTTCACTCCTTTTGAATTATTCTCCCTTTTGCCTGTGCTAAAATAGTATTTCTGAACTGGAGCAGACCTTCCTCAGCTGATCTAAATATTATATCCAATAAACAGTTATTGGGGTAAGGCTGCATCCAAGCCAAGCCCACAGGCTAGACAGTCTTCTAGTTTACAGGAAACCTTTCAAACTGTACAGCCCTTCATCAGTGCCAGAAATGCACATTGACTCCAGCCCCTGCTAATGCTGTTCTCAAAAGCCAGAGGAAACCACTGCTCAGGCTGGACCCTCTTTCAAAGCTGCAACAAGATCTGTAATCCAGGAATCACATCTTCAGTCAAGCTCCAGACAGTGCAAAACCACACCACGTGATGTATCACTGCACTCCTGCAGCTCATGATAGCTAGGAAACAATTTATGTTCATTCTAAGTAAATTTGCAGTAAACAAATAGGCTTAAAAAAAGGGTTCTTTTCAAAATGTTCATGTTTTTAAATAACATTTTACAAAGCACTGACGTATCAGGTTAGGAAAGGATAAGGAGTGGGTAGGGTAAGTTTTTGAAAAGAAAAAAATGTTTTGAAAAGAAGAAATAAGATTAAGATGTTAAAAATATATATATATATATATATTATGACTGGAAAGACTAAATCTGCAAACAAATGTCACTTAGAGAGATTTATCTCAAGGCAGCATCATGGGCTGAAGACAGCAAGGTTCAGATCAAGTGATGCATCTCAAGACAACAGTGCCAGCCCTGATTCCTTCCACCTCAGTTCTGGGCAATAATTGCCAGCCCAGAAAGAGGACAATGCACACCTCAGTTCCAGACCCAGCTCCTGCATGAAACAGAGATGCTGCTGAGATCTTCAGAAGGCCCTCCACGGGTGAGAGAGAGCTGGCTAAATCATCAGGCCAGATCTACAGCAAAATTTTTCCACCAATACAAGATCTAATTTCATGTAGACCTCTCCTTCCCCAAATTTGTGTATAAACTTGAGGTCAGTCCATGCCAAGCATCCTAGGCTGGTCTGGGGAGAGGAGAAGCTGCTGCTCCTTAGAGCAGAAGACAGCAAAAAATCCACAGTACACTCACTGGTACTACTTTGTCCAATAGTTTGGCCACTTTAAAATTAAACATAGCACAGAATGACAAATTACTGCTAGTAGTCATGACTTGTGTGCATGTTTTATGCTACAGCACAGATTAATATTTGGGTGTTTTTTTTCTGTTTGTGCTCCAATGTTTATAGCTAATAACAGTAAATCTGGTTTTTATGCCACCAGTCAGCCATAATGCTCCAAAGGCCTTGCAGCAAAGCAAAGCAGCAGAAATCCCAATTACAGCACTGCCAAAGCAGCAGAAATCCCAATTACAGCACTGCCAAAGCAGCAGAAATCCCAATTGCAGCACTGATGAGCAGGAGCTGTGGTCTCAGTATTTCTCAACATTGGTTTGATTTCAGGTTGAGCTGTACCCTAACCAGGCATGTTTATAGGAGATCACAGAGGCTGTGAGCTTGTGCAGCCAGATTCTCATGTAAATCAGCACAGCCCTGTTCCAATCCCCTGGAGCCCTGGGCTCCAGCCCCAGGGGAAGGCTTGGTGTCACCGGAGCTGCAGCATTTTGCAGCAGCACAGCCCGTTACATTTAAGAGTTTGCAGCACCAGAGTGGGTCTTAAATATTGAAGGTTCTATCCTGCAATGGGCTAAAAGGATTCACATGTCCTTGGAGCAGCAGGCATTCAGTAGATCTCTGGAGAAAGGCAGTGCTCTGCACAGTCATTTTCTGTTATCATCTGAGCAGGGCTCTGTGCTCACTGTCACAGTGGGTAAAGCTCACCCCTGTGAGCTCACTCTGCACAGAGCACACCTGGGCTGAGAGCTCCCTTCAGCCTCTGAAGTGAATACCAATGAATTTATACAAGGGGAAAACTCCATCCTCTCTAAATTATCCAGCCCTGGAGCCAAACCCTCCCTGTGCACAGAACTGTGTGGTGAACATGCAGCCCAGATCTCTGCAGATGTGGTTGGGTCACTGCAAAACCTCTGCTCAAATGTAGATTGACAACTACAGAGAGGAGCTGGAGCATTCCTAAAAGGAAAAATACATGATTCCCCTCTCTGTTATGACTCAGTAGGTCCAGCAGAAAGCATCTGGAGCACCAGCAGCACCTCAAGAGCCATCATAACCAATCTCATCTGCATAAATAAATCAGGTGTTTATAAATAGCTAATAAAATGGAGAAACTTGTGTGTGAAGAAGGAACAAAAAGATGTGATTATGGTTGAGCAAACGTGAGCTGTTACAAAACTTTATCACTTATCTGTGATTGAGGCATGGCCAGGTTCAGCCCCTTGTGTTCCCACACAAGGTGAGGATAAGCAGAGGCACTGAGATCCCACCTGGGGCAGCAGGGAGGGTGGAAAGCCAGTGTAGGTTCTCAGGAAAAGGTACAAAAAATTTGCTGTTGGTTTGGGAATCCTGTGGCTCCCAGAGCCTCCCAGGGATTGTTGGCTGGCCTAGATGTAGCTGGGAGTGATTTTTCACATGGACAAGCTCTCAGCTGTCCAGGCAAGAAGGTTGCCATCCCCAAGAGCTGCTTCAGGGACCCTGCTCTAACATAGAAAAAAAGCCATTCTCTAAGTAATGATGCCAGGAAGAAGTTTGCTTTATCTCAGAAGTTGGATTTATCTGGACATAAAAAACACTGCAGAACACCTGTAGAGCAGTAGTTGTCCCAGAATAGCTCAGACAATCAGCCTTCCTACACAAACAAGCCATCAATTCATCCTGAATCATCTTGAATCGCTGGATCACAGAATTAGGCTGAAAAAGACTTCCAAGATTGTAGAGTCCACCACTAAACCGTATCCCCAAGTGCCACATCTGCTTGTCTTTTAAATCCCTCCAGGGCTGATGACTCCACCACTTCCCTGGCCAACCTGCTCCAGTGCTTGACAATGCAAGCTTTGGGCTGAGAGTGGTTTTACCTGGATAGGAAAAATAAACAGGAAGGATTTGTAGCCTGGATGAAGTTCCAGTGGTATTTCCTATACTCTCTTCATACAATAAACTTCTCCAGGGCCCTTCTGCAATGCTCTGCCAGGCAGAGGGGGCAAATGTAGCTTTCTGCTGCATTGGTGGCAGTGGCTTTGCCTTCATGTAATCAGAAGATATTAATCCATTTGGGGTTTGTTTGTTTTCTCAGATGCCATCTCTTATTTTTCTAATCTACCTAAGAGTAAATATTGCCAGGAGCAAGACTCTTCTCAGAAGAGCTCCTGAATCACCTCTCCTGTTTTCTAAGATCATTTGAATTAAACCAAGAAATCCACCCTGTAGTCACAGAAGCTGTATATTGAGCATATTCATTTGATTACAATTACTATGGTTTCCTGGACTAATATTTAAATGGGAAAAAAACATTCAAAATGAGCCAATATTAGGTATAGGCCTTGCAGGCAAAACACTTATCGTACTGAAAATTTGGAACACTGCAATATGAGGTCTGGGGGAAAAAATCCTGTCTAAGTGTTTTATGCAAATTGTAAGAATGTAAAAAAAAACCCCACAAACAACAATATCAGAAACACCACAGAATCCACCAATTACATATTTTTTCATGGGCAAGTTCTTCAGCAGAAAGCAGTAGCAACTTACATTTTCCACAATGAACTTGAAAATGCAATTATATACATGTATAGTAGATTATGACTTTGTGACATATCATGGGGGTTTTTTATTTGCTTTTGCAGGTAGTTAAATTGTAGAACTACTTACATTCCCCCTCATCCCCAAATTTAAAAGCCAATAAATTGCTTTAGTGTTTTCAATTTCTTTTCCTTCAAGAGATGTAAATTGATTGCCTGAATCTCTCTACAAACTTTCTTCTTATGAATAAGGGAGAATAACTTACAAGGCCATTGGCCCCATCCAATCCCCCTTTAGCTCCAGTACACCAGGAGGATGGGGAGAGGGGCAAATCATCCCAAGTTGGCTACTGATGCCTTAAGATTTTAACCTTTATATTTTTCAAATCCTGTGCTGCTAACTCTAAACTCCATATTAAGTGTTAGTTAACTGCCTTCACATTTTGGTGAGATTAAACAATCCTTCTAGGCCTGAGGTCCAAGGACACCCCACAGCCTCAGGCCCTGAAAAGTATAAACAAAAGTGAATTGAGGAGGAGCAAACTGGGGGAATGTGACTTCATTACCTGAAGCTGTAATTGAAGGATTAACCCCTGATATGTAAATGGACCAAACTTAGATCTGTCTGAAAAACTCATGACCATTGTCCACTTTGGGTGTGGCCCCTTGGGGAGGCTTCGTCTGCCCTTAAAGTACCTGAAAGCCCTTCATTAAATATATCGGCTTTTATTCTTCTGACTTGGTCTGGCCTGTGTTTCCAGGTAAGTCCAAAAAAGGCATCAGTACCCTCCCCAAATGGCTGGATTTTTCCAGGAATAAGGATCATTCCCTGAGCAAAGCCTTGCTGCCATTCATGACACAGATGCCATCCCACGTGCAGTGCTCACTGCCAAGGGACAGGAGTAAAAATATTCCTGAAGAGGTAAAGGAAGCTGTATGAGAAGTGAAGCACTTGGCAAAATACAGCTGCTTGGAGGTGGTACACACACAGAAATCCTGTAATCCCACTCCCACCCTCATCTGATATCTAGTGACAGCCCATCAAACGTCCCCTACTTATTAAATTCAAGTGTGAACAAAATCAGCAAAGAAATATAGGGTTTAATTAATGTTTGCCTTCACCATAAATGAAAGAGAACTTTAATTTTTTTGCTATATTTTACTAATCAGAGTCATTCAATATCTTGGATGATGGTAAATTAATTCTGAGCTAATGAAGTTAAAGGAGGTCATTTGTTAGAGAAAACTGATTACATATCGAGATCTCCCAGGGACCTAAATGAGAAAATCACTATAATGAAAAAATATTTTAAATGATGCAGGTCAACCAAGTAAATCACTAAGGATGCAGGAGGGATGGAAATATTAATGACTCCACGACAGGGAAATGCCGAAAGGGAAGTGAGCTAACATAAGTAAGCAAAAAGATATTTACAACACAGGCTTGGTTCTTTTTTCTCTCCTTATAATGGTTGAATCATACAAATTTCATTGCTTGCCTCAAATTAGTCACCTGTGTCCAGATATTTCAATGAGAGCAATGAACTAATGTGCATTTTAGCATATAAATTTATTTGTGTGGCACATGAACCTTTTTAGAAATATAAATCATTTCACCTAAGGACCCAAGCCAATATATAGGCTGTATTCTACATGGGGAAAAATACACAAGGCATGGGGGAAAATATGCAAGGGGAAAGGAGGGACACCTACAAGGCATGGGGGAAAATATGCAAGGGGAAAGGAGGGATGCCTGCTTCTCAGAGGTTTCATTTCAACAAACAAGCAGCAGTTGAGTGATGTAAGATTTTGTGACACAACAGGCCAGGCTAGTGCTTGAACAGTGGGAGCAGTGTAGCCTGGATGTGCAAAAAATACCCCCAGAGACTGCAGCTGTGTCTGTCCAGCCCAGAAATCCCCCTGCCTTGGGCCAGGGCTCTCTGTTTGGGGACAATATCAGAGCCTGGCCACTCTCTGCAGCCTGTTGTCCCCCTGCTCTTCCAGGTAATGACTGCAATAGGGACACAGAAAACACTGCTCTACCTGCCCTGTTTAGATCCACCTCCGACCTGCTGGATGAAATTAAATGTGTTTAGTTCCATTTTGAGTCTCCAGGGACAACCCACCCCAGAGGTTCACTGCCTGCTATGAGAAACAGCCACTTCTTTCACCTGTCTGACACTCATTTCCTACCAGAGTTCCTCCACCCAGAAGCAGTGCAGAATTTGGTGAGAAACACTCCCAAGTTCACCTAATCCATTACTTTACTAACTTTGATTGTGTCTTTCTCAGCAGTAAAACAAGTCCCAAAGTTTTGCTCTCAGTATCCTTCCCAGAGACGCCCTGGGTGGATCCTGTGGCTGCCACTGCACATGGATCTCATGATTTCTATGTCTGTCTCCTAACTCCTCAATACCAATTCTGAGTCTGGCATTGTGTGGGCAGGATTTAAACCATTCTTTTTTCTTTATGCATTGAGTATTCTCCTGAGAATCCCCACAACATCTCTTTTGCCACATTCACATCAATGTTGCAGGTGTTGGCTGAGCCTAATCCTGCCTGGCAAAGCACACAGAATTCCACACAGTGGGAGCATCTCGATGGCATCTAAAGCCAGGTTTGCTGTTTTATTGAGCCAGTTTACAGGGCTTCAGGATACTCTCAGGAAAAAAAAATAATTAAAAATCAAAGGGGTGATTGAAGGTAGAAGCAAAACAAGGCAGAAGGTGCAAGTAAAGTCAGCCCATGGGGAATGGCAGATGTGGCTGGTAAGGAAAGCTGTAAAATTGCCTGGTATGGCTAGAGAGAAAAAGAAGAAAAAAAAAGAAAAAGAGAAAAATCTCCAGATCTCTGCTCTATAGTACAAGGATGGGATACTCCCATGAATTTGGGAAGGTAGGAGGAATTTAGGGAATATTAGAGGAGAAATTAATGTACTATTGAAGGAGAAACAGCAGCACCAAGAAAATTAGTTGAAACAATCCTTTATGAAATAGGAAGTACTGACACTGTTTACAAAGATTATCAGAAAGTGGTTTATTCAAAGGAAAGAAGACTCTCTAGTGATCCTAGATCCACTAAATCCACTTTTCAGGATTTCTTTACCAAATTAGCCATAGAGAAATACATTAGTCCTACAGAGCAGATCCAAACTATTTAAATTAGCACATCAGGCAGTTCTATCACAAAGAGATGTAATTAGATTTGAGGAGCCAATACCTCAAGCAGAGCCTGAAAGAGTGATCAACAGTTTACAGCTTGGAAAACTCCCAGAGCTGGAAGCCAAATCCTTTGGAGCATTTTAACAGAAACTCATCCCCTCATTAAATAGAGCATTTGCTGAAATTCCAGGAAAGCCTAGGATGAAGCTACCATACTAATGCCACACAGAAAAGAGGCAAAGCCATTAATTATTGAGGGTTCTTATGATTTATTTCTCTTTTAAACATGGGTACTAAAATCAGTGCTAAAAGGCAGATGACAAGAAGGGGATTGCTTTCCCCAACAGTAAGCATTTCTGACCTTTTAGTGACCAGTTGTTTAATTGCAATCTCCAGATCAGCAATAACAGCAATTGATTAGTGTTCATTAAAACTCTGTTGCAGAACCAAGAACTACCACTGATGTTTTACAATGTAAAGATAGCATTAGTCTGAGTTAAGGAATTACATCAGTTAATATCATTATAATGATTTGGCCTCCATGCCAGTATGTCTTGTATTGAACCAAAAACCAGAATTCCTGTAGGAGCTTCATTAAATAAATATTCCTCAAGGATGGAACTTGCCATGGCTGTTTGTCTCTTTTTAATTGGTCTTTCAGTGAAAGTTTTCTGCCACCTTCAAATGAGAAACCCCCAGCATTAACAAAGCAAACACTTCAAGACCCAGCTCTACTTCCTTGTATAGGTTTATCTCCATTTATATCCATTACATTGAAATATTATGAAAGCAGGTATTAATTTAAAAAATAAGTCTGGAGTTATCTGACACAAAGCCCCAAAATTTCCAGTCTTTGCATTTGTGTGAGATACCCAGTAGGAAGAGCTGCCATCCTCAACTGAAGATGTTTAGTCCAGTACAAACAAAAAACAGGAAAAGAAAAGGGCAGTTCCACCCAGCTGAAAAGGAGCAGATTTCTGACACATGTAGGGGAAAGGGAGGAAGGTTCATTCCTGCAGGAAAGCAGAAGGCTGGTTCAAGTTAATCCTACACCAGAAATGTACCTGTCACCTCATTGGCACCTGGGAATTCACTTCTGCTGTACCCTGCTGGCTCTGCTGTGTGAGGGCTGCCCATGAAATCACTGCCCCACAACCAGAGCAGAGAGAAAATCACAAGCTTCAAAGGGATCTGCAGGGTATTTGCTCTCACCCCAACACAATTAGTAGGGCCAGAAGTATCAGTGATGTATTTCTCACTCCACTACCTCTACGTGGAGGCTGGCATTTATAAAACACCTAATTACAGATCAAATAATAAGTAAGCACTAAAGCTGAGTTTCATTTTAGTCAGATGCATAAATCTTCCTCACCTCTACAAGTTAGAGCAGATGTACAGTGGCTGTGCATGCCTGATATTACCATCCACTGTGGTTGATCCAGAAAGAAAATTATTGTTGACAAAAAACCCCAGTGGATCCAATACTAATATTTAGCAAAATTGTTAGCTTAATAATAAAAATAAATTACAAATAACAAGGGTGTTTCTGAAGAAGATGACTGACACTTGTTATTGAGGGATTCCTCTTTATCATTTAGCACAAGATCTTCTTGCAAAGATTATTTCTCATTTCTAAGACAAGAGTGAAGTTCAGGAGATTTATTATGAAGACACAACCAATAAATTCCTTCTTTTATTTTCCATGTTTGAAGGGTTTCAGCCCCACTGACAGCTGGCAGCAGATCTTTGGAGATGGTGCAGTAGAATTGAAGCACTGTTTCACAGGAAACATTTCTGCCTCAAATCCAACCATTTCATGACATCCTACCATGAGAGGCTAAAGGAAGTCTGGTAGAAAACCACTCTGGATTCTAATCTTTGTTTCCTACAGCTGTCAAGTGGAGCATGGCAATGAAAGCTTGAGGTTTGCACTACCTGAAAATATTGCAGTGTCTTGGCTATGAAAGAAGAGTGGCTCAAGCTGCAGTAATCTACTTCACACCAGTCTAATCTTGGTGTAATTAGAGGATCACTGCCAAACAGGAGCACATGCTTTGTCCAAAAAATCCCAATGCAAATCTCTGTGTGTGTCTGTGTGTGTTGAATTATTAAATTCAGAACCCCACAGCAACACTCATGATAATACACCCTGCTGCTATTATTATACACAAGAAGCTCTAAAGTCACTTTTAATCAAAAGAGATCCTTTTAAATCTATACCTGGTTTTAGTGACATTACTTTTAATGCAGCTGATGAAATTTTAAGCATGCAATTACTGTACATGCTCTATAAATGGCTTTCCTGGTATTCAGGCTGTATAGAAGGCTGTGTCAAAATAAGAAGGAAGTTATTTTTCACCTGAGTACCTTTTTCCCAGGGAGAGATTCAAGATCAGGTTGAAAGCATTTCATTCAGAAGTGACAAGAACCCCAAACAAATACAGAATTATTAACAAAGAAAAATTTAAAAATGAGAAAAAACAGACTGGAGGAGAGAAACTATCAGAACTGTCAATTTCTGTCCCAGAGAAGGTTGGGCAGCCACACTCAGGCTCCACACCTGGGGTTCCATCAGACATATATTGAGTCACAAAAGGAAGCGAGAGAGGCAGTCTTCTCAAGAAAGCTTGTTACAGCCTGGCAGGCACAAGGCACGTACAAAAAAACACAGGATAAAGGTTACTTTGTGCTCATTTTTCAGGGAAACAGCATTCAGAAGTGAGAGATGCCACGGTTGCAGTTGCTGACACAGTTCATGCTCTGTTCAGAGTGAAAAGGGAGGTTCATTTTGCAGGCATCCTGTTGCCATCCCACTTTTGAAACTGCAGCCGTAACCACTATTGATTGATGGTGTCTAATGGCCTGACAGGGCTGTGCTGCTGTAATTGCATCTGCACAGGCAGGTGTCACAAAAGCACTGACACAAACATTTGGAGAGCTCCAGTATCTGTCTGTGGAGCTCACAAGGCTCTGAGTAAAACAAAATATAACCAAAACCCAGCTCCTCACTGCAAGCACTGCAGCACGTGCACTGAGATGGCCAACCACCATCAGCACAAACAGGTAGAAACCTCACAAATCCATTCTCACTGCAGGACATTTATAACCCTGTGTGATCAGAAAACCCATTAGAAACCCATCACATGGCTGCTGATTGCTGTGGCTAAGCTGCTCATTATTGAAACAACATGCACAGGAACAAAAAGAAAAAGAAAAAGAAAAAATAGGCCCCTTTTACTGTCATAGGGGCAAATGTCCCTGCTGCTTTACACACAGCATCCTTTCTCTTGGGCACTGCCAACAGCTGCTGCAACCTGAGGGAGAAGTCCCCTGTTCTGGGGCCCTGCTGTCTGGTCTCCCCATGATTCTCCCACTCTGAAATGGAAGAAGCTGGCTGCCAGATTGGGGAATCCTTTCATTTCAACACCTTCATCTTTCCTGCTTTCAGAGTTGTGCCAGAAACCCTCATTCCCCCGGGACCTGAAGCTCCTTCTTACGTTCCTGGCTTCTGTAGCACAATTTTCTTTCAAAAAAGAGCATCATCAGTCCCCTTTTATTATACAGAAGGCTTTTCAGGAAAAGGCATAGCTGGAAGGATCCCAACAGCTGGTATTTATCCAGGAGAGTGATAATTGTGTGCAACATGGGCCTCAAAAAATTATTAGGCAGCTCTGGCTTTATAAAGATGTGATATAGAGAAGGTCAGGCTAAATGCGACAATCCCTTCCAGACTTAAATACTATGAATGTATGAAAAGATCATTTGTTTTATTCAGTGTCTCATAACTAAATGATTATGCTCACCCTTCCTCCCAGCACATCACTATCAGTGACAGATGCACAAAATAATACTGCTCTAGACAGAATGAAAGATAATGTGCTCAAAAGAGGAAAAAAAATTTAATCTACAGTATTTAGATATTACTACCAGGAGGCATGAATATATTGCTCTTTTTGGTCTTGCATTGGACAGCAACATCTGCATCAAAACAGATGCATTTTCCCAAAAGCAATAAGAAATTACCCAGCTGATACAACATCTGATATATTTGTGGTGTATTGCATTATTTCCATGCAGCTGGAGTCCTGCAATCAACATCCTAGTCTTCTGGATCTGGAATGAGGTTCTTTGTTCCCTTATGAGCCTGGATCTGGGATACTGGATGAAAATCTAAATATTTAAAATAGTATTCAAGTTGTTAGTCCATTCCACTAAACAGTCTTTCTGGACATGCTCCAATATAAAGTAAAATGCTTTGTGTTGCAATGGAAGAATTACTGCTATTAAAGGATTTAATCCCAAATACACCACAGTGCATTTCTTTATACACCCAGCAGAGTCTGAAGAGCTGCTATTTTTATCAGGGTTGTGTTTTACAGATGGGCATTAAGTGCAGATTACAGCATTGGCTCACACCAATACAAAGGCAGAGCTTTGCAGAACCAGCAAAGCTGGACTGTTCTTAGCTGAAAGCACTGCAGGTTTAAATACCATTAACAAATTTCATCCTTGTCTCCCTGATCAGACTTTTCACAGCAGCACCTTTCCCTGCTGCCAGCACAGATTCACCAGTCAGGTTTTCAAAAGTTTCCACAGAGGATGGGCATGGACAGTGCTGGGCTTGGTGACCCAGCCTGTGAGAGCCACCCAGGAGCTGCTGCCCCACAGGACACAGTGAGCCTGGGCAGGGAGAGCAGGAGGGCTCCAGCTGCTGGGATGCTGCTGGAGGCAGCCTAAGGACACAAAGAGAAACAGGAAAACCATCACAACAGCTTCTTAAAACTGAGCTAGGACTTCCTTGGGCAGCATCCTGGAGGGAAGTGTAGCAGCAAATGTATCACGTGGAAATAAGATCCTCTGTCCCCACTCAGCTTTGATTTCAGAGAGGTGTCAGGGCAGAAATGAAGGTTATTCACAGCCCATGGTTGTCTTGCTGGCTGCCCACGATAACCAGAAAGGAGGGATTATGGGATGCTAGGAATGAGAAATGCAGCAGTTTGAAAGTACTTGCAAGTATCTCTTTCAGTCTCACTAGGAAATAATTGTTGTGGCAGTTTGAAGCTTTTTGGGAACACAATACATTTTAATGAATGTGAAAGGGAGGAAAAGTAATATTCAAAGCTATCTGAGGATTCAGGTAAATGCTATTGGCCTGTGTAGAGGACAGAGACCTGAAAGCAGTAAAGAAATTGTGAGAAAAGAAAGCACTGGATGGGCAGCAGGAAATAATCAAAAAAGGATTGAGAGACAGGAGTCTGATTTTATGAAGGATTTTATGAGGGATACAAGAATCAGTCAGGAGAAAGTCAGTGTCAGGTATTCAAGAGCAGGGAATGACAAACTGAAGAAGAATCCTGATGGATGCAGATGTTACTTCAGAAGGGAGATGTATAACTGAAAACAGGTGAATATTCATTACAGAGGAGAGGATGGGATTAATTCTGACTCCTTCTGCACTCTGCATTTTTAAGGCAGCAGTGAAATACTTGACTGCAAACAATACGTTCACAAAAAAGGCACTAACAGGCTTGTGCTTACAGTGTTGTTTTTCAGGACATCTCCCTTTGATGCAGGCTTGTTACCTCCTCTTCCCAGCAGCAGGAATGATTCCTGTACTGACAGCTAAAGACATTTTTACTGCTCTTTCTCCCTGGTCTGCTGTAGATAAAGCATAGCAGTAGTGATGACAGTGCTCCCCCAGGAACAGGACTTGCTCTGGGGACACTGGAGCCAGGTCAGCTTTGCTGAATTGGCCTCCGAAGATTTTAGTTAGAGACCTGCAGAACTCACTGGTGACAAATTAAAAGGGAATTTCTCTAAATTGCTTCTTCAAAGAGAAAGGACAGCATTGTCCATCCACTGACACTAAAAAGCAGATGAGTCACTGGAGGAGATGAGCATGTGATTTAATTGAATTCACCATATTTCATATTCCAGAGGTTGTAGTGGTAATTTCTCTTCAGGTGGGAGGGACAGATTTGTGCTGAAGCACCAGCTCATAACTTTGAAAGAGTGGTTTAAAATCCTGGCTTTGCTGCATGGTGTTCCCAGAGCAGTGAATATAACTCAGCTTAACCCATGCTTCATTTTCCACATGCAAAAATAAAACACACATCAACATTTACATTTCAGAGCTCTGGGAGGACACTAGACATCCACTGGAGGGTTGGGTTCAAGAACCTGATGTCCAGACTGACAGAAATCCAAGTAAAGGACAGATGTAGCAGTAGCCCTCTTTTCAGAATCAGTGCTAGTATTTTTCATCTCAATATTTCCATGCCATAAAACCCTTTCCGACCAAGCCCAAGCCTCTGCTATTGTAGTTCCTGACAAAGCTGGAAGAGCAGTTCCAGCAGGGCAGCTGGGAAAGCAATGCCAGCCATTGAAACAGTTTCACCCACCTCATCCATCCCTTCCCAAACAGGTTTTAAGGAGAAACTCTTTATTTCCACAACAGGGAGAGCTTGTTCCTGCTGGTAAAAAAAATTCAGATTACAAATGGGCACCAGTTCGTAAGTAATGGTCTGACATCAACACAATAAAATTCAGTAAAAACACGAATAGAAATCAGACACAAAAATGTGAGTCAGGGGTCACTGGTTCAGCAAAATCATTGCAGAAATGGAGGTTATTACAAACCATCTGAATGGCCACCTTCACACTGTACACACAAGGATGGTCCTGCCCTGGGATGCACTGGCAGATGTGTTATGTGCAAGATTTGGGAGATGGACATCCTGCTCTACACACAGCTGAGAGATCTCAGCTGGAATATAGCAACTGGATTTGAGCATCCCACCAAGAAAAATGTAGAAAATTTAGAGATGGTTCAGAGAAGATGAACAAGAATCTTGAGAAGCATAAACAAACACAATTTACAAGGAAAGTTGAAAACAATTGGTTTAATTTTCACTATAGAAGCAGAGTCACCTGACTATCAGGCAAACTGGGTATCATTCTCTAAACAGGTAAAAGCAGAACATAATTGACAAAAAGACTGGATAAATATCATCCCATGGTAGATAGACCTGGTTCTGCAAAAGAGCAGAGGCAATGAGCAGGGCTTGACCTCTTACGTGCACTCCAAGTTAAAACATACTAACATATTTAAGAGATATATATATATATATATATATATTAAATACATTAATTTCTGTTTTATTAATTTTATTGATTATTATATTAAAATTATAACATTTGTATATTTTATATTTATTTATTTTATAGAATATTTTTTATAGTTATGTATAAAAATATATCTTTAGGATATGCCATTTATAGCATAGGATGTACTAGTGAAATAAAATATCCTATTTGTTAAATACTGTGAAACATCACAAAATAAATCTCAAAGCTGTTAATACACTGAAAAAACCCTGAAATACCTGCATACATGTGTGGCATAAGCATTAGGACATACAGGTACATGGCTTGATAAAACATCAAAATCAATTGCACTCAAAAATACTGTTGGTCTCAGCAATTGCATTTCTTGTAAATGCATTAAAGGACTGATTCAATAATCAATCCTGGATTCACCCAGTGAAACTATAGCCTGGAATATGCATGCTGATCACAAGGAAACTTGCTAAACCTCATTCAGCTAATAATGCTTTCTAGCTTGAAGCTTGATACCTTTACAGAACTGGAGCTAGCAGAGCAGCAGATGAAATTCCTGCTTTCCATGCAAATGCATAATCCTTCTCTGAAGGCTCCTAAGCTCTTTGCCACCAAAATCAGTGGAACTCTGGCTGTTTACATGGGATCTGTGAAAGGCTTTGAAGATGAAAAGAGCTGTGCAAGTGCTAAGTGTAGCTATTTTGGCAAGGAATCTAGACCAGAAACACAGGCTGTTACACACAGGTCCCATTGTTTCCTGTCATCCTTGTCAGCATAAAGGCAGAAGCCAAAGAAGCAGAAGCAAAACCCTGGCAGTTTGATAAAAAAAAACAGAAGGAAAATATAATTTTTCTAGGATACTTGCAGAGGCTCTCTGAGCAGAGGGACACAGCAGAACTTTACTTTGTGTCCATTACTAATCCTTTCTTTTATCAACTCTTTTATTTGTTCTGACATGGTTTTTAATCAGTCACTGGGTCAGCTTTTGGGGGACTCCCTGTGAACATCAGTTTATGCACATGAGCAGGAGAAGGCTGGGGAGTCTGAGATGAAGGTTGTGAAAAACAGCTCAAAGTGAGCAGGAATAATAAGAATAGAAAGATTGTTCTGAAGAACCCAGAGCACAGCAGATGAAATAATCCTAGAAAAGCTTCCTGGTTCAAATAGAAGAGAGCAGGTGCAGGGGTTTTTTGTTGTCTTTCTTGTGCTTTTTGGTTGTGGGTATTGGTTGGTTTTTTTAGACTAAGGTGTCAAAGTCTCAAGGTCTTGAAAAAAAGTTCAAATGAGAAAAAGGATAGAAAAATGGCATTGGAAACACATGCTGCAAGCAGGTAGGGAATCCACAGCTAAAGAACTGTACAAACCAATTCCTCAAGAATGCAAATAAAACCAGAATAAACATTGAAGAGAAAGAAGAGGAATTGAAGGGAAGGTGAAAAAAATAATAGCAGAGAAACAGGCTGGGTTTAGGGCAGGACTCAGAAAAAACCCACCAACATATTATTTTATCAGAGGTCTTGGAAAAGTCTGCAGGACCCAACTGAAGCTGATAAATAATTTCATAAAACTTGAGCAGAAGTGGATGAAAGACCATAAAGTCAACTCAAGAATTATTAGAGGACTACAAAAAATATGGCTCTTGGGTTCAGGTATCCCAAAACCCTGCAGTCTCTGAGGGCTCCAAGTGGAGAACAAGAATCACAAAGACACTGGAAAGAGAAGGATTAAGTTGCTACTGACTGCAAATGAATCAAGAATATTACAAGATCCATGAGGTTAAAGCTGTGGGTTTTTTACAAAATTCATGACTGAAGCAAGTCAGCAGCCTGGAGGGAAGCAAATGAAGAAAAATCATTGGTTGCAGAAACTGCTTCAGGTAAATGGCAATGAAATACATGGAATAACAAGGTCTAATGACACAGAGTGGTAGGATCATAGAATCATGAATTATATGGAATAACAAGGTCTAATGACACAGAGTGGTGTCTCATTTAATTTCTGTTGTTGCATTGAGTTAACAGACATGCTTCACTTCCAAATTCATGGAGCACAGAGGTAAGCAACCAGCCAACCAACATCTGTCTTGAGCTTTCCAGTGTATAAAATGAAATTCAGTGTCATAGAAATGTGGATTTGAGCCAAAACCCACCTGAGCCAGAAATACTGAGCCACTCCTGCAAAGCCCAGCCCCAGGAGGAGCACAGGGAATCTGCTGTTCCAGGACAGCTGTCCACCACATGAATCACTCATGGACCCAGGCCACTGCCCACAAGCAGCCACTGTGCATTTCCACAGCCTTTCATCATTTCCCAGCTTGTGTTTTATCACCTCATGCAGTGCGTCAGGAGGATTTCAGAGGGTTCCTACAGCAGCAGAAAACCAAGGTGTTTGGTATAGACTCTGTGACTGCTGGAAGTGTGGATCTATTTTTCCTAGGTTCAATCACCTCTTTTTCATGTGTCTTTGTGTTGCACTGCTGGCAACAGTAGAAACACACAGGCTTCAGAGCAGTAGTTGAATCTCCAGGCAGGACCAACCAAAAAGGCCTGCCCTTCTTTATTCTCTTATTTATGTATGTTTCTAAAGACAATCAGGGATTGGTGAAAGGGGTTAACACCTCTGTAAGTTTACAGGATAAAGAGATGGTCAATCATCTTCCTCCACCCCAGGGGAAAGGAATGAAAAACAATCTACAAGTGCCACACAATCCCAGCCAGTTAAGAAAACAAGGACCACGTTTATAGAAAATGCATGGGAACTTGTACTATAAAGTTACAAACGTGGAACCCTACAAAAAGCAGGGCGACATCTTTTCTTCGCAGAGAGCATTCAAAAGGCTCAGGGGGAAGCAATCAGCAGGCAAGGGCTGCATGGTCTCCTCATCCTCTCCAGCCCACCACTCATTTGCAGGCTGTGTGATTTGGGACACAGGACCCAATGTCACCTTGCTTTGTCTCTCTCCTGGATCCCCATCTCAAAAAGATGCAAAAGGCTGCCCTGGGCCCACACATCCTAACAGCTCTTGCTAAAGCCAAACAAAACAGGGGGGAGAGTAAATTTAAAAGCAAATGCTGGCTGCCATGGTGAATTTCCAAACATTGTGTGAGTCACTTAGAGGAAGTTTTTACATGCTTATGTCTTCCAGCTCAAATAAAGTAATTAAATTATCTTAACTACTGACTGGAAAAAGCTTTATAATTGCAATAGTTAGGTCTGCAGATGAATCATGTTGCCATTACACAGCGCAGGTGGTTTATCATAGAAGTCATCCAATGGCCTTTTAGGACAGGTGGCATTTACAAAGAGAAAAAGAAAACATGCTTTTTAACGCCTAAGCAGAAAATGCAATCCCAAATATTGCCCGTTCTAAAAAAAAAAAAAAAAATAGATTGAAAAGGCAGCTTTTCAAGGGGAGAGACAAGCTGCAAAGCTGTTCTGATACTAGTAATTAAATCCTAAGAATTTAAGTCTGTATTGCTTTGCAGAAAGAGATGGAAAACCCAGCAGCCCATAACCAATACCTTTTGCAGGCTAGATTAGTGCTGTTAACAGTGAGATTTTCCTTGGACACAAATGAAGGATGGGTCATGTATGATACAAGATGTGGCCATACCACTGTCACACGAAAAAATAATAAAGGCAATATGCAAAACTGTGCATTACATTTTATCAAACATTTCTGGGGGAGGTTGCGAAGCAAGCTCAGCTTCCATGTCATCAACAAAATCAAGAGAATTTTCTAAATGACTTAGCAATCAGCATGTTAAGGTCTTTTGTTATTCTGGCCAAGTTAACTCAAAAAAAGTTGCTGAGCACTGAACACTTTTAGAAACATGGTTAAGACATCAGAATGCTTCTCTCACATGCCCTTGACAGAGAAAGGCTCCTACAACCAGTTTTACAAAGGGCCAGGTGGGACAGACCCTGCAGAGAGAAGGATTTTTGTGGGTAGCTGTGCTGAACCAAGGACTGGTCAACTGACTCTCAACCAGTGTGAATGAGGGCTAATAAAAGCTGTGGTAGGTCAAATATGGGTTTGGGTTTGTTTTTTTCTTCTTGCTTCACCAAAAAAGCCACAGCAGAAAGGAGAGTGTGGTGTTCTGACCTCTGACCCCTGTTTTCTCTCATTTAATGGCAGTTACAACTGTCCTTCCTTTTTCCGTAGAGAACTCGGATTATGAAACCAGAGCAAGAACAAGCCATGTACAAAAACGTTCCTTAAAAAGGCAAAAATTAACCACCCTTGGAAAAACAATAAGAGAGGAATGTGACTAACAGAGCATTTCCCGTGGCTTGTATACTTATCTCATACCATAACGATCAAGTGGCTTACTTGTCCCTGCCCGTTACAAAAGGGATTCTTTGCATTTTCACGTGGTTCTGCCCCACAACCAACCACACAGTTTTACTACTTTGTCTTAGCTATTTTGGTGCTTAGATACTCAAATCCTTTCCCCTTCCCTCCCCCCCAACTAAGTAAATTTTCCAGGCTAAAGTTCAAAGTGAATTCCAATGTGATTATATAAACACATGCATACTGTAGATTGACATCATACAAAGCTATTCTTTGTTGCTGGATTGTTTTTTTTCTTTTTGGTTTGCAACAACTTCAGTATGCCTGGCTTGCTACCCTAAAATAGTAGCTTATTACACCCTACTGAATAAGATAACACTATATTTATTCCTCTGGCAATTTTCAGAGGGAAAAAAAAGCTCAAGATTTAATTCATAAAAATAGACTTGCAAAGGAAAAATAAAAGTAACAGACCTTATGAATCTCTCTGTTTATTAAGGCATGTGAGTAGTGGAGTGGAGAGAAAGCAGGTTTATATGTTTCAGTCCATCATGACTGTGAAATTGAACTGTAAATGGTACCTAGTGCAGCCAAGTGAGACAGACACCATGCCGGGAGTTAATGGAAATGTGGAGAGCTTTTCTTTTTAACAAAGTACTTGAGCAATTATTCCAGCACACCCACAGCGAAATGAGATAAAGTTAGGCTGTGCATTGCAAAGGCTGTTAACTGCAAAATAAATTTACTGACAGCCATTGGGAGCCTTTTGTTCCTCATTCCTTTTTCTGCCCCTATTAGCTGGAAACACCAAGCAGCGTTGGTGGGGATAAACAGCCAGCAAGCTGTGGGGTGGGAGGGCTGTTTTGTGCAAATGGGCTGGGTTGTCACACTCACCTGGCACAGAGGTGGGGCTTGGGGAGCCATCCAGCCCTGCCACGACAGCAACACAGGCACCTGAAGCTGTCAGGGCTTTGTACTGACATTAACATTTTGCTGCAATAGTGAAAACACAGCAGAATTCCCAGCCTCACCTTTCCCATCACTCCCCTGGCTGTGGAGTTGAAGGTCATGTTTGAGGCTCAGCCTGTTTCAGCCTAGCACTGAACTCCAGGGACAAACAGGATGAAGGGCAAGTCCTCCTTGCTCTCTAAAACCCATCCTTGTCCAATTGCTAATTGCAGCTCCCCTCCCTGCAGCCCCACCTGCTCCCCAGCAGCAGCGTGGCTACACCAGCGTGTCCAATGGTAAATATTGATCTCCTGGGGCACAGCTCACCCCTGTGCACGGTCAGGCAGAAAGCCCTGCCCAGCTGTGTGCAGCCTCTCACCACCCCCATCCAAAGGGGAGCTTTGTTGGATCAACTGTGCAGGTGAAAACACAACTGCTCTTTCAGTCAGGAAGCTGGAAGGGGCTTTGCTTCCTAGGAACTCCCCTGGCTGTCTCAAACAGATTTTATTTTATTGCTCAAACCAAGAGAGAAGGGCTGCCCATATAGAAAGTATTCATCATTGATCACAGTGGTTTTCTATGGATTTTCCATTTAAGGAAAAAATCCTTCCCTTTCAGAAGGGCATTAGAAAGCACCACTGGTATGTTATGGATCACATACCAGAGGAGACTGGCCTCAGCACCTCGTGAGAAACCTACCAGAGAAGTCAATATAGGAATGATGCTAAAATGTTTTGAAAAAGCAAGCAATTTCTATATCAGCTGCAACTTCAGTTTTACAAAGCCTTTTATTTCCTAGCAGGGCCTGTGCTTAGACCTCTTCAATATATCTTGTTGTGATAACAGCACACTATTTTTTATCATGCTATTTTGAGAGCATCTCAAATGCAGCCCTGAATCAGATACAGCACATTGACCCAGAGTGAAGCCACATTTTATGTCATCCCCATGACATCCCTCACACCTGTGGATTGCCACAAGCAAGCTCCTATTATCATTTCCAGTGCAGATAAAGTGAGAGCCATTCACACACAACTCTTCCCTTGCTGTTCCTGGTCTCTGTGCTGAACCATCACTTTCAGCAGGTGCATGGACTTTGCTAACTCTCCCTTCTGCAGCTCATTGCCATGGCTGGTGGCTGTTAGCCTCAGTTACTCAACCTCTGAGAGCAGCCCTCCCTTCTTTTCAGGGAGGTATGATTTGAAGATCTGTATCTTTTGGCCTCACAGGTATTATTTGTGGCTGCCAGTCAGAAAACAGAAACTGGAATGAAAACAACCAATGCTCTCCTCTGCACCAGACCTGTCACTGTCACTTTTTCCTGACTTTGTTTGACATAATCAAAATTTATTTTGTTTTCCCTACTCATGTGTCCCTGTATAAGCATCCTACACATGACTAATCAAGACACTCTCCATCCCCTCCCTAACCCTAATCCAATCCCCAGCAAATAAGAGCCTGTTACCTCCAGGAACTGCTCTCATTTCAGCCCTCCTGAGCTGTACACCGGCAAAGCTGCCCTCACACAGATCCTCCCTGCTGAGGAGGGACATCATTTTGCAACAGCAGTTGGACATGAAGCCAACCTGAACCCTGGGGATGTCACTGCTTCGTCCTGCCCAGAGCTGCTCATGCACATGGACCTGCTCCTCTTCTGCCTTGCAGCATTTCCATTTCCTTGCACATCTGTCAGATTCTTTCCATGTTGTTTTTGCTTTGCTGTGCAGTGTAGCAAGATGCCAACTTTGTTTTTTCTCTCTTTTTTTTTTTTACACTGTATGTGCTCTAGATCTAACATTATGCTTAAGATGCTATCAGGTAGGCAAATGTGACACGATTTCAAGGTTGGCCCCAAGGTGGTTGAGTCTGAGAGTCAGCTTTTCAATCACCATCAGATACTGATCAAACAAAAATAGATGAGGGCTGACAGCAAGCTGGCTTATTATACTCTCCATTTCCAGCTGCTTCAGTTCAGGATGTTTTTATCAAGTGAGTCTCCATCTCACCTCACCAGTATACAAGGAAAGCAGGAGGGGAAATGGTTGTACAAAAATGGAATAGTTTGTGATTTATAGCTGAAGAAAAACTAAGACAATGGTTTCCCCTGATTCACTGGATGTAATTGTGCCTCGAGCATCACCATAAGACAAAGCAAATCCCAAAGATAAAGCCAGTCTGGGGGAGGAGAGGGGACCCACAGCTGCAAAGTTATCATTTCAAGATGCAGCTTTTCTCCCTCCCCTTGCACAAACATTACGTCAAAATCATCATAAACCTGCAGCTGCCCAAATGGCACTCGTGTCCTCACACACTGCACAGAGTTCACTGCTGACTTCAAAGGAACAGAAAGATACTGAGAATTTTTACCTTTAGTCTGCCATGCTGATAGAGATCAGGGAGATTTGTAGACTTTGATCATCCCTTGTTTAATTCAAGTCAGATGGAGCCCAGTTGAGTTGTGAGCGTTCAGCTTCAGCAGGGGATTCTGTGACCCAGCAGAGTTTTCCCCAGTCTTTCCTCCCCTCCAAAGTGTCTTATCCTGACCCAGCTGATCCCAAACTCTCCTGATCAGATCCTGGTGAAGAATTGCCTTTTTTATTTGTTATGGGGACTTCCTGTGATTATCATAGAGGTGTCTCAGGTGAAGGAGCTACACTGTTATTCATCATTTTAGCCTCAAAATACCATTTTTAAAACAGACTGACTGCTCTACAGTTCCACAGCCAGAGCCCCTTAATATAGGGACATATCTTAAATCAAGATCTAATTTAGGTTCCAGTCTTTTACAGACACTGCTAATTTTTGCACCTGTAACAAATTTAAACAGTGATTATGAGTGTAGCTGGCCTAAGAATAAATGAGAGGATAAATGAGAAGTTTTAGCTTCTCATTAAATACCTGGGCTCAGCTTTCATAGATTCATCATTTCACCTGAACATGTTCTAGACAATTCTAACACTGCCTGTTCTCCAGAATGTTGTCTCTACATGTTTTGCTGTCCTTCCAGCTTGTTTGTCTCACTTTCAGCAGAAATAAATGCCTGTGCCACAAGGCAGAACTGCTGTAGCCCCCAAAGCACAGCACCTGGTTACAGAGCAATATTTACTGGAGAAGAAACAGCAGCAACCCACAGGTCCCATGCAAAGCCCTGAGCCCACAAAAAGCTCTGCAGAAATTGGCCTCTTTGTTGCTTGTACAAAGTCCCATTAATTCAGGGGGCCTTCTCATCCAAAGTTTCTTCTGGGCACAAAAAAACCATCAACATCTCATATGCAGCCCCTCAGTCTTTAGTGGAGGAGCACAACCCTGCTGCTGTGGCTACCAAACCCCACCAAATGTCATGAGAGAGGCTGTAAGTCTATTCCTGTGATCCAGAGAGATTCCCATTCCCACCTGAGAACAGGATAACATGGTCCTAGCAGGATTAGAACATCTTACAAGGGTGAGGGGGAGCTGAGGTGGGAAGGACACTTGAATTGCAGGGGTGACAAGCCAAGCAACATCCAGGTGCCTCTGGATCTCACATCCTCCAGGTAATTATGAAGGGAAAATAGGAGCACCTTACCACTGACTCTGTATAGAGTCACAGCTCCTGCTGAAGGTATCAAAAATCACTGTCTGGAGTTAGAGGGTCTGAAGATCACACCACTAGTTAAGGGATTGTGTAAACACTGTTCTAACTAGTGGGATTTTGACCTAAATTTGGTAATGATCTAACAGCCAGCCCTTTCTTCCAGGGCCAGGATCTTAGAGCTTCCCAAAGTAGGTGCATCGGCGGGAGTTAAATGTCACCCTCTACCTTTGGCTGATTAAACTCTGTTTTTTCTCCATCTGATACAATTGTAAGAGTGCACTGTGCTGATCAGGCACACATTTTGCACAAAATGTCATGCGTGTTTATTATTAGATTAAGCTGCAGTAGGTTTAATTTTAGATCTTTTGATTCAAGTGGTGCAATGAAGATTAAATGTTAGGCATTATTAAAGATGCAGATGTGGACACATTGAATTATAAACCTCATTAAGCACGACGTCCTAGACAGGCTTCTGAGATAAGCTACAAAGGATTTCCTTACTTCATACCAAAGTTATTAAAATATTAGAAGGTAAATCTAATCATAAAAATATTATGATAGAATGAAACTGATACTTTAAAAGTGTTATTATAAAAGACTCTATTCCTTTCATGTATAATTACTTCCTTCTCAGTTTAGATTGCTGGATTGATATAAAAATGCAAGTATTTTTCCTCTTTTGAACACACATTAAAAAAAAGTACAATGGAGCCAAATTTTGTCACTTCTTTCAGTGCCTGAGCCTTGCAAAATCCTCCTCCTCAATGTCAAGCTTTTAGTTCTCATCAAGATTAAAGTCATCCACTCATGGTTACATCTGGTGGCAAAGCCATCCCCACTTTCATGGATGCGTGGCCAAGCCAGTTATCACAGTAAATATATGACAAGATTTTGGAATGTCTGAGGTGGCTAAATTTAAAGAAGGGACCAGAATGGTGGAACAGGACAGAGATTCATGAAAAAATAAAGGCACACAGGGTGGATTCTCACATTTCTCATCAACTCCTTTAACAACAGTCAATTGCTATAACCTTCTCTTCTGTTGTAGAAAAGTAGGGGGGTACACAGTGAAATTAGAAAGGGCAAAAGAGGAAAGTTTCAAATTCATGCAACAACTTTTTTTTTATTAACCAACCACATTATGAGCTTGTGGGACTCATTGGTGCGAGATGTGGAGGCTCCCTCTCATTCCACTTCACAAGATTCCCTGTTGGCCTGGATAACAAGAATTTCCCCCTGTCACTGGTGAGGACAAATGATCTATAAGGTATAAAAGCAGTGCTAGCCCAGCCCACCAGCCAACCAGTGACTGGCAGGTGGGAATTCCTCCAGGAGTTTCATAATTGCAGTCTAGCCCTTCCATTGAGAGGGTTTTGCTCTGGCTCTTAATATTAAGACCAAGACATTCTTCTAACACAGCAGGGCAATAGCGGCTCTTTTTAGTACCATGGGCAGGTACAAACTATCTCAGACTGCACTAGGACTTTCATAGATTTTGCCAAAACTCCCTGGAAATCCATATCCAAGTTCTGGACAAGTTCTCACCATCTCTGCTGATGTTCCCCTCATTGCAAGGTGAGGCTGAGCTATGATAAAACCATTGCCCAATTCCTAGATGGACTGCTTCTCCCTCCAAATTTAGACATCAAATGTTTGTCCCATCCTGGGCCACCTTTAGAAAAAGTCCATAAAATCCTTTAGTTCAAGATCCATGTTTTCTTTCTTCTATTTCCCCATTAAACTGTGACAACTCTTTGGCTGCAGTAGATAAAGGCCATTCCCATGCACTGAAAATACAGAGAGAGCAATTCTACCTCTCATTTGCTAAACAATTTGTAAAGTAATAAAAGGATTTAAGAGCATTTTCTGTTGGTGTGTTATGTCAAATGAATGAAGTGACCACAATGGATTTGATCCATGATAAGATATTTGAATTTGCTTGTTTGCAAGATCTGCTGGGTCTGATAACCTGATTTGTCTTTCAGCATACAGAGCAGGTCTCTTTTCAGATAAATCTGGGAAAGAAAGCACCAATTTATTTGATTGCATTATATTTTACATTAGATGTTCCTTTTGGGATTCTTGTAAAAGCTGGCATTTATTTATATCTATCTATCACTGACTGGAGGCACTTGATGTCAAAAATGGCAAGATAAAAAGGCTTGTTTTACAAATAAACCTGTAGGAGCAAAGCTGCAGCAATGATTTTTGTAAAGTAGGCAATCACATTCTTGTGGTTTAGAGTTTGAATATTGTAACTGTTACGAAAAATTGAAAATAAAACATGAAATACCTCACTGCCGCTAGAAAGGGAACTGAGGAACAAGGAAAGCAAGGCTAGTAGGAGATTATCAAAATTCTTATTACATTTTTTCCAGTAGAGAGTTACCAATTCTCCTGTTTCCTTTTAGCTTTTTTATGTGACAGGCTAAATGTTTCTAGGAAAAAGTTTCTCCTTTACAAAAACCAAATTCTATTTAGCACTATTTTTTTGTATTGAGCAGAATAAAACAAGAGGGTTTAAAGGGAAATATTATATTATTTGTGATGGTTTCTGAGAAACAGTGTGGTAGGATATTTTTATCTTCATTTCCTTGTCTTTTGCAATTTTAATTTGAGAAAATGCACATACTGTGAAAAGTTCAGTTAAATATTTCATTGTTAGTGCATGCTGCAGAAAGAAAAAAACCATAATACTCTAAAGATCAGCTCTTCTGTATTTATTTTGGTGGGTGATACATTACTGTAAATGAAAAAAAAAATCAAGATTCCTACTGAGAGCAGACGCTCTGAAAGAAGGCGAAAAGTAATAAAGCACCATAATGAATTCAGATGCTGCAGACAGAGCTACTAAATAAAACACACAAATGGGGGAGTCAGGACTGTTGCCTTTTCTTCTGCTCTATAAACACAGGTCTGCAGAGCTCAGATTGTTTCTGAAGCTGGAAGCAATAGCAGCTCCTATGTCCCTGTTTTGAGTAAAACCAGCCATGACAACATGATCTCCAGCACAGCCCGTACGTTTCAGCACATGGGAGACTGTAAGATGACTCACCACGCTTTTAATTGCAGCTTTGATCATTAAATCTCCTTTGAGTTACTGAAGGCTCTATTTCCGCTTTCCAGTTACGAAAACCATCAGAAAAGGATTTGAGGTTTCAGGTCGGGAAGTTCAGCTTTGCTTTTTAAATCCCAGCCTCGTTCAGTGAGGATCCACAAAGAGCTGCAAGCACCAAGACAAAAGCACTAAACAGATCACACCAGACTGATCTCCTTAGCCTTGAGCATCCTATGTTGGCATCCTCCTCTTTATCTTGTCTGCCATTTCCAGGCCAGAACTTCTGTTGCTTTGGTAACCCCACTGAAAGCACTGATGCTTTCATTGTGGTTGGCCTGCTTCTGGCACTAATCACTGTTTTCACATCGATGAGATGCTGTTTATGTTTTTTTTTGGTGAGATGTTCTGCTCAATAGTCAAGGAAGGCACCACTAGATGGCTCAAGGGACTGGTAGGCTGCTCCTACTTCCCAAAAATCCCCAGACCAAAAGGTTGAGCCTCCAAACACAGCTTTTTTTGGCCACGGAGAAGCCATTTGGCAACACAAGGCAGGACTCAGCTCTGCCCTGTTTGGAGCAGCCATCCAGCAGCAAGATCCCTGTGGCACCACACACTGACACCCTCCTCAAACAGAGCAGCCTCCGCCCTGTGGTGCCCTGAAAGAAGCAAAAGGGCAGATTTTGCCTCATAGAAGGGCCCGTCCTGTTCTGACAGAGCCCATTTCTGTGCAATGTGTCAGCAGCCAACAGAGGGAGAGGATGACCCCTCACTGGCACTCCGAGTTTGCTCAGAAATGCTCGTTCTGGCTTTTATCCCTCGCGCAGCCACGCGGCTCCCAAAGCAACTCGTCAGTGACTTTTAATTCAAGCTGATGATTAACGCAGTTGGGAGCCGTAATCACCAAATGTTTCCTCGCTGATGTAAATCCCTTCCCTAATGGAAACTCAGGACCTTGCCACAGCCCAGCTTGCAGGGGGACGTTTCCTCCGTGCAAAGAAGGAATTAGGCATTAGCATAATGGACTTTTAAATCTCTCTGGTCACTGGCCCCAGAGAGGTGCATCCAACTGGATGCCTCTGGTAGTTAATTTGTTCCACAAATGGAGAGGGAATTTTTCTCTCCTGAAAGCTTTTTAGTGGGACCGTTTCTCCCCTAGCCAACACCAGATTGACTTCTGCAGAGTCACTTTAGATTTGCAGTGATAAAAAGGAGGTAAAACCCATCTCTTTTTTTATACAGCTGAGCGGGTCTGCTCAGGGAACTGCAAAGAGCAAGCAGGGGAAAAATAAGAGGAAATTACAAATAATGTTGATAAAAGCAGCAAAGAATCACAGTTCTTATCCAAGTGTGTGACGAAAAGTTCTCCCAAAACAATTCCACTGTTGTATGGTCCTTTCCTACAACAGCACTTACTTCATCTACTCCCACTCTCTGGCAACCCTCAGATGGCCAGTCTTGCTCAAGTCATTTTCTTATGGGGGTGGGTAGGAATTGCAACATCTTTAATATTACCATTTTAATATTAAAAATTTCACACACATAGTAAATACAGATTGATAAGCTACAGAATCCTGGTGAGCTTTAGCTGAAATGCAGCAGTACAGTAGCAAATTTATCTGGGATGCTTAGGAATGAAAAATGGGTCAGTCCACTTATTAAAAGAAGCCTTCTAGCTGCCAAGAGAGCTTCTGGGCAGCCAAGGACCCATTGGTAGGAGTTTCCACAAACCTTATTTTTGTCAGACTTCTAACAACAGGCCACCATAATCAGGTGAAATTAAAATGGCCCCGTGTTAGTCAGCAAAAAGAGGGCCCAGCCTTCAATTAGTGCCACCACTACTCAGCCATGTGGAAGAGAATATAATGGATCTTGGCTGATTTCCTGCCAAGTTTTCCACTTGCACTCTGCTTTTTTGACTTTACCCTCAGTATCATATTTAGCAGGACTAATGAGCCTGCATTCCTCCAATGGGCCAGCATGTGAGGGTTTATTTTGTTCTCTTGCTGATGATCTCCCTTTCTCAAGAAATCAGTGTTTGAAAAAGACACAGAATAAGGCCTCTGCTTTACCCTCACTTTTAGAGCACAAAAATTATTTTTGACTAGTTATTTCAGAGAAAATCCACAGAAAACATCTCTCTGCAGGACTGCAAATGATTCTGCTCTTGCTGCAGGGGCCTTGAGCACCTCAAATAGTTACTCTTAATTGGGCAAACTCATGGAAGGAAACAGAAGAGAAATAAAAGCAAAAGATCAGCAGAATTCATACAAGAAATTCATGCTCTGGTTCCTAAAGAGCCAGGTAGGAACAAAAACCATCCTTCCCCAGTGAGGCATTTCAGCATCACCTCTGAGAGCTCTGCTGGAGAAAACCACAAGCTGGTTGGTCCCACCTTGACCCCTGGGAAGGTGATGATTTCTGGCATTTTTTGCTCCATTTCTGAACATCTGAAGGAAACAATGAGACTGGGAGAAGCTCGTATGCGTTTGTAGGGGAGCAATGCTAACACTCCTTCCCCTCAGAGACCCCGGGGGCAAGTTTTAAGCATCTGAGAGCCCTTGGCAACATGAAGAATTTGGTAGAGTCAAGTAATCAAAAGGAAGAGAAGAGCTTCACTTCTGAACATCACAAGGATCAACAGAGGTAATGACTGTACTGTTTTCTTCAGACATTAGTATTAATAAAATTCACTCTGAAAAGGCCAGGACATTAAGTACTAAGCAGATGATGAGCTCCAATTGCAGCAATTACTTATTGACTATGTAATGTGCCCTGTTTTTTGCTAATGTCATCCTTGTCCTCTTCTCCTTTTTCCCTTCTCCAAACATTACCCAAGTCTTTTTAGGCCATGGACTGTGGAGTGAGACTTCATGCATCCAGTGTTTTGTTTGCTGATTGCAGTCTCTCAAATTCCATTTTTACAGCAATTTTAATTTTTTTTTTTTGCCCCCCTTGTTGATTTTATGGGGCTTTGTGTAGGGTTTCCAGTCTCAATCCAGCTGTCTTTTTTCACAAAGCCTGTAGAGGCACAATGATTACAGGCACTTTTTATGCCTTTTTGAAATAAAATGATCCAACAGCTTGTGATACATAAGCCATCATAAGGTCATGTCAGCTTGTTTAATATAAAAACAAAATTTAGAAAGGAAAATTTTGGTAAGAAAGGAAGAATCCCAGGTACACTCTCGATTTAGAAGATCATGTAGTCTGAACAGATTTCTAGAGCTGATTTCAGTGTTGAACCTTGCTGCCCTGCTGGGGTGTTCCCATTGATGGTAGTGGGGAAGTTTGCTGAGCCACAAGAAGTTTCCAGCACAGAAAGTTTCCTGCTAACTTCACTGAGTTTGAGAAATTACCAGAATGTAGGCTTCATTAAGAGTGGCTTTTTTATGCAGATGACAAAGAGAAATTGCAGCCAGTGGTGTCTTTGCTGAAAAGACTCCATTAGACTGCCATTAGTTACTGATAATATATCATAATTATTTTTATAGGGTTAAGCTTGTCTTTTTCCTCATTTACCTGCCTTGCAGAGATAACCTCTAAGAATACCCTGAAGGACTGTCAGGCTCCTACTCAAAAGCTTTTCCTTAGCTAAATTTTCTAAACAATTCATTACCTATAAAAGATTGGTGAGAATACAGAGATATGGCCCTTTCTCTTTCCAATTTACATTCTCATAAAACTCCACTCAATGCCTAGTCAGACTCTGGAATAATTTGATTTTTCTTCCATTATTACTATGCAAAGATATTCTGTGTATTAGTGAAATATCCATTCATTCTTCAGAACATATTTGCTGTTAACTACACAAATGCTTGACTGTAGTTAAAGAATTGTTAATCAGATGTATCATGTATCTTATTTGAAATATCCATTTTATTTATTGTGTGTGGCATGGTTTTCAAAAGTTTGAGCCTTAATAGTGCATATTTCTACTTGAAAAGTGCATATTTCTAGTTGAAAATGAAGAATAAGCTCTCTGCTCAGGCACATATTTGTGGATGTGCACGTCTAGTTGGAAATACTAAAAGTTGATATTTCATTTTCTTCTTAAATGCTTTGCCTTGAAGTGAAGTTTATCAGTGAATCTGCCAGGTCTAGTGGCAGCATGTGCTGCCTGACCTTCATGCAAGTGTGTTAGATTATTTTAATTGTGAAATTGAGCATCACTGCTGGATAAATATGAACAGCAGAGCAGCTGACTTGACTGAGTCTCACCAAGGGGCTTGTTCTACTTTTCTGCTTAAAATCCTGCTTCTGTAGGCTGAGTCCTGCTGTGCACTGGACTTCTCTAAGCCTGGAATTAGCTCCAACATCTTGAGAAGGAGCAGGCGAATGATCTGTCGCTGGGAATAGGCTTTGGTGACTTGTCCAGGAAACACTGATGAGGTTCTACAGCTTAGACCTGAGTGTGAGATGAACCAAAATCCATGAACCTTCCAGCACTGAGAGCCTGGCACAACTCTCCATGGCCACTTGGAGAGCAGGGCTGGCTCAGGTCACAATAACCAGCCAAAAGATGCTTGCATGGGAAGGTCAATGACTTCTTCTGCCACTATGGAATGATATCTTCACACAGCACGAAATGCTAAATACTCATTTTCTCAAACTGAATTAACATAATTGGACTGAGGGCCATGTATCTGCATTCTGGATGGCTTTGTTTCATTGCAGGAGCTCTAACTGGTGACATGACCTCACCAGCACATCTGAATCCCCACTGCAGAGACTCTCTGAATAAGTTTAATTATAATATGAAAATTTCCTCAAGGAGAGAGAATCAGACTTCCTTGTACGAAACCAGAAGATGCTGCAGTTCTCTCCAGAGAATGCTACTCATGTAACCAACAATAACAAAACCCAAACTGGAGCCAATGGCAGTATTTTCTGGGAAATGTCTCCCAGAAAAAAAAGGTGAGGTGGGAGGGGTTTTTTCTATTCTATTTGAATAATGCTAAATATGCAGGTAGAATCTCAGAGGAGAAAAAAACTATTAGTGCATTAACATTAAAGTTTCAGGAAAAAACAAGAAGACATCTCCATTTGTGGAAACATCAAAACCCAACTGGGCATGGGCTTAGCCTGCTCCAGCTGACCCTGCTGGAGCAGGGAGGATGGAATATATCATCTCCAGAGGTCCCTTCCAACCCAAATGATTTTGTAATTCTGGGACACTAAAAATATCAGAATAGGGTTTTTCTTCGTATTTTCAAAGGGTTTTGGTGTTTCTGCCTTAGACAGGAGGTCTCAATGGTTCTACTTTAAAAGTCCTAAAATACTTTTAGAAGTTTTAAATGGTTTTGAGTTGGCATTTCAGAATGACACAGATGAAGTATAATTTTTTTAGCTGGGGTGAAAGAGGAATAAAGCCTAAGCAACTTCCAAAAGAAAAGAGATCATTAAGGTTGGAAATGACCTGTAAAATCATTGAGTGCAGCTGTTCACCCAGAACCACTGTGCTCACCACTAAACCATATCCTCAAGTGCCACATCCACATGTTTTTTGAACACTTGCAGGGATGGTGACTGCCCTAGATAGCCTGTTCCAATGATCTTTCAGTTTGAGTCCAAAAGAAAAAGCTTTGTTTGTCTTGCCAAGATAAGTTGATTTTTACTATTATTTTTAGGTTCAGCCCTAGGAACAAGATAAGAAAAATTTCCATCCTAGCTTTTAAACACAGTTACATGAAGGTTCTTGGTCTCTAGTATAAGTTGTATGCCAAAAAAACTGAGCAAGTGAAACCAAACCACAGTTCTGGGTCTTGGGGGCTTTCAAAGCTCAGAGATTCCCCAAAAGTATTTTAATCTGAGCAACATGAGACATAAGTAGCCTTAATTTAACATTTCAAGTTGTGAAAGATGAAGTATCAAATTTCCATCTCATATTTTCTGCTTAGATTTGTCCAAACAAATCAGGATATTTCAGGAACATTTCCACTTTCTTTCATCTACCTGCTTATTCCAGAAGGCTTAACATGTACTATTTCCTTTTCTTATCCGACTTGAATAGCATCTGCCCTCTTCGTCAGCTTCCTAAAATAACCACCTTTGGCATGCTAGAAAAGATTTTTCATTCTCTGGTGCAAAACAGCAGTCAAGTACTGAACTGAGGGCTCAGCCCAGCAAATATTTAATTTGGCAAGTGCTAAGTTTTAACTTGTGATATCTCATCTTTGCATTCAAATGTCCAAAGCAGGTGATATATGCATAATGCAAAAAGCTAGAAGTAAACACCACAGCATTTAGAAAATAGCTGAAGGGTTTTTTGCTATGGAAATTATTTCTGCTTAAAACATCAACCCAGAGTAATTGTATATTTTGTTTAGAGTGACAGCTGAATTTTTCACGTATTTGCTGCCTTTTGATGGCAGATAAGTGGGAAGGAAAATGCACTCTCTGAAGGCTTTTATCAGAGAAAATCACAGTCAGAAAATTGCACCATGTAGCACAGCAATATTTCCATACTTTACTTCACTTACAGAGAGAAAACTGTTATTAAGGCTAACAGGGTGTCATATAAAAAGAGATGTTTCTTTTCACGGATCCTTTATTTGGCCAAATTTCTTCCCCCTACAGTGGCAGGGGTTGGGAGGCCATTGCAGCAGAATTGAAAGCATTAGACTCTTCACTGAAGTGCAGCTAATATTTTAACAAGGGGATGCAACAAAATTCCTGCTGGCTCTGTAGACTGTGATAAACCCCAGGATGGCACAGACCCACCCTGGGGAATCTATTCACCTGTGTTGCCAAGGGCCAGTATCCTGAGCCAAGGAGGGAGCAGAAATCCATCCCTGAAGCCTTCCCTTGCTGTGCAGAGCTCTGTTGTTCCCAGAGGATAAGGATGGCTCCTCTGGTGCCTTTCATGCCTGGTTTGTTGGGTAGGCATTTCAGAGAGCATCAGTAAAGGCAGCTGGGCAGCCACTCTCTGAAAGGAGCTTCAGGAGAGCTGTTTGTTTTGGAGTTCTCTGCAGGACTTCAGTCTGCTTGAAAGGGAAAGAGCTTGTAAGGGACCAGACTGGAGGAAAACGGGGGGGACTCCAGCTCAGGAGCCCTGTGGTCCCCTCCTGCTGCTGCACTGACTCACATTCACTACCAATGCCCTAATTGCCTTCTGCTAAGCAGGAGCCCTGACTCACTGTAAGAGCTGCTATTTCTACTGCTGGGGATGAAATTCCCAATGGACAAACCCCTGCAGATTCACGAGAATCATCACAGCAGCTGTAAAACCGTTTCATCTCCCTGTGACTCAAAAGCGCTGCTAATATTCCAATTATTTGCAAGTTTTGTAAACAAAGCTATTCTGGGATGCTTTGGAAACACCAATCTCCTTCTCCAAAGGCCAGCAGTTAGTCATGGCTTCATTCACCAGAAGCCTCTCTATTTTAGGAAGCTCTCACCTCACCATTGTTCTCAGCTGTGCTGCAGCTACCCCTCCACATTCCCTTCACACGCAGGAGCACAGCATCTCCCACATCCAGTCCCCTGTGCCACTCTGTTTGCTCTCTCAGCAGCAGCTGCCTAAAACAGATTTCTTCTCAGCAGAGGGGTGAAAAATATCCAAGCCTTCTCTGCCATCTTAGCTTGGCAAGTGACAAGAAGATCTGCACCCATTTTGTCCCTTTAAAGCAATTTGAAATTTAAAAAAATTATCAAACGCTGCTTCTAATCCCAGAGCAGTATTAACACAAACAGAGGTGCACCTTCAGCCCACTGCCAGGGAAAAATTAAGTGAAAAAATGAAGAAAAAGTTCTCCCTTTTCCCTGAATATCCCAACCAGCTTGAAGCTGCAAGCTGTGTCTGGTTTTACAGCAGGGCCCCAAGGTAACACTGCAAATAATTCCCAACCCAAACCTTTCACTTTGCAAGCACAGAGCAAGATCCCAGGCTCCCTACAAGACCAGGGAGGTTTCCTGGCTTGTTCTAGGGACAGTTTGTTTTCATTAGGAAGGACTTCCTTGTGGGATGTTGTACAGATTGACCCCAGCCCTGAAGAAGGCAATTTGAACCTGCCATTAATTAAGTCAAATAACTCGTTTGTGCAAGTAAAACATCCTGAGCTGTTGTTTGGGTGTCCCTGCCACAAGATCCTTTGAATGTCCCTACTTCTGATGAAACTTCCTTGTGGTGGAGTAATTGTTTTTGTTCTCCACACAGATAACCATTTGCTTTTGTGTTTCATTTTATGGATTTCCTCTTTTAATTACCTGAACTCCACTCAGCATTCAAACACAGCACTATGAAACAACATTTTTTTTCTTGTCCTGCCAATACTCAACTCTTCATCCACTGCTTCAGCAAGGAGTTGTTTTTATTTTATTTGAAATACTTCAGCATTCCACTAGGAATGTAGGCCTATTTCCTGCACTTTTTCTTGGAAGATATCACTTTTTCAAGAGATAGCTATAGAAAAATGAAGAGCAAGAATGTGAATAAGTGATATTACACAGGTTTTCTAAAGAAAAATATTGAGAAAACCTTGCAGATCACATAGTTTATTTCCCTGAGAATTAAAGACCAAGAGACTTTTACAACATTTTTACATAATTTTAAGCCAGCATTATGTGAAATAAAAATTATCTGAACATTCTCCTGTCTTGCAAAGAGGATTAAAAAAATTAAGCAAAATTTGCTTTCCATCATAGCATTTGATACCTGATCACAAAACTTCAACTACTGCTTCCAGAAGTACCATTTCCCTGTATTTATGTTTTTTTACACAGTACCACAAGAAAATTTGAAAGCTTATCTGCAGAGTAGGATATCAGCAGTGCTATGTCCATGCCCAACCCTGTGTACCTGTGTGTGAAGGTAGGGAAACAAATTAGAGGCACTTTATCACCTTGCTTTTCTGACTCTAAGAAGGTGAAATGGAGGATCTTCCAGATGAGCAAAACATTCCTGCACAAAACTCACCCTCCCAGTGTAAATAACTTCAATATTAACAATTCATTTCATTCAAACTGAGAAGTGGTTTGGAATAAAGGCTCTATCATTTCCCATGACCATTGTACTCCACAAACACCAGGAGACACTGAGATCACTGAGATGGAACTTCTTTCATTTCACAGGAGAAAATGCTACTCTGGAAGCAATCAGTGGTCAGTGGAACATAATAGCAGCTGACATTTCAGGTCAATATGAAAGCAGTTTGGAGCCAGCCAATTTGGAAGTGCTCCAGTTTGTCACTTCATTGCTAATGAAGACAATGTTGCAACATGCTTTGTTTAATATAAAAACCAGGATAGAACCATGGGAGAATTATTTCTCTCTCAGCTTCACCCCCCCCCCACTCCAATCCTCTTTCCAAATGCAATTGTTCTATTTTTAAAAAGCTCATTTGTTCTTATTGTTCTTGCATCAAGCTGGCAGCTCACCCATCTGTCTCCCACTGTGCTTAAAAAGATGTCATGATCTTGCAGTCCCAAACACAGCCCTGATGTTTCCACTGAACTGAAACACATCTGCAATGACAGCTTTCACTTAGGAGTGAAGATATTTTTTAAAAAAAAATTACAACCTCACTAGTCAGATTTCAGATGGATTTATCCAAAAGGAAAACCAAAATAAAACCCCAAACCAGTGCCACCTCATCCAAAGTACCAGGATGCTTGCTAGTTAAGACATTAAACAAAGTTTGTTTAAAGATTTCCCAGCTTCATCTTGCATGTTGTTTGAGGGCAATACCACAAAAAGGTTGTTGGGAAAATGAGTCTGCCTTTAGGGCTGCCCTCCACCCAAAATCCCACAGCAATGTCTTGACAAAATCCTGCAGCCCAAGGAGATCCCATGGGATCCCTCAGATCTGTGATGGTAATATCAGGCGAAACACCCCTGGAAAATTACTGCTTGTTCCATGTCAGCTAAGAAAGACAAAAATCAATCAGGTAACCAAACCAGTGTGTTAAAGTAACCATTTTCAGGGTTCCAAACAGAATTCTTGCAAGTGACTGAAGTCTGACCCACTCTTCTGCAGCTTCCATTGCAGGGAAGAAGAGTCTCATGGCCAAAATCAAACCACATGTGCCTTTGCTTGCCTAAGAGCAGTGAAATCTGATGGAGAGAGTCAGAAATGTAACACATCATCAGTGCAGGTCCCCTCATGTTCTCTGCTGCCTCAGGTTTGGGCTGTCTTGTTGAAGGCAGCAAGACCCTCAGAGCTGGGGTTGGCTCTGCTGAAACACAGCCTCCTCCAGAAAAACAGCTCTGTTTTCAGATGAGACCTCAAGTGCAAGGCAATATAAACACTGAGCAGCTTTCAGGCCTGGCACAACCTCCATCAGTCTCTGACCCTAAACATGTGCACCCTGGCTCTATCAGTGGATTCCATCACCACAGTTTGGGATTCAGCTGAGAGGCACCAAGACTCTTTGGCCTGGTGGAAAATGGAGATTGAGGCACTTTTCTCTCTCTTAAACTTCTTCCCTGTGAATCAAGTCAGAGGCAGAGCAGACACACAGTTGCCCTCAGTGTGTTTCATGGAATAAACAGGTTTGACAGCTGAGAATTTTTGGCAAGAGCTGCAAACAAAGTTGCATTTTTTTAAAGAGGCTTTGAAGCAGACAAGCAGCCAGGCTGCTCTCCTGAGAGGAGCAAATCCTGTGGAGACCTTTTTTTTTTCTTATTGCATTAATGAATATTCTGTCACTTTAGCAGGCCAAACATAATTGTTCAAACTGCTATGCTGAGACTAATTGCCCTGTCATTTACAATTAGAGGTGTTAATATGGTCATGAAGATGTTACAAATGGCTCCTGAGCTCCCTCCCAGGTCACCAGGATGTACAGAGCACCCTGGCAGAGTAGCAGAGGGAGTTGGAGCTTGGGGACCTCAGCAGGTCTCAGTGCCATGAGAAACCTGACAAGGCAAGAACATGTCACAGCCTTCCTTCCTGCAAAACCCTTGCTGCCTGGTCAGCAGGGAGAAACAGCCCAGTTCAGAGAGGGCTGGCACCTCTTCCTCACCTGCAGCCCTCTGACTCCCTCTCTTCCAGCAGCCCTTCCCTCCGGGAAGCCAAGCAAGGCATGTGGTGCCACAGCCTCCTGGCAGCAATTAGTCATCAGAATCAGACTGAGAGCTCACTCATAAACTTTTCAAACAGAAAGACCATCTTGTAAATAATTTCTTGTGTCTGCAGAGCAGCCGACCCACGAGAGAGGGGATGGTGAAGCTTTAAATCCGTATTCCACAACTCAAGAGTGCAACTGCACCCACTCACACAGGAAAACTCTCTCTGTTAACTGAGCTGTTAAAGCTTGGTGGGTGTCAGCCTGTGGACTTGTGTGCCACATTAGCTGGAAGAGGCTGCATTTGCATGGAAGACTCCAGGCTCCAGCTACATCCTACTTTGAGATGGTCTGGAGCCATTCTGTTTCAAGAGGTCAATTTTTAAAGAGGCAGGAACAAAAACATCCCTCTCTAAAAATAAACCAGCTCCTGTGAAAAGGTTTGGCATCCCCATGTCAGGTTTCAGCGACTGGGAGGGAGAACAGTCTGCCTGGTGCTGGCTTCCAGCCACGAGGAAGTTCATATCTAATATAATCAAGCCACATTAGAAAAAACTGAGCAGATAAGAAGCCAAATGCAACTCAAACTACAAAGCCTCCATTGAAAATGTGTTTTGACTTCAGAAGGGGGACAGGAAAAAAGAAGAGAGGATTAGAAATTCAGGGCCCAGAGCTCCTCTCAATTGTCCCAGATTTACACCCATTATACTCCAGAAGAGTTGATCCAAATTCCACTTTGCTGTGAGAAAGGCAAGTGCTTAACTTACATCAGCTGCAAAAACATTTCCGATTCCTTATCTCTTTCCTAATTGCCATTCAGGGGACAGTGTGATGTGTGTCACGTCCAGCCTTTACCCATTTATTCTGAAGGTTAAAAATGTCACAACGGGTGTGGAGTAACCAGCATTTAAAAAAAAAAAAAAGTTTGTAGATACAGAAGTCTGTTATTGCAAGTCCAATGAGAAAATAATGCTCTCTTTGTACTTGTTTTCCCTTGACAGACAGCTTAAATTAGGCTGCTGAATAACTTGGTACATGGTACAACAGTAAACCTGTCACAAGAGCATGTTAATCAAAGCACAACTGATACTTGACATCCCCTGGTGAAAGGCGTTTTTACAGTGTTTCATTAAAATTGAAAGGAGGATTAAGAGGCCTATTTCTTGATTAATGTCTCTCTCTGACTGGGAGATGTAATCCTATCCATAACCTCAAATTACTGGAAACAAAATTAAATTTCTGCCAGCAGATCATTCTGAGTACATATGACACAGGGCACAAAAGTGATCATTTCTTTACACTTTTTATCCAGCCAGAAGACCCTTTGAGCTGCAAACACCACAGTGGGAGCTCCAGTGACGCTCCAGGCTACAGGAGACACTGTGGAATAGTCCCTGAGCCCTGCAGGGGCTGGGCAAACATCTTGAAAACATTGCTTTCAGTGACAAAAATTATTATAAAATGATACGAGGAAATCCTTGGTGACAAAGTAAATCAGATCGATGGAGGCAGAGAAGATTTCAAAGAGGCAGAAGTTTAGGGAGAAAATATTCAACCACCTTTGCATGCCACACCAACAGGAGCAGGGAAATGCTGCAGTCGGCAGGGCATGGCAGAGTGTCACTCAAACACCCTGAGGCTTTGGGAAGAGGAGATCAGCCAGGCTGGAAGGAACAGTGTGGGATTTCTGTCAGGACACAGGTGACAGGGATCCTCCTGGGGACCCACGGCGTGATGAGGAGGGGGCTCTTCCTCCCCAGCACCACGCCCTTGGTTCTGTAACCGAGCCAAGGGCAGCAATTCGGTGTCAGAGGTGCAGGTTCCCAGCCCGGGCAGGGACAGAGCTGTGCCGGGCTCTCCCGGCTCCCTGCCAGCCTCCACAGCCTCTGGGACATTTGCTTTCAAACCCCTGTATCAGCAGGGCTCGGAGCCTGTGTGTGCCCAGGAGAAGGAACAAAGGATGATACAACCCACGCTGATTTCAGCCTGCCCCACGCCAGACAGGGCAAAGGCAGTGCCAGGTCAGAAATTCAGCCCCGGCCAGCTGCCAAAATCCCCATTTCACAGCGTGCTCTGCTCACACTCCATGGCAAAACCCTGCGTGGCTCAATCCCAAGAAGGCTCGAACGGCTGCATGTCCTGCTCAAACAAAACAAACCTGTGCCTCAGTAGCCCACTGCAGCAGCACTGCTTCTTCGGAGAGCAAACTCCAAGTGGGTTTTTGTAGCAGACCTGGCAGCCATAATCTGGCTTCTCAAAGGCAGATTAGATAAAATCACTTGCAGCTCTGCTATTTCGGCCACTTCTCCCTTCAAATATTCTCTACCTGCCTCAGCCTGATGGTTTATCTTCAGAAGACAATGGTTGAGCTAGAAGCCTAAATTCCAAAATGCTCGAGAGTCAGACTCTCAACAGATGCTCCTCATATCTCTGTGCCTCAGTCCTCTCACTCCCAAGGCCATTAACCCTTAGTGCCAGGAACGATTAACGATTCCATTAAATAAGGGCTAGAGCTTTTCCAAGCACAACCTGCATGTACTGAGACGTTAACAAGTCACCTAAGGCTACATCATGTTTCAACTTTGATCTCCTCTTTGGCTGGTCTGAACATCACTTCCCTCATCTTCCCTCTGTTCAAGGCAGGGCTGTGCTGCAGGGGGAAGCCCTGGGATCTCCGTGTCCTTGGGGACACTGCCACAGTCCCCATTCTCTGTGCCCACCCAGTGACACTGAGATCAGGTTGGAGTCCTGCTTAGCTATGAATAGCTGGAAAATTTGCTTAAACAAAACAGACCAGAAAAAAAACCCAAGGACTAGAGTAACACTGAGTTCTGGAAGACGGCATAGCGTTAAACACTTATTTTTAAAACTACATTTAAATATGTTCATATATCTGACTTGCATCCTGAACAAGCAGCCTTAATCCAGACTTTTTGTGAAGAGGGTGAGTTTGAAACCCACCCACTCCCTCCTTAGATTTTTCATTCCCCACTGACTCCTTGGCATCTCTGTTCTAAACCCCTCTGTTCTCACCCCTGTTTACAGGACCAGGTTAAAGCAGCCTGTGAAAAAAAAGGCAGAGTTCAAGAAATGGATGGGGCTGTGTTATCCTGAGAGTGCTTTAAGGGCAGTAAATATCAGGGCTCTCCCCTCCCTCCCGTATGCAGCTCAATGTACACAACAGGAGAGCACTTCTGAGAGATGAGCTCTGAGATACAGCCTTTTATAGCACCTGCAATAATTTAATAAGCTGCAAGCTGCTCCCAGAGCACATTCATGGGAGAGAGGGGTTGTTGTTGTTTTAGCCTTTGCAGCTTTGCTGAGCTTTGAACTGAGGGTATTGGGTTGAATAGCAGTAAATGCACTGAGAGTTGCCTAATATTTTCCATTACACCATTTATATCATGTAATCTTACACCTGACATTTCTTATAGTGCTTAAAAAAAAAAAAAAGAGATGGGTTTTGTTGCTATTTATAACATGCCAATAGTTCTTAGTGAGTTTTACCAAAGGGCAGGTTAAAGAGTAATTAAAAATCTAGTCAGATTATTTAGAAAAAAAGAAAGGAAGGATGTATCAGACATTCAAAACCTTCAGGGTGAAGTCCTCTGGAGCAGTATTGAGGTAGACTTTTTTGTTTTTGTTGTTAATCTCACTTTGAAAACTCAATTTATTCTCATGAAATAACTTCCTTATTTGCAATCCAACTTGTAAGAAAATATTTACACCACATACACTGGCTTATTTATCTATTAAGTCAGCCATATGGCATCAAGACTGGCAATTTAAGTGGGAACAGACAACAAATAAATGGTGCAGAAAGCTAAACCTTAGAGAGCCACAAAAGCTGGTTCAGAGATGAGCTTGAATAGAGACAAAAAGAACCATTTCCCAAGGCATGAGAGGAGTCTTAAAAAGAGGGGGAAGCCACGGGACCATCAGAAGGGTCTGCTCTCTATTACAGGTATGTCAGAGTGCAGAGCACACCCCAAACCTCTGGTCCCTGCTGTATCCATCAGCTCGGTGAGCTCTGCACAAACCGTGCTGGAGCATCAGCCCCGTCCAGCCCTGCCCTGCAGCGATTCCACCAGCTCTGGGAGCAGGAGCAGTCCCAGGGGACCGAACATCCCCAAACACAAGGACCCAGCACTCCTGGACTCTGGCCGTGCCCACAGCAGGTGGACAAAGCAGGCTGAGGCTGGTGCAGCCTTTTGCAGGGATGTGGCAAAGCTGAGCACAAATCCGTGTCCTGAGGATGCCAAACCTGCCTGGCTGCTCACTCCCTCGGGCTTCTCATGCTTCTGATGCTGGTGAGGGGGGAGGGAGGAATGTAAAACAAGATTTCTCTAGCTGCCCTAGTCTATGTTATGCCCCTTTTAAGCTTTTTCCTCACTGCACAATGTGGGCACAGACACCCACCAAGGACATGGTTATCCTCTTCTTTGTGCTCAGTAGGGTCAGTGGGGAAATAGGAGCTGTCAGGGGAAGGAAGGGGCAGATTTTAGTGTTCTGCATTTCAGTAGGGCTAGAAACAGCTAAATGGGTCACCCCACTTTGATAGGTTATCCCATTATTGAAGTTGTAAGCAGTGTTGGAGCATAAATGGGCACAAAAATATCTATGGTATTTTCGGAAAACAAATGTGTTTTAAAAGGCTTGAGTCTGACACAGAGTCTGAGTGGAGGGAAATGCTGGAGTGATGGGAATTTTAAAAGGCCCAAGGTATAAGCATTTACACAGTAACCTGATTTGGAAGCCAAGAAATAGGAAGATAAGTTTGGTTTATTACGAGGTTCATTTCTTTTCTGATTTCTATAGCAGAGTGTTTTCATCATGTGAAACCATAGTCAGTGCCACAGCTAGTTAAATATAACAAGTGGGAGAGAGAAGGGAAATAATTCTGAAACGTCTCTAAAATGAAAGCTTTCTTCTAACTCAGGAGCCATAAAAGAAATCAAGTATTTGCCCTCAGGGAAGAACTTAACACAACTCAAATTCAGCTGAAGGAATCTTTCACCAAGGCACGTCTTTGCCCTCACAGACTGCGATGGCGCCTTCTCCTCACTCTCTTTTCTTTGGGAGTCAGAGCCACTCTGCATTTTATAGCTGTGCTCTACCAAAAGTCACCCTGAAGGAGCCAGCAGAGCCAATAAAACCTGGACAAAGCTGATTTCTAACGACTGCAGCTCCCTGAAGCAGGACTTCAGCCTGCAAGGCTTATCAGGCAGCTGCACACCCCATGGAGCCTCACAGCTCCCTCCATCACTGTCCAAGGTTCTCTCAGCACCACCACGAGCCTCTTCCTCACAGGACACTGCAAAATCTGCAGAGCTTTTTGCTGATTTTGAAATTTTGTGCCCCTCTCCTTCCACAAGAAGCTGTTCCAGGTTGGAAGGTTTATTTCAGAAGGGGCTCCCTGAAAGCCAGTTCATCACACTGAGAACCATTTGCAATCCAAGTTCATTTTCCCCATCCGTCTGAAAATGACACAGAAGCCAAACAAAATCACAGGTGAAGGTCACAGCTTCCCCCTTCTTCTTTCACCACAGTGAAAGGCTTCCTTCCTTCCCTCAAAGGCAAAACAAACCCTGGAACTAAAAGCAAATCAGAACCTTTTATGAAGTAGGGAAGGACAGTGCAATGAATTAAATTATGTCAAAATGGCCAAAGACTTACTATAGAAAGTCTTAGATTACCCACAAATCCAAGTGCAACAGGCCAAAACTCTTTTTAATTCCACCTGTATAAAACCAAAGTCACTTTCCAGTGAAGTCAGTAGAGCTGCTTCAAATTTACTATGGTATAATTCAAAGTAGTGTGGAAAAGGAATGTATAAACAAGGTCTTACTCAGGCTGGCTTGTGACAAATGGTGACATTTTCGTCTTGGAATAAAACCTGTCAAAATCATGTAATTAAGCAGAGAAAGCTTTTGCTGCGCAGGATTTATTTTCAAACACCAAAAAACATCCTCTATTAAGTAAATCTGTCTTCTTGTTTTCCAAAAGTCTCATTTCCAGCATGACTTACATTCCCCCTTGGAAGACTTTGAGCTAGGCTGCCTCAAAACACCTGAAATAATCCAAAAGCGTGTGCAGAGGCAATACTACTGTTTCCAGCCTGCACTCCTGTTTTGCCTGTGTGTTTACAAAAGGTCAGTAACTCTTCCAAAGGTATCACACCTCGGAGCAAGATAAACCAACCCTGGAAGAGATGCACCTGTGACTGTTCACAGGCTGCTCCAAAGTGTGTTACAACTTCTTTGCACAGGAAACAAATCACTCAGAAGCATTCTCATGCTGTGAAGCAGTCCAGGGAAGATTTGGGAGCTGTTTTCAAATAAAAGCTGCTAGCACAGCAGCTGCAGTTGAGAGGTGGGATTGTTCACTTTGGGTACAGCTGCCTTCTGCAGCCTCCACAGTTCTCGAGCTGTTAAGAGCTCTCACTGTACAGAGGGCTCTGAAACTCCTCAGCTCAGTCCCCCAAGCCAGCAGGATGCCCCAGAGCCTGCAGCTTCCATTACTTCCAAACACTCAATCAGCAAAATGACCCAAATCCCTCACAAGCAGCAGAAATGAGAATCCACAAAAAAAAACAGGCAAAAAACACCCAAAACCTCCCCTTCAGTGGGAAGAGGAGTCTGCATCCCACATTCAGGTGCAGGGACTGAGCTTTCCCAGAAAAAAGGTACATCCCCACAAGGCCCAGCTAGGAATGTGCCTACAATAGCATGGAAATAAAAATACACCAATATTCCAATTCCAATAACAACATTGGGAAACGCTGAGTTTGCCTAAGCTGATTCATGTGTCTGAGGGAGGGGAGGGGAACAAAAGGTGATTTTGACACATCTTGTTCCTGCCTCCTGTTTTTTCCCTGCTTCTTTGAATTTCAAAATTCAAATGCTATAATTGGAGTTGAGTGAAAAACAGAACTTGTGTCATATGAGAAACTGACATTCTGGCATGTTTTTCCATTGAATCAGAACCAAAAAAAAAAAAATTAAAATTTCTCATGAAGTGACAATCCAAAAAAATCCAGTTTTGAAGCTGTCCATATTGATACATTTTAAAATTTTGTTTTGAGAACATCAAAGCAATGTAACAAATTAAATCCTGCTAAAGTGTATCAACATTTTGTGGGAAGAATCCAAACAAACACAGAAACAAGGATTTTACCTTTCCAAAGCAAAACAAAAACGTTCTTCAGTTGCAAATATCTGTGAGATTGACACCTCTCAGTGAGACATCCTTATTTTGATGAAATTTCATTTTCTGACAGAAAATTGCTCCATCAGAAATTTTAATGAGCTTTCCTTCAATACAAACACGTCTGTGTTACTCATGCTGAGGAGAAAATGTCACTTTGCAGTATTTTGCCTGGTTAGGTGCCTCCCCATTAGGATGAGGATATTACAGTGAGTCTGCCTTGGTTTCTCCACATTCCCCCCTCCCCAAGCACTACATGCACATCTATCATCTGATTAAAAACATTATTTATCTTCATATAAAAACATATAATTCCTAACAGGCCAGGACGTTTATAAATAACTTATAACACTACAGCTGAGTGCTAAACATCATGATTTAGGATGAAAGAAGAAACCGTTCTGATCATTGTCCTTTAGTATTTCAAAGCCCATTTTTCATGTTTATTTGCTGTCACTGGCTGTAAGTGATTGCCTTGCTGTATTGCATTTCCTCTGCAATGGTGAGCTGTTTGCAAAAGGAATGGAGGACAAGCTGTCACATCAAAGAGAAAAGACTGAAACCCACCAGGAGGTGAAGCAGGGGTTTATTGTCTTTTGCCCTGGGTTTTGACAGTTAATTAGCTCCCATCCAATTTATGCTCGTGTGGCAGCTACAGCAGGGTCACCAGCAGCAGCTCCAAGGTGAGGCCAAGGCAGAGGATACAGGACAGGGAAAATTGTGACAGAGCCCCAGCAAAGCAAAGGGCCTCATCTCTCACCCCCAGCCACGGCTGGACTCGCTCCCTAATGAACCCTTTGACTTGTTTGTCTTTTCCCCTCAACACACAGAGGATTCTTTCAACAGCTCTGGGCACTGAGGAATTGCCAAAGTGGCTGCTAAATTAAGCAGTCAGAGTAGCAACATCTGTGGAAAAATGCTGCCCCTTCTATTTTCTTTCTGTCGGCTGCCTTGGGCAGAGGAAGAGGAGGAAGATGACAATGAGGAGGTGGTAATGAAGGGCTTCACTGAGATGTTCCACAGGGCTGGACTTCACTGCCTGCTGCTCAGAACCTTTCAGGACCTCAGCCACATCTTCTGGCACCCAAACATTTTTCAAGACTTGGCAAAGCAACCTCTCTTATTACCTGTTGCTCTCTCTGCTGCTTTGGTGGGTTTGCCACCTGCACATGTTTTACCTCCTCTGCCAATTTGGAGCCCCAGGTGCAGGGAGCAAGCAGTGCCCAAGCTGTTCTCCTGGGGCAGGAGCACAAAAGCAGGATTTTCACATCATGGGATAAACCTTTGATCAAACCACAGGTCTTAGCTGCAATGAATGCTGGAAGAGTGCTGCCCTGCTTGATGCCTGGTGAAATACAGCAAGGTCTCACCTCTGAAAAAGGCTCTGGATCAATTTAGAGGTCAGGTGAATGTCTCAGGGGAATATGACAGACAGTAGCACCAGAAAGAGAATTGGAAATGAGATGCAAATTCATTTTATATTAAACAGTCCATATTAAATGGGAATTTCTAGACATAAGTGAACCAGTCAAGGCTCAGACTGGAGAGCCAGCCTTGAACACTACAGAGCTCCTTGGCAATGTCCAAGATGTGCCTCATTTCCAAGTGAAATCATCATACCTTGTAGAAAGGACCTGCTGCCTCAGAAAACAGTTTCTTTTTTAGAATTACCTGTTCAGACCTTACCCAAGCAGAGCAAGATAATTTCTAGGCACACAGGAAGCATCTTTCCTGCAGAGACACTCCTAAAGAGTTGGCCTCATTTAGCCACATTAAATATGGAAAGCACTGCACTAAAACAGCACTGGCACAACATCCAGCTGCCTATCTCAATATCCCAGCTTCCCTGCAGCTGGATCCTGATGGGATCCAGGGGCTGAATCAGGGCTCCCCATTCCATGCTGCCATGGTGGGATGCTGGATGTGCATCCCACCAGTGATGTCACTGTCCTTTATGCTCTCCTTGTAAAATACATTGAAAACCTGAAGCACAGAATTATCCAACCTTTTATACTGTAGTCAGTTCTGGAGAAATTTTCCTAAGTAAGCCAGTCAATTACAAGAGTCACCCCAAACAAGCACTGATTTACCAAAGTCAACAATCAACCCCCTACTCACAACTGCTGGAGCAGACTGGGATTTGAGCACTGGTGAGATGCACAACAAGCTCAGATGGTTCACCTGCAGGAACTGAGCTTGGGTCTCAAGAACACAAAAGGCAGAGAGATTCCAGCTGAGCATAAAGAGCCAGTCCCCAAACTCTGGGCCAGCAACAGCAGGGGAACCAACACCTTGCCCAAACTCACTTGGAATCACCAATAGTCACCCTCTCAAGTCACTGTATCACAGAATTCAGAATGATTTGGGTTGGAAAGGACCTTAAAGTTCATCTATTCCCAGCCCTGTGTCACGGACAGGGACTGCTTCCACCACGCTGTGCTGCTCAGAGACTCATCCAACCTGGCCTTGAACAGTTCCAGGAATTCAAAGCACAAATGATTCTTTCCTCTAGTGCCAGGAAGCTGAGACTCACCTCTCCTGAACACCTACAGCTAGGTGTGATGATTGTAGCTCCTGCAGCCCACTCCTAATACCATCTGAAACATCCTTCCACTCTGCAAACCCATTCTGCTGTCTTAATGAAGGACAGATGTGAATGCAGCTCGTGTGAAAGTGGTCTCATGAGACACACACAGCAAGCTAAACAACAGACCAAACTGAGTGCGTGGGCTGCTGGCTTTGTGTTTCTCTCAGCTGTGAGTCACTGTGTGGGGTAGAAAACTGCCTTCCTCCCCCAAAATATCGTGGAAAGTCAGCAGAGCCTCACGTTACAGTAGGAGAGGCTCTCCACAGCAGGGGCCAGGGCTGTGTTACTCACAGGGAGCCTTGGCAACGTTGCAGCCAAATCTGTCAGTGACATTTCACACAGGCCACTGAGCAACCAGCAGAACAAAATCATTTTCAGCCAGGCTTGATCCAGCAAGGTTCAGATAAGAAACAGGATAAAAACCCTTTCAATTCAAGGTCACCTACCTCCTTTCTCTTGGGTTCTTTGAAAGCTTCTTTGCAATCTCCTCCCTTGCTGTCCCTGTGCACAGCTCAGGTCCTTCCCCTGGGGTGATGTGATGTGAGATTGCTGCCTGGGGACTTGGATGCAGCACCTGGGAAGGCTGCCAGCTGGACAAGGCAAGCAAGCACCTCTTGCACATCAGCAATGAGCCCAAGCAAGCCTTTCTTCTGCACAAATTTGGAAGTCTGAGAGTTGGAGCATGCACACTGAACACTTCCCAGAAGATTTAACAAATTTGCATTGGCAAACGTTCAGTGATTCAGCTCAGGGCTCCTCACTCTCACAAACAGGCACATCAGGTACCCTGGAGTGTGTTACCTGAGTGTGTCCCTGTGAAGCACCAGGAGTGGCTGCACTGCTCTAACTCAGGCACTGAGACCATTTTGCAGCACGAGCATTAAAAAAAAAAAAGTACTGAATAGTCAGCTCAAAGGGGAGGCAAGTCAGAAACCCTGAGTACGAGCCTTTGGCTTTGATCAGGAGATGGTTTTCCCTGTAGGTGATGTCTCCACCAAGGAAAACAAGTTCCTTAATACCTGCTCCAGGATGTAGTGCATAAACAGGAAGAGGCAGCCACCAGGGAGAGGTAAGAAATACACACATGTGCAGAGGGACAGCAGTTTTCTGTGTGTTACTGCATAAAAATTATTGTCCACTTTGGGACAGTGACGAGGGCTGCAAAATGTGGGCCCTTGTGTGCCCTCCCTGAACCAGCAGTTATTAATCCAGTTCAAGGAGTCAGGAAAGTCCCAGATGCTGTGGCCAAGGCAGGTACCAGGCTCTGTTGGACAGAGTCCCAATCATACAATGCAGGAGAAGGACTGAGTCTTGTCCAAAGTCTTGCAAGACCAACAGGGATGGGCTTTGTATCCACACCAGGCTTTTTCTTAGATTTTTTTGGAACTAATTCCCCCCAGCCCATACCTGTGAGAAGCACCAAACACTCCTCCACCGTCTCTCACTGAGGATTATCAGCATTTTTTTAGATTTACAGAGGCTGAATGGGGGGAGCAGAAGCCTGAGACCCACCACAGCACTTAACCACCCTCCTCACTAAAAGGCTTTCTGAAATTGCTGCTGCTGTTGAAGAACCTGAATGCACAGGATAGCCAAGACCACAGCACACAGTGACCTGCTTTAAATGTCTCTTTGCCTCTGGGAAAACACAGTGAGGCTTTTGAGAATGAATTACAGAAGGTAAAACTTCTAAAGGAAGATCAATAGTTGGATACCCTTTCCATTACAAAATCATACTGAGGACATTTCTCACATGTGCCTGCATATCTTTTGTCAATGGAGCTGTAAGTGACACTCATGAGAGAGGACTGAGGAGGATTTTGTGCTACCCTCAACACAATATTTTTACAAACATCGCTTTTCATTTCTCACTGCACTGCAAATCCATTATGGATAAGGAAAGCAGTCCTGAAACACAATTAAGAGATGCAGTCATGAGGCTGTAGCCTTGCAGCTATGAAGCAATGACCTCAGCACAAGAAACAGATAGAAGATACACTAATCCCTATTAAAGGGGGAAGCTGGCAAATAATGCATTTTAAATCATTTAAATCTGCAGCACACTGAGCAGAGGGTGCAGGGGGCTGGAGGAGAGCTGATGCAGCTGTGCCAATGGATTTCTCTGCTCCCTGGGGCTTGAGAGGCACCCTGCCTGCAGAGACACTGGAGAGCTGGATGAGCACTTGTCTGTATGAACAAGCTCAAAAACACACACAAGTTTTTGGTCTCATCACCCAGGGACTAGAGGGGCTTTCTGCTGGGGGCCTCCCTGCTAACACAGAGCAGCCTGGTTCTCACAGAGCAGGCACAGCTCCAAGGAGATGCTTTATTGAAAAGTTTTTCCCAAGCCTTTACTCCCACCCACATCTTTAGTGCCTTCTTAGTGCTACGGGGGAGCTCAGAGCCCCCACAAGCTCTCAAGAACCCTCTGCACACAAGTTACAACACAAGACCATCGAGGGCAGCACTTTTCTGGCAGGTTCTTCTCCCTCCCCTCACCCCATTTCAAAGCTTTCGACCAAGTGCAAAGATTTTGCCTTTGAGTGGTCAGTGGGGAAAAAAAAATGATGCAACCTGAGGGAGGAAGAGATGTCAGAGGAGAAGCAGCAGAGCAGGGCAAAGCCTCTGCTCACCACAGGTCTGCTGGCAGCCCGAGATTGTGAGGCACAGCTGGGAGGAGAAGTGCCACTGCACAATCACTCAAAGCAGCAGCGTTTCTTTTAGAAACATTCAGATGCCTGGGCATCCTACTGAGCCTCCAAATAAATGATATTTGATTGTGACAAGTGCCTAGCATGCTTCTGAATGCAGCAAGAAAATAATGCACTGACATTATGGAAATATTAGGGAGGCATAAGCCAATCCTACTCATCCTATGAAGAACAAAACAAAAAAAAAAACAACCAAACAAACCCAAAAGCCCACATAATTGATTTAAAAAAATGTCCTCACCAGCATTAGCAATCATAAAAAACACTTTTCTGGCAAGGCTCAAGCTACCTGCAGAGAATTCACTTTTCTCGTCTTCTGACAAGAAGCTCAAGGAATAAAAATGGCATCCATCCCTCTTTCCTCTATATGCTCCGTTCTGCTCCATATGGTGCTGCCTGATAGTAAATGAGAAATTAAAAACATTAACACCAGCCTCTGCCCTCTCCTCCCCCACTGCTTTCTCCCTGCAGTGGCTGCACAAAATCTGCTGGCTCAAGCTGGAGACAAAACCATTTAACTGCTGAGCTCTGGAGTCACATATGAGCTCTCTCTTGTCTGCCCAGTGCATAGATGCCAGTTTTGCCAAGCACTGACTGTCCTTCTGAATTATTTCATCTTGGAAAATAACACTATTGACAGACTGAAACTCTCCCCGTGGATTATTTCTTTATTTATTTAAAACTGAAAATAAAGATACAGAGACAATCATAAATTAAAACTAAAACCTTTGAGTGTGAGGCAGGTAGCAGTAAGCTGTAACATTATATCTCAGTCCTTCCAAAACAGAATTTGTAGAGACATCTTCTTACGAAAAAAAAAAAAAAAAGACTGAACTAAAATTTCCCAGTAAATTCTAGTCATAATCTGCAACTGCCATTTTACTTTCAGATCCCTCCAAAATCATCTCCAGCATGTGCCATGTGCAGTTGGTTCCTTCACAAAAATATTGGAAAACATGATGCAAACATAATTTTTTTTTTTGATAATACTTGGAAGCAATTGAATAAAAAGCCCAAGAACTGGGGGAAGGAGTCAGCAGGCACTGAAGGGGGTTTTTTTATTATTTCTGTAGCACCCAGGGTGGAGGCAGGAGCAAGTACCAGGTGGCTGGGAGGAAGCACATGCAGTAGGGGTCAAGGCCAAACAAAGAGGAGGTCACAGTGAAATGGGCACAGGGAAGGTGACAAATCACTCCTCACCACGTGCAAACACATGATCTCTGTAGATTAACCCCACAGAAGAGCTGTTATAATCATCCCATCTTTGTAGGCATCACAGCCTTTTGGAGAGATTTGAGCACTGAGGGTAATTAAGCTTTGTCACCAGGCCACCACAGTGACAGCCTTGACTTTCACAGCCCAGGAGATGGGGAGATGGAGACCCTGCCCATCACAAAAGTTGCAATATGTTTTCAACAAGAGCTTTCAAGAAACGTTGGTTCAATTTCTCCATCAATCTCTCCCTGTTTGACCATGATCTGAAGCAGCAGCAGCAGGCAAATCCTGACATCTGGCACTGCTCACACAGGATCGAGGTTCAGGCTGTCTTTTTGGACTCCTGTGCAAGGTTTGGGACATTGTTATCATCACCCTCCACGCCAAAATGTTCCCACCAAGTGGGTAAGGCCATAAACCCCCTCGAGCAGAGCTTGCTTAAAAAGCCTGGAGAAATATGCAAAGGAAAGAATTACAACAGAACGCAAATTTTCATCTATTCTGTGAGAAAAATCTTGCTCCAAATTTAAAAAAAAACAAAACAAAAAAACACTGATAACTGCCAAAACTGCCTCAGACTTCTTAACTGGCACATCAACAAAATCTGTGCCTACAATTCACTTTGCACACTTCAGCCCAGCACAAGCCAAGTGCAGGGAAAACTCCCTCCTAAAAGTAGGCACTGGCTTCATCACTTAACAAAACCAGTACAGCCTGAGCCATCACTGCTCTTCCCACTCTACTCCCTCCTGCAGCAGCCATGGCAGCTATTTCCCATGGAAGGATCACGGAGAACAGCATGCATGGAGCTTGCAAACTGGGGAATAAAAGAGGTGACAGGAGCCTGTAAATGCAAGGGACTAGAGAGGAGAAATTCGCAGGTAAAGGTGAGAAGCAGCCTGAAACTGGAAATGGGAAAATCCATGCTGAGCGTGAAGGAACTCTAATCACAGCAGAGAATTACAGTGTAAATCTTTTACATGGAGAACCTGACTAGATATACACAAGAAAACCCAAATGGAAAGATATTTGACAGGAAATAATTCCCTCTCTAAATAGAAGATTGTTTGTGGTACACACCAATATTCACTCCATCTCTTATAAAAGGCAGAGATTCCTGCCTAGTCAGAAAACCTGGCAGAGCACAGATCAAAAAGTGAGTCCTACCTAGTAAGACTTTGGACAGAACAACTCTCAACTATCTGCCAAACTAAACATTTTTAAATTAAACATATTTTTGCCATGTAGACTAAAAGAGAAATCCAGTAACATGAGGATGCTCCCTCTCACTTGTCAGTTGTCTCTGCACCCAGAAGGATAATGTCACATCATGCAACAGATTCAGGTGGAAACACCCAGGTACCTCCCCTGGGGGAAGTGGGGGCTTTCAGTGCTCTGGTGGAAAGCCCCAGAAATGAATCTGGGGGTGCTTTGGGGGTCTTTGATGGTTTATGAACCCCTCCAACAGCACAGCCAAGCCAGTTCTGCCCCATCAGAAGGGATGAAGACCCTCAGGCCGAGGTGTGGATGAGACTTTCCCCGGGGAGGTGTTGGGAGGACACCTGGCACGATAAAAAGCTTCTCACCTGGCTCAAAGCCCGGCTTGCAGCCCCCGGGGCTGGGTGTTCACCCCCTCTCTCCTGCGGGCATCACACCCCCAAAACATCACCTCCTGCCCCTCGGGGGTGCAAACCCGGCCTCAGCAAAGCACTCACAAACGGGGGATTGAGCCATTAACCATCAACATTCCAGCCTCTCACAGGGCACATCCCAACACTATTTCCCTCCCCACCTTCCTGCGTAGTTACACTTGCTGGCACAGGGAAATGAGGACAACAAAACCAAACGTGAGGTGTCCTTCCTGCAGGGAGCAGGGGAGAAAATCTGCTGTAGGATGAAGCCAGACTGAAAAAAATTCTTCCTGATTCCTTTGGATCTGCAGTGCAATTCCTTTCAGACAAAGGTTTGCCAGCTCAGGTATGTGATGTACCCACCAACCCAATGTGATGTGCTGAAATTAAAGTGCTGTGAGCACTGTGCAAACCTGACACACAGAAAGGCAGGCAGACCCCATCCCTCCCAAACCCTGCACTCTGATCCTGCCATGGCCTGAGCTCCAGCCCTGCAGACACACTGGCAGATGTCCCCAGGGCTTTCCCAGGCCTTTGAGGCTGCTCAGCCAAGTGCAGATGCTGTCTGTGAGCCCCAGCACGGCTTTAGCTTCTCTGTTTGAAGGTGTCTGTAGACTTGGGGCCCTGTGCTAATGCAGCACAGGGGCAGGAACAGCTCTGAGGGAAGCTTAAGAGCAGGATAAACAACTTATTACGGGTAATGATTTTCTCAGTACTGCAACCAGTGCAGTGCCAGTCAGCCAAAGGCAGGGCTGTGAGGCTCAACTTCAGCACAGGCATAACACAAAGTGCTTTTCAAGGTCTGCCTTCCTGCTAATACTGTACTGCTTTATATTGTATCATAAAAATTGTGTGAATGGCAGTTCAACAAGCCAGGGCTTGATTCACAGACCTACCATGTTACTGATGCATGTGAGGTCAAGAAATATAAATAGAGCAGATAATTAGAAGGGAAGTGTGTGGTGCTGAGCAAACACATCAGGCATAGGAAGATTTTTCTGTTCTGGAAAGGTAGGTGCTTTGCATTTACAGAACTACTTCATATTGGTTTGGGCATTCATGAAAAACCAAGGACTTGCAGGAGTACAAATACAAGATTATCAGCCTGTAATATTGCAGTTTCTCTTTTAGGGTTTGAACATGGGGCTCTGTACAGACCTGAAAGACCAAACTCACCAGTGGCATAACACACTGCAGGCAGCTCTTAGCAGAGCTGTCCCCTTCTTTCCTAGGGAAATGAGATATCTGGGACAACCCTTGGGGGCTAACAGATCACATTCATTGCTGAAGAAATGAAGAGAAATGCATTGCAGCAAACAGAGCTGTGCACAGCTTCCACCAGCAGAAAACACCAGGCTTTGCTCTCTTGTTTTACACCCTGGAAAGCAGAGCATGGATACCTCCCACTTGGAGAAACTCCATTGCCCTGTCTGCTGGGAGAAAAATCTTACTGTGACACAGAAGCAAAATATCAAAAGTTTTTTGTTCAGCTTGACTTAGCCGTGAGTTCTGCTCATTTCTGTGTCTTTTCAAGATCTGGTTAAATTCTGTGTTTCACTTTCTCCTCAGGAGCTGGGAGCAGCCCACCTGTTTTGGGGTGTACCTTTGTGTGTGAGGATGTGCTGGACAAACAGTGCATTTGTACTTGTGAGAGCCCCTGTCCTGTGACATCAGGCAGGATTCAGATGCTGCAGAAGAAACACAACCCACACAATTCACCTCGTCAGCAGAGCAATGCTATGCCGCTGACAAAACCCCTACATAAACACCCAGCTGGTAATATGATCATGCCCTGAGGGAAAAAAGGTTGATAGTCCTGGTGATTTTACTGTGCAATAACCACAGAAGCCGTCTTTGTCCACGCAGCTCTCTAATCCTTTCCTGAAACATTTCTAAATACCCTTGCCTGACAAAGGTGAGCTCTCCAAGTTAACAACACGTCACAGAAAGAGCAAGCTAAAACCTCTGTGTTCAGCTGGAAGCTGTAACCCTTTTGCTCACTAATGAAGCTGCAGACACCAGAGATATTTTTAGGGTTCCTGCAAACCTTGTTATAATCCACAGCAAAAAGTTCAGCTACAATAGGAAGACACAGAATGTTACAGAAAAATAAAAACTAAAATATTTCCCAGCGCTATTAAAAATGTCCAAATAGTCAACACAAAAAAGCCTTACCTGACATAAGGCAAAAATTTAAACAAATATTCTTCAGTGTTGCAATTCCTGGAACAAAATTTATTAGCAAATTGAAATTAATTCTGCTCCAGGCATTAGGATACACTATCAGTTACTCCCTTACCCTCCACCCCCCGGGAAATATTTCCCTATTGCTGTCAGTCAACTGCTTGAATGCTTGGAGTTTACCAGCTGCATAACATATATTGATTTTTGATGAATGACATCTCTCTCTGGGCCATTACGGTTTTGTTTTCAAACCTTATTTAATTGTTCGCCTATTTTTCAGTGAAATAAATGCAAAGTGTTTATTCTCCAAAGGCTGTAAACAGAGATCTCAGGTCTAGTTTCTATGACAACCTCACTTGATACAGCAAACCTAGATTATCTCTAATGACAGACATGAAGTTTAAATTGCACATTCTGCACAAACAGTGCACTGTTGACCTTTCATTGAAAAATGGAATACAGCGTGATTAGCATAATGTGCCATGTGAAAGGAAAAATTGTGGAATAATGCAGATCGTATTTTAATCATAACTACAGTGCTAATCTCCAGCAAACTGTTTGCCAGAACATGAAGCTTTAAGAATTAGGATTTTTCCCAGGCACCATTTTCAAATTCTGTTAGATAGCAATGCTATCACATCAAAGAGTTACCAGATAACTCTTGCTGCTTCTGCCATGTCTCTCCCATCGCAGTTTTTAACAGGGGAGTAAAAGTGGATAAGCTTATGTAGAAATATGATACAAAAATCCCAGCTATGAGAACTATTTTTAAACCTCCTGGAGGCATTTTTTTTCTTGTGCTCACAAATTCATTTGGAAGTGAGAGCCAAAAGACACAGTCCTTTCTGTCGGGTGCTGTCTTCCAAAAACCTGCATGTTTTCCTAGGAGGGAGATTTGCATGTATGTTAGTGAATAAATCCCAGCTCATCCACAGAGACAGGAGCTGCAGGAGACATTCTGCTCTGCAAGAGCAGAGATGGAAAACATCTTGCCTTCATATTCAGCAAGTTTTGGCAGGCTTTGATTTTGCCAGCTTCGATTTGTTGTTGCTCACGGAAATGTCTGCAGCAGTTTACAAAATGGGAATTCTCTGGGGAGTTTGGTGCATGAATTGAGGTTCCCCCTGGAGTTGAGAGAGTCACATGCTGCTGTAAGGGGACAGCAGGCTGTTAAATCTGTCCTTCCCTGTGCAGAATACTTTTATTTCTTTTAAATTTCCATGAAACAATAGGACACATTTCTATTTATTGAATGATATTTCAGCTCACTTGTATTCAGCATAACCAGTGAACAGTCTGGAGACAACCAAGCAAACAAAACCCTAATTAATATCAAAATAGAGTTATAGATGGTAGAACTGAGAAGTTAATGAATTGGGAATGAGACAGAGAAACCTTCATCTCTGCAGTACCCAAAAGGAATGCCAAGTTATTATTGTTTTCTTTCCTGCATTTATGGAAAAAAAATTAAAAGTAGCATTTGCTATTTTTCTATAGAGGCAAATACAGAGGAAAATTACAAAAGTAGCTCTCCATTGTGTAATAGAAAGTGTTGGATTATTCAAGCCTGGTCATGAACACTAAAGCATCACAGGTACTCAGCTACCACCTCTTTTTCTTCCAGAGGATGATATTCAGCAACTAGATCCTGTTAGCATCACATCAAGGTGGTCTCTTCATCCTCCCTGTTCAGCAAACAAGCTAAAAATGATTTTCAGGTGCTTGTCTAGAGAGCAATGCCATTAGAGGAAACCTATTCCCTCATTTCTCTCTCACTCTAATGGATTTATGCCATTAATCCTGTCAGCTGAGCTGTTTTTAACCAGCAGTTAAGGCAGCAGCAATAATAAAGAATTTTTTTTTAGTCCAGGCAACCCCCAGTGTTCTATGCAGCTATTCACCAACCCTGCTATTCTCTGCATATCAAGATATCTCTGGTTTTCAGTGTTTTCCATTTGGCAATTTTACATTTTCCTTAACAAGCATTGTCTTCCACCACAGCAGCTGACAGGAAGGAATCAATTAATTTAAAAGGCATCCACTTGCTTCCACACGGAATTATTATACTTGTAAATGTAATCCTGTCATTTGATACGTCAGATAGCAAACTGTGTGTTTGGGAAGGTGATGTGTCCCACGCTTAGGTATTTTTAAACCCTTCAATGCTGCCCAAACTTGTCCAGTGAAATTTAAACTTCACTGCCTCATGTGATGGCAAAGAGCATTTTTGGTGCTGCTCACCTCATGGGTTATGGGACAGGGGCTGAATTGACCATATCTGCACAGCCATTCAAAGGTTACCACACATTTTATAAAATCAAGGTAAATATTGACATAAAATTGGCAGCAGAAGCCAACAGGTCTGAACAGTGACATTACAAGCAACCTCCCTACCTACTGCTGTGTCTAAACACAAATAAATTACTGCTTTTAAAGACATTGTAAGTTATAAACCTATTTAAAGAGAAGCTCTCACCACCAGCCTCTCTGTCAGACAAGTACATTCCCTGGACATTTGCTTCCACAGGTCAAAAGAAGGGAAATGTTTCCTTATTTTTCTGGCATATTCCCTCAATTTCCCTTATAATCCTTTCAGTTAGGATGCTGACCAATTTTGGTACCTCCAGTTAATTCTTCTCCTCTGTTTCACAGCTCCTTCAGGCACAGTTTGCATAGCTCTAGTCACTTGTACAAATATTTAAAACCAGCAAGACAAACCAAGCATAACAAATCCAGAAATAAAGCAACTCCCACAGAAGCTAATGTTTACCCAAAAGGGAGTATGAAACATCCCACACCTCCCTCCAGACAGCCTCTTCTGTCTCTCTAAGGTGGGATCTGATGGTGCTGTGGGCAATAAGGACCAGAGAGCCAAAGCCCTAGCAGTTTCTTCATTCCCACCCTCTGTTGTTGAGCCTTTCCAGCCTATTCCGTGACCCTGGAAGGGCTGCAGCTCCTGCAGGCTGGATGCAGGTGCAGAACTGGAGATGATGAAGGTGAATTTGTCAGTCCCATGCTCATCCTACAGAAGAGTCTGGTCAGCAGACACAGACACTGTTGGCCCCACCATGGGGCTGATGTGTGCCCAGGAATCACCATCCCTCTCTATTGTCCCTTGTTTTCAACAAGCTGGGATAGGGCTACCCTGGCAAAGTGAATACACAGTTCAACTGGGCAAGAAAAAAAATAACCAACAAAGCTAATTAAATTTTGCCATCAACATCAAACATGCTGTTAAGAACACGGAAAATTCATGCTGGCAGCCACAGTCACCTTCCTGCAGTAAGCAAACATCTCCTGCAAAAAGTCAGACAGCTGAAATACCGTTTGTTTTGCAATGAACTTTTAGCCCCATGGCTCAGCCAAGCATCCACTTTTTTTTTTTCCTCTGAAACATAACCAGCTCTGCGAGATGCCAGACAGCTAGGAGAGCACTCCAGGCTGGAAACAAAAAGATACTATTGTCTTGGGACTGCCACAGTCGTTGTTCCTACCTATTCTCATCCCACCACTTCTGTAAGGCTGACAAAACAGTTGCAGAGAGCTCTTCCACTCACAGCTGCTTCACAAGGCTGCAAATCAAAGCTGGAGCTGGAATAAGGCAAGTGGCAGAAATGAAGCATAATATGCTCAGCTGCTGCTGTAAAGACCAGAATCGGGAGTCCCAAACAGATGTAAGGCTCCAAACTACATTCACCCACATTTTTATATAGACAGAGGTAGCTCATTCTGCAGCTGAAAGTGGTTTGCCATTCACTGAGAAAGATTTCCAATCCTCTCCCCAGCACAGGAAGCTGAGAGATACCTGAAGTGCCACCAAACCTTTTGCTCCCAGCCATGGGTATCTGAGATCCCTCTTTGCAATCCCTGTGAGCACAGGGAGTAGTGATGTTTCTCACTTGGCAACCAAATGTTTTCTGAGGGTCCAAAATGAAACACCCCGCAATTCAAGCTCTGCGGTTAATACAAACTATTGCTCTACAGACCAATCAGGATTCTGTACTCTCTATCTCTATGTTCTTTGATCCAAGTGCAAACTACATTTTTGTAAGTAAAAATCAGGGTGATGTATACAGTTACATTAAGGTATTCATAAAAAAGGCTTCTACCCTTCACAAGTTTCTGCCTCCACCATTTGTTGGCACTTTTTTCAAATACTCTTGTAGTGGGTAAGGACTGTCCAAGACCTCCAGCATCTATCATTGCATCCTCTGAGATGAGTGTGTTGGAGCAAGAGATGTTGGGAAATTGCTGTCCCATCTATGGAGGAGATTCTTAACCAGGTCAAGAGAAGCATGAGGGTAAGGTTCCTAAATTAAAAATTTCTTCAAGTCTCCGTCTGTTTTAGCCCCTTTCCTGTTTTCCAACAGGGTATTGGTGACACACCACCACAAATGGGTGAATGTGAGCAGACAGAGCAATCCCCAACTGGGTGATGTCGTGCAGTTCGGGTGGCTCCCAGTTGTGCTGGATCCCTGCTGTACTAATGGACTGTAGAAGGATTTGTGAATTATATCATTACACAGAGCCTGTGAAAAACAAGATGAGAGTCAAACTGCCAGGCATGATAGGAATGTTAGGCAAAGGTGTCTGTAAACTTCTGCTGACCCCTTACACCAACCGGGTCGAGAGCTCTTTTATTAATGCTAATGCTTTTCATATTAGTGCTCACATAAAGAAATCCTGCTGACTGCTGGGGTCAGGGAGTTCACAAGATGCCTTGGCCACATCAGCAATACACTGATGATTGTTTCTGACACGACCCCACAGCTAATGAAGGGCCATTTCTGGAGGAATTGCTTTTCACACGGAGAGAGGTCTGTGATGAAGGTACAAAGCACATCTGGAGCAGGGCAGGCTGCTGTTTGTGTGATGCAGCAGTGAAAGAGATCTGCACCCCACTGAGGCACGGTGTGGCTGTGCCAGTGACACGTGTCCCTGGGCTTCTTCTTCCCATTCCTGTCACTTCATTTTCCCGTGCTCAAAACACTGCTCCTGCTCCTTGTTGCTAAATGACCAACACTCCTCTATTTATGACCCCTATTCTATTTATGAAGTACTGTCGCCCTGGTTTTACAGGGCCCCATAAGTTGTAACACTGTAGCTGTAGTTTCCCATGCTTGTTCTGTAAACATGGTCCTTGTTTTTCTTAACCGGCCGGGATTGTTTTGCACTTATGGAATTGTTTTTCATTCCTTTCCCTGGGGTGGAGAAAGATGATTGACCATGTCTTTGTCCTGTAAACCTTTAGGGGTGTTGACCTCTTTCACCAATCTTTGACTGTCCTTAGAAACCCATAAAAATAGGCAAATAAAGAAGGGCAGGGCTTTTGGTCAGTCCGGCCCGGAGAATCCACTGCTGCTCTGAGACCCGCGTGTTTCTTCTGTTGCCAGCTGAGCAACAAAGTACTTCACCTGTAAAATTGGACTTTTTGAAGCCAATACTACAGCTCAGACAATTACACATCCTGCATGTCTCTCTTTTGGGGCTCTGTCAAGAGGCTCTTCAAAGGAAAAAAGGCTCAGGTGCACCCCAGGACAGGGATGGCAGCAGCAGGGAGTACAGAGGGCTCACCAAGTAGTCCCAAGCTGTTTTATTGCTGTGTAATCCTGTGTTAGGCAATGTTTCCACTTCCTTTGGTAGAAATCCATTCCTGTGCTTGCCTGGGCATGAATCTGTCACAGAAGAGCAGTCTGGAGAGGGCTTTAGGAGGTTCTACACAAAGGGACATGAACTCAGGCACTCGTGACAGATGTGTCTCTAGCCTATTCTAAAAACACTCTTTGAAGACCCCCAAGAAATGGCCGGAGAAGCCACCCTTCATGTCACTGTAAATCAAGATAACCCCTATTACTGTGTCTTTCCAGGATCCCAGGAACATCCTTCACATCATGTGAATTATTCTGTTTTGTGATAGCCTGGAGGCTCTCTTCCCTCACAGATAACACCTTACCTGTTTACAAAAGACCTCCACAGACTTGCATGTTTGATTTGTTAGTGAATAATGGTTTCATTACCTGATAGGAGGGGCTATGTGTATTATGGGGGGCTGTAGAATTATGGGGGCTTTAATAATTTTCACCCTGAGGAGAAGAATTTGCCATAATAAAGTATGAGTATACAGGTATTGCATGATTCTGAGGAGGAAGGGATCACATGCAAACCTACAGGATCAACCAAGCAGAAAATCTAGAGATCATAAGCAAGGAACAGTCATGCTGAGAAATTTCCCTTCATCACCTTGAAAAGGACCTGCTGGGAGAAAAGAATTCCATATTATGATTATGTCAGATATTCCTTTTCATCCCTCAGAGCAGGGTGAGACTGTGTCTGTCTCAGCAAGCCTTTTCTGCTGGATCTGTTGCTCTTTGCACAAATCTGGTGTCATATCAAACAAAGAACAGCAGTAACCCAGGCTCAGGTTTTCCACCCCACCAGACACCTGCAAAACCTTGGGTTCTTCTGCTGGAGCTGTTTTTCTCTGTGGTCCAGCAGGAATATGCAATAAAAAACTCATTTTAAAATTTTTAAAAAAACAACCTTTTCCACAGAAGGTTTTAACTTTCATGAGCCATTGCTCTCCAGCACAAATACATTTAGTCAACATTCCCAGCTGCATCATTAGCTTCCCACTCAGGTGGGAAGGAGGGGGAATGAGGCAAGGGTTCACAGCTGCATTACTGCTGCTGCTAGGGTTGCCATGGAAAACAGAACTCCAAAAAGCAGCAGAGGACAAAGAATTTGAGGCCAGCCTTCAATCTCAGCACATTTCCCTGGTCTCTGTCATGAGGTCACTTTTTCTTCACAGCACAAGTGGCAAAACTTCCTCCTGTAAAACACCTACAGCTCAGCCCAGAGCCACAGCAGGGATGGATTCAGTCAGGAGGACATGGACCATCCCTCTTCAGGCAAACCAGGTGCAGCTGGCAAAGTGCAGAAGTTTTTAACAAGAGCTGAGCTGCTGCCTCAGTCAAGGGCTGGCACATTAAAAACAGGAGGCCATGTGTCCAAAAGCTTATCTGCTTCATTCAGCTGTATCAGCTGGCCTAGAAAGACGTATCTCTCCTTCCAGCTCCCACCATGGAAATGGGAGTCATTTATCAAGCAGGACTTTTCCCTGAGCTACCTTGACCTTTTCTGTTTGATGCTGCTTTTTCACTGTGATTTTTGCACATTTAGGGGAGAGTCACACAGTCTAATTTTAAATGCATTATGAACTTACGTGCCCTATATTGTAATGGGACCACAAATGCAGAGAGATCTTGGAGCCCTCCAGTTAGATGTTACTGTTAGATGTTACCTCTATTCACATATTTACTGTTCATTTCTTCTATACATAGACTTAACTACGGAGTTAAGTGGATTTATAATTATTTCAGTGTTGTTACAACACACACCAGTATGTGCACTTGAAGCAAGTTCATGAAACTTAAAACTGTCCATATTTTTAAGGAGTCCTAATAGCACCATTTGATGTGGTGATTATTGATATTGGCTTCCTGTAGGAAGAGCACTCAAACAACCAGCTGATTTCACACGTAAAACAGCTGTCACATGGTAATGGCATTAAAAGTCACTAAGCTGATCTACATTCAAAGCCATGCCACAGAGGTGAAAGGCCCTGTAGCCAATTATTACTCCTCCAAGCCAGACAGTCCCCAAACACAAACAACATATGCAGATCCATCCCTCCTTGTCTTTAATTAGACCCTGCCTACCCTCTGTGGCAGCAGCAGTAGGAGTGAGAAGGGCACATGTCAGGCAGTGGGGAAATAATCACAAAGAGATCCCAATGTGCTCTGTCTGGCATGCCCTGCATGTTGTAGCCAGGAACTAAACCCAGCATCAAGAGACAATGCTTGTAGTGCCCACACTGCAAAACATGATTTTCATGGAGCTAATAAATAAATGCATCCTGTGCAGAGCCTCCCAAGTCTCTTTTTTCATTGCAATGATCACGTCACTGACAGATTAATGATTACTCTTTTTTCCTACTAGTTGTGGGTACACAAGGAACACAGGTTTGTAGCCACTGCTCAGGAGGAAATTACTTTAAAAACATCACTGGCACACTCTGGTACAGCTTGAGTGAATCTGGTGAATCTACCCAATTTGCAGTGATTATGAAATTGGGAAAAAGCCAATAAAAAAGGTCCAAAGAAAGGTGCCAGAGCAGCCAAACCACCTTAGAGATTTTTCAGCCAAAAAGTCTCACCTGGCTGTTGTTGCAGGTTCTGACATGGAGGACTCCCATGCCCAGATCTGTCCTTACTCCCTGCAAGGTTTCCCTGGCTCTGATTCCAGCCTTTCTGGTACAGTTGGTACAAGTCCATTTCTGCTTCTGGTTCCCAGAAGAAACAGAAGATTTTCTGAAGTTTCCCTAAAAACCCACTCTGCCACTGAAGGAAGGGAGACTTGTCCTTCTCCCACCATCCCAGCTGCTCCCTGCTCACCAGCCTTCCTATTTGGCAGAGCCAGGTTTGTGGAATGGAATTGAACCTGCTGAAGAGTGGGCCAGGAGATGGTCAGCCTGGACAGCCCACAGCCCAGTGCAGGGGTGGCAGCAGCATGCACAGGGATTGATCCACTGAGTAGCTACTTCCCAATCCCAGAAAGCAGCTCTGGAAAGGAAACAGCCCCCTGCAATCAGCAGGCAAGAAGCTCAAGATCAAACCAGCACTCTTGAGTCATACATAAGTCATTCTCAGAGAAATCTCTATTCTTCTTTACAGTACACTGACTTCACCACTTACTCAGAAACAGATTAAATATTTCATTTCTGAATTTCAAGGGCAGAAAATTAAAACAACATCAAAAAGAAAAGGGACTGTAGCATAAATAAGCATAGCTGCACCCACAAACTGCAAATAATCACTTATTTTTGTGCACTGCAATTCAGCATCTACGTGTGGTTTTTTCCTGTTTTCACTGATCTGCATGAACCTTAGCATGGATTTTAAAAATAAATGGCTGCTTAAGAGTTTTCAAAACAATCCTGTGAAATTCACTTCCAATGAGTCAGGAATGACCAATACTTTAGGAATATGCAGTAGGAGAAGGCTTCTGCCTTTTCCCTCAGAAACAAATGGAGATCTTGGAGCAGAGAGAAACTTTTGGAGTGCAGGGAGTGGGAAGGGAGGGTCTGACACCGTGCCCTCAGAGCTGTGGCTCAGACTGATGAATTATCTCTGCTTGGTTAAATCTCTGGCATTGCTAATCAGACAAGAAGCATAAAATGGAAAGTTCATTAGCAAGATCATAAAAGAGTCAGACTGACAAAGATCATTCGCCTTGGCCATAGGAAGGTCAGTTCCAGGAATCAGAAGATCACTTTGCTTGAGGAAAACAGGTTTGACCAGAAGCAACTCAGAGTCCAGAAAAGACCTGCACTGGGGTTCTGTGCAATGGTCTGCTTTATTTCTGGAACATAAACAGGCAAATATTTCCTTTGGCAGTGGATAAACTAGGCTTTCTTTAATCAACATCATGCTGGCCCAGGGTAAGCTGGGCAGTATCAGCTTTCCCCCAGGACTGATTCATTCACCTCCACCCAGACCTGGACAGCCCACAGCTCCTCTGGAGGAAACACTCCCAGCATAAGTCACAAGATGGTCTCAGAAGCAGAATTTGCTAATTGTGTCAAATTACATGTGAAGGGTTTACAATATGGATCACTGCCCACTTGGGATTTAAAGGAGATTGCTAAAGCAATTTTGAGATTTTGGGATAATTCAGAAACTCTGTTCCCAGAGGTTACTAAATGCTCTTCTTATTACTGCTACAGCCATGCTGCACTGGGGGTTGGATTTCTTTTCTTCAGGGGTAGAGGGAAGAGGAGGTGAAATGGTGGTGGTTTTTCTTTAGAATAATTAGAAGAAAAAAAAAACCAGGAAGTGTATATTCTCCATATTTAGCCTGGCTTTCTAAAGAAATATGGAATAATAAGGCTTTATATGGATCCTTTTCACTTTTGAGGTCACTGCCTCATTTCAATCACGTGTGGGAGACAAAGCAATGGCAAAAGGATCCATACACATCTCATAGACATGAATCAGGTAAAAAGGAGGCAAGAAATTTTTGCTGCCCCTGGAGACAATACTGCAACATGAACTCAGTTAGGAAGACTGCAAAATCAGGAAAAATTCCATCGGTGACTTTGTAAGCCTTGAACAACCCTCACAAGGGGCACAGAACTGCAGGAAATTCAGTCACAGCCTTGACACGTGCAAAAAACAACTTCTAGTCCAACACCTCTACCTGGAGATGCTCCATCAGCTGGAGCAGCCACCTTCCAGCAAGCATTTTCCTTTCCGAAGATGTAGGCCAGCCAGAGTGGATGGAGGCAATAAAGACAGAGGAAATGAAGATGTTTGTCATTGTTTCTATATAAATCAGTAGTCAAGAAAAAGCCACCAGTCAAGGTTTTCCTGCCTCAGACCTAAACCTTCCCTGTGCCACTTTCCCTGTGGGAGCGAAATGTGTCAAGTTCCATTTTTCTTCCCCCTTGAAAAACCAGTACTTTCCCTACCCTACTGGCAATTGTTCCAGTGCACATCAGGAAGGAAGCATTAAATAAATGTGGATGGTTTCTAAGCACCCTGCTCCATGCAGGATTAACTTGCCCAGGATGCATTTTGGAGAATGGCCCTTGATGTTTATCGATGTCAAATCTAAATTGCAGTGGGGAGAAGCATCCTGACCACAAAAGAGCTCGACAGTTTTACAGCTAGGACACATAACACAATAAACATTTAGCCAGATTAAAGCATACTGAGAGCTGCATCAAATATTGTTTAGAGCACATAAAAACTGCTTTAATATTTAAATGTATCCCATGGCTGGGCTCTTTAGATTTGCTAGATTCACTGGGGCTGCACAGCTATTAGCTTCTACATTTCATCTTCAATTCCTCTTCACAGTAGGAGAAACATAAAAATGAGGGTCACTGCTTGGTCATTTCATTACCCCTGGCAGAGAAATGTGCTTTGCACAAATGAGGAAATATTTCAGATGTAGATTGTTGTAATGCTGGTGTGACAAAATAAAACTGGAGTTAAAAAATAATAACGATATTATAATGGTTATTTTGTAGAATAACATTAAAATAATATGCAGTGTAGCAGTAGTTCCCCTATCAAAGAGCCTGGTGTATGTCATTGTCATCATTTAAAAGGTCCATTAGCAAGAGCCCTGGAAATGTATGGCTCAAGGTCACAGCCAAACTAAATGAGACTGAGCAGTAATTCAAAAACATTAAACTGTTTATGGTTAGGAATCTAATAAATAAACCCTCAGTACATACACACTCACACACACACAAATCTTAGCAGCAAACTCATCTACAACTCTTCCTTTATTTCTGTGAAAACAGAACCTCAGTGAAAGAAATTTATAATCTGCTTAAAGCCAGAAATGGATTAGATAAAATATCCCCTGGGGAGACGTGTGACTTCATGCCACAAACATGGATTAGGCTGCACAAACTGTTTAGCCATGGGTGCCCCTGTGCCCCAAACACAAACAGAGCCTTTGCCCAAACCCAGCAGCCACAAAAGACCAAAAGATGGGCAAGATCCAGGCAGGGAACACAGGCTGAGCAGGCACAGGGCCCTCCACTGCCTCTCTGCCTCAGGACAGGGGGAGAGGATCACTGCAGTCTTGAGGAGGAGATTTAGAACAGAAAAAGCAGGGATGCAATGCAATTTGTTAATCATGACCTGAGAGGAGAAAAACAGCCTTCTTACCAACCTTTAGCTCTATTTGCATTATTTAAAGCGTGGCATTTAGTCTATATTCTAAAGATCTGAACAAAAGAAACTTGATTTTCAGTCGTATTCTTCTCCCCAAAAGAATTAGTGTGAGGTGCGTTCCTCAGCTTTGCCAGCTATAAATTTAGATGAGAATGCAACATCCAAGAGAATCACTTCTGGCAGTGGATGAGAAGCTTTGTTGAAATGAAAAACCCAGCATTACTTACTGCAAGGCTATTCCTCTGCAGCTCTCTGGGCTGGCCCTGAGCTCACCCTTAGATCCTCACACTGCTCATGTCACTCATCCTGGAGGATCAGGGCATATATCTGATGATGATCCTACCAAGAATTCCTGTGTATGAGAATCACTGAAGTTGGGCATATTCAGCTCAATCAAAGTCACAAAAATGTGGGAAAAGTAATTTAGGTGGCTTTGATGAGAAATATTTTAGTATATTTAGGCACATGCCAAAAGATTCCCTTATGAGCAATGAAGTTTAGAATAGCCTCCAATGCAGAGTAATAGGACCAAAAGATCCAAGCCCAGCTGAATATTAACAAACACAGGAAATCTTTTCCAGTCTTATTGTTTCTGCTTGAAAACCATTCTTCTAAAGCTCCCAGTTTAGTACCATTCACTTTCACAAGCCTTATAAAAATACCACAAATGGAAACAAGATTCCCTAACACAGAATCACAGAACTGTGATGGAAACACACAATGAAACACAAATGCAATCAATCAGAGAAACTGATTCTTGGGGGGAAAAAATGCAGACAGTGTACTCTGCTGCCATTCCTGTAAATGGAATTCAGCTTCCAGGTAACTTACATGTCCTGCTGACAGAATGTTTTATTGATGTCACGGGGATCTTGTATTTCATTTCCTAGCAGAGTGTGGGTGCAAGAGAAAAGGCCTTTGCAAGCAGCTGTGCTAGCACTTCACATCTGGCTGTGCTCAGCAGCCATTTGGGGGCTGTCAGTGCCTGGAGAACAGTGGCACACCTCTCTGGAGCTTTAATCCATGGCAGCAGCTGGATGCACATCCAACAAATTATAAATTACATATGAGGGAAAATATTACTCTGTTAGCAGTTAAGTCACAGCCCTGCAATGAGTAAACTGCAAAGTAATGCAGCTTTGTCTAATGACTATCAGTTGACCAAAAAGAGCTCAGGGATATGTAACAAATGCAAAAATAAAAGCCCACGCATCTTGATTTAGATACGTTGAAAGCATTTCCTCTGATACAGCTTTGTAGTTTTCCACCAGAACCTTTCATCCAGGCTCCCCCAGCTCCCATGCTCACAGTAGCACAGCTCCTACACACAAACCCCCTCTGCCTGCTGGGTCACTCAATCAGGGCTCACATCTTCCCTGCAAACAGGATATGATTCAAAAGTGACATAATGCACATTCATCCCAATCTCCCAATAATCCCCTTTCACCACTCGTGGAAATGCTTGGTCAATAAAACGTAATGACATTATTGCAGTAAAGTCATTTTCAAGTTAAGTGCCTGGCTCGCTGTCTCTGGGACCCCAACAACAGTCAGGCTCCAATCCAGCAAGTAAACAAAGGCTTCAGTTTTGCAAATGATCTCATTTAGTAGGGGTCAATCCAGATTCCATTTAAATCAATGTAAGCCTCCTGTCTCCAAAGGTAGCTGAACCAGACTCCACAAATGTAGGACCTGTCCTTTCACTCACGCTCCCTAAATCCTTCCTTGGCAGGATTTGTCAGGTACCTCATGGTGTCACAGAGTCACCAGGCAGTCAGGATGTGCTGTGGCAGCCTCCAAGGCTGGACTCTGAGCAAACTGCACCCTGGGGAGGTGGGCTGTCCACCAGCTGGTTGTGCGTGTGATGCCTGGCTGGTCCAGCCTCAAATTCAGACACTGTGGAGACACAATCTGACACCTACAGTGACACCTGCAAGGCTGGAGGTGGTGTGCTCCAGACAGATTCTGCTACATGACCTGTCCAGTTTCACTAATGCCAAACCTCCATCTTCTCCCCCGTGCACCAAGGCAGAGCTCCCTGCCATGGGGCAGGGAAGGGATGAGTGACAGAGCCCAACCCTGGCTGAGCCAGGGGCCACAAGCAGCCCAGCCCATCACCCCAGCACCAGGCACTGCAGGGCAGGCAGAGCCAGGAGCTGCAGCTGCCTCTGTGGACTCACACACCTGGGAGCAGCTCCAGGGCAGGGCAGTGAGAGCACATCTCACCTGGGATGGGCACATCTCAGCAGGGTGACTGCTCCATAGCTGCCACCATCTTCTCTAGAGCCTGCTGCATCTCCAGTTAGGAAAAGCATGCCAGCAGCTAAATAGCAAGCTTTTAAGGGGAAAGATTTCCAAGGTGGGATCTCACAAGGTTTCCTGGAGAAGAAGAGAAAATTGCTACTATTTATGAAATAGTCATAATGCTGCTTTCAAAAACAAAGTGTCTTTTTCCTTCCTTACAAAAACCTCGGCTGCTCAGGATTGGAATTGCTGCTGAATTCTCTCCCTTGTTAAGAAAGAAATATTACTGAAAATGGATAACCAACAGCAGAGCTGAGGAGGGGAAGAAGGACTTCCCCAAGGAGTGAGAGTAGCAGCAGAAGGTTGCAGAGGAGTGAAATCAGGGTGTCCCAAAGTAGGTGGCCCTGGGAATGGAGTTCACAGCCCCTCCCACAAACCCATCAAAGTTCTTACAAGCAACCACCCAGAAACTCTTACTGACAGCAGCCTGACATGGCCCCAGCCTTTATATTCATCTACCCAAATCCATAACCCTTCCAGCATCCCAAGAAAGCCACCTGACAGGAAATTAAGGTAACTGGAGACTCCCATCCATGCTCTCTGTAGCTCTGCAGGTTCAGCAGATACCAACATTCACTGCTTGACTTGCACTGTGCCACCACAGGCTGCTCATGGTTATAGAGAAAGAGCACAAGCCCACAGCACCTCAAGTGCTCCACTTTGCCAGGCACAAACATTTCATGGGTATTTCAGGTGTTTCTAATCCCTCCTGTTCCGTGGGAGGTGTTAGATAATTTCTGTCAACACACAGCCCCGCTTCCAGGCAGGGCCTTGGGGGGAAATAAATTCATTCTCTGTTTATTCTTCTCTCTTCAATCCTAACTGCTGTGGTGTCACTCTGACTTGGAAATCTGAGGGGCTCCCATGGAGACCAGACAGTCCTTTTCCCATTTTATCAGCCCCACACAGCAAGTTGTCCCCTCAACACCCAGCCCAGGGACCCACCAGACAGGGAGCAGCACGAGCTTTCTGCTTAACATGCTGCCATTCATGAAAACCCCCCAAAGGAGCTCCCAGAGCAGAGCTTCAGGCTGGAACAGAGACAAATCCTAAAACCCCAGAGCAGAGAGGCAGTGACTTAATGACAGTTCAGCCCATGAATCCAGAATAGCAACTCGTTTGTTGTCTGAAGCTGGAATCCACTTTGTGTGATGACAGATAGCTTAGGAGAAGCAGATCCTGCCTGCCAAGAGAACTTCAAAAAGGACAAGGGGAAAGCAAAAATCTGGCTAGAAACCAAATGCTTTGCTAAACCTAGATAACACACTGTTTACCAGCAGCAAACTAGATTAGGGGAGGGAAAAAAACAGATTTATGCAAATGTTCTTAATTTAATAATTATGATCAGATATGGCTTTGTTTCTTCCATGTAATTTGTGTAATACAAATAAAGTACAAGGGCTCTCTTCCCCTATAGGAAATGAGAATTATTAAACATTGCACCGAAAAGTGAAGGAATGTGTTTATTGACATGAAAAATGATCCTGCGGATACAAAAGCTTTTGTATGTTAATTGCTAAATGTCAGTGCAATTTAGAAAGTGGTTGCAGAAGGAAAGAATTCCTTTCCAAAACAGAAGTGGCTTTCCCTCATCCACCATCCTGATTCAAGACTGCATCTTGAAAGCATTTATGGCTGTGTTTTGATCGGTGACATTGGGTTAGTACCCAAAAACATCCTCACTTCATATTGATGTGGTTACTTGCTAGGAGGCATAAAGGAAGTGAAGGATTTCCTCCCAGTTTTATTACTGAATGCTCAAAATGTTTCCTGGGGTAAACAGCACTAAAGCCATCTGGTTATTTTCTTTTTTTTCCTTTTTGGAAACAAAAGGAGAACAACGGTAGCAACCAGCGAATGGAAAAACACAGGTCTAGAGCAGAGCTGTGAAAAATGCCTTGCTTTGAAAGAGGGAAGGTGAGCAGCCACAGGTGTCTCTGGCTGATAGATACACTCAGCAGCACTGAGAGCCTCTGAATGAGGTGCCTCTGGTCTTCTGTCCCGCTCCACAAAGGAGAAGAGAAACACAAAATATGTGATTCAGCTGCCAGATAGTTAGAGATGCTTCAGTAAATTAAACTTTGGACTGGAAAATGGAGGAGCTTCTTAACATCTTTAATTATGGCCCGTTGATTTCCTGCTCTGGGCGGAGGGGAAACAAACCAACAAACCCAAACCTTTGCAGTCCTGATGGAGAAAGACAGACAGAGAAAACTTACCATGCATTCATGAGCATATTTGCAGAAGGAAATGAATACTCTCTATCCAAAACCTGTTTGTGAGGCATGCAAACCCTGGGAGGTGCAGAGCAGCCACCAGCAGAGCCAGTAGTTGCACTGAGTCAGGATGAGTTTCATTGTGATAAAACAACAGAACTTGCAGAACACCCTGTGGGGTTCTGCCTCCTGCAGCATCTCCTGGAGAACCCTGGCTGTAAAACCTCAGGGCAGTTTAACTAGCACAGAGGAAAGGTTGATGTGTCGTGGGATGTCTGCCAAGCCATCCCTTCCATGTGCAAAACTTTTCTCTGCCAAACCAGGTCCAGCCGTGGTCATGGAGATCTCTCCTTTCCCAAGTTTCTCCTCAAAAGATGCTTTTTCCACAGCTCTGTAAAAGTGATCCTCACAGGTATGGACAATCCATGGTTTTCCCAGGAGGAAATCACACAGTTTAATGACTTATCTGGTAAGCTGGGCTCATTAATAAAAATTCATTTATTCCAGTTATAGAGCAAGGGACAAGGAATGTCAACAGCCCTGCAGGTCTACATGGGAACAAAGTGCCTCTGGAAGCAGCTCTGCAGTCACACAGCCCAGCATTTGTGTTCCCCTGGCACTGCTGGGGGCTGCAGATGTGCTTCTCCATTAACCATGGTGGGATTCAGGCAGAAACACCACAGACAGCCCTTGGATCTCTGCTGTCTTGCAAGAAACTGCAAAACTTAGAGGAAGAAGAAAACTGCCACCAAAACGATTTAAAGGCTGGGGAGGAGGAACTGCTTCCTGTGAGAAATTTGACAGGCAGGATTTATTGAGCTTATCAAAGAGAAGACCAAGGGTGACTTGATTACAGGGTATTAAGTACCTCCATGCAGAGAAAATACCAGCCATAAAGGGCTCTTTAATCTAGCAGGGAAAGGCTTAACAAGAAGCCATGGCTGGGAGCTAGAGCCAGACAACTTCAAATAGAAAACACAGCACAGATTTTAAACAGCAAGAGCAAGCTGGCAAAGGATGCAGTGGATTCCTGAGTCCATCCTGAAAAATGCTGCACAGCTGCCTCCATTCCCAGCAAGGAGCAGTGCTGAGATCCTCCCCCTGCACACAGCAGAGCTGGAGCCTTGGGAGATGCTGCTGCAAAGGGAGAGGGGCTTGACCTCCCACCTGTGAGAGAGCACCTGGCTCTGCCCCGTGGCCAGGTGAGATCTGTGCAGCAAGGAGCAGCTCCTCCTACAGAAGAGGAAAAGATTCATTGCAGCTATTTAACAGATAAATTTGAAGCCAGCCTTCATCAAAAATAATTCAAATTCTCTGAAACTGATTTTGGCTTTCTGCCTGCACAGCAAGATTGAAGGAATATTCAAAAAAGATTAAAAGACGGTGTTTTGGCCACTGCTTTGTAAAGCATTTGGTATCCTAGTCGTGTTTGGGATTCTTCCTCCTGCCTGACTAATTACTTCTATTTCCTGTTTTCTTTGAAATTGCTACTATGTTCTGCATTGCTGGAATCTGAAATATTGTTTCATGGAACATGATTGTATTTGTGCATACCACAAACTCCAGAGATGCCAAATTCCTTTCTGAGCTACTGCTCCAGCTCTTGAAAAAATATTTCCCATCTCCAGCAAATATCAACACCTCTCCTCCAAGAAGTGTGGAAACTTCAAACCCATATAAAAATGTTTAACCACTAAAACAAACAAACAAAAAAAAAAACAGTGATGAAAAATTATATTTCTCTATTGGTACTCACTGCTGCCTTATTCTGACTCAGAATAAGTGAAAAAAAACTTTGATGGCCATTCATTTCATGAAATCATCTCATTTCAAAACATGTTCATTTCCTTCAGCTGAAAGAAAAGTCTCGGAATTAAAGCAAAAAAGCAGGGAAATTGTGTATTTTTCCTAACACTACCATTGATTAAGAGATAGCCCCACCATTACTCAGATGATTTCTCTTTTACTGAAAAAAAAATCAAAAAGGTTATGATATTCAGTTCCAGGAAATTCAGCTTTTTGTGCTTTCACATCTGCAAAGGGATGCAGGGTCAGCTAATGGGAAGCCAAATGTATTCCAGCTCTTTGTTCTGTTCTCTTGTGCAGTAACTTCAGGGGATTTTTGTATAAAAATCTGGGATTCTGCAAGTAAACTCCCACTGAAATTCCACTTTTTAGGTACTTCCCTGTCCCCAGCCAGTGTCAGGCTGCAGCCTGCACATGTGTTTTATAGTCTTTGTCTCCTCCTCATATTCAGGAAGGTTCTCTGCTGTCTTGCTTTTGTGCCCTTCTCCCCACACACCACTCCTATTCTCATCATTAATGGTTGATAAATAGCTAATGAGTGGCTTGGACATTAGGGCCTCCCTTTCCATCTGGGCTACATGCTATTTTACAGGCCCTGCTAAATCTTTATTAGATTTGGGTGCACATTATTGATTTAGGTAGATGAGGTCGTTGTAACCTCATCTCAAAGAGAAAGGAAGCAGGAGAAGCCAAATGTAATTCAGCTGTTGTTTTCTGTAGCACTGCAAATCAATAGGAGGGAAAAAGTCAAAACAAAACCAAAAAGTGTCCATTAAAAAAAAAAATCACAACTGGACTTTAAACCAAATGCAATGGTCTTACAGGCACTTGGAAGCAAAGAACTGAGATTGGCTTTAAAAGTTAAGAGCTTTTCCCATTTTAGCACTACAGGATAGGTGGTAGGTTCTAGTGAAGAGACAACGTTAATAAAATACCAGGCAGTTCCTAGGGCAAAGTGACATCTATTTATAGAATAAGAACACTCTACCTAAGACACTGTGATGGCTTAATAAAAGGGCATCTTTTGCTTAAGTTATTTTTACCCCTGTTAAATGGCCATATCAGCACCTGCAGCTCTAACAAAAGAAGAGCTCAGGCTTTACACGAAGCACTTTTGAGCATCCTGTCAGGGGTAACTTGAGCACAGGAATCCCACAGAAAGTCTGGCATTCAGGGCTGGTCCCTCTGAAAGATTTCAAAACACTGTCATCACCTACAATCCTACAGATGTGAACACCAAGAGTGTACATGGGTTCACAGGACCCAGCATAAATACATGGAAAAGAAGCCTGGGAGTACTTTAGGAAAGAAATCCGTTCATAGATGTGTACAAGAGTTGTGTATTCATCCTTTCCTGAAGCCCATTCTGTACATGGGGCAAGGTGAGCCCGGGCAGAGGACAGCACTGGCACAGCTCCTGGAGACTCCCTGGTGGCTCTGTGCCTCCTCCTCCTCTTCCCAGCAGCAGTGTCAGGCCAGCCCTGTCCTCTCCAGCCCCACCAGACATTCCTGGAGACTCCCTGGTGGCTCTGTGCCTCCTCCTCCTCTTCCCAGCAGCAGTGTCAGGCCAGCCCTGTCCTCCCCAGCCCCACCAGCTCACAGCTGTCAGTTCAAAGCAGAGGTGATCCCAAGCTGAGCACCTGCCCTTGAGACAGAGGTGCCAGCTCCAGCTCAGCACCCCCTTAGCCCTCCCCATCTGGCCCCCACGAGGGCCTCTCTCTTCATTCTCTCTTTGGGAGAATGCAACCCAGGGTGGCAAATTCCAGCAGGCAGCAGAGCACTTAGCCAGACTCACAAAGGACTTGTGTATTGTGCACCTAATCCTCGGGCATTTTGGGATTCCCATCCTAAAGCCACATGCCAAATCACACAAAAGCCATTTTCACCTGGACACGGGGTTGTTGTTCCCTTCTAATGTACCGTGACAGGCTGCCTGGCTGTTTCCAAATCACAGTTCTTTGATCTCCTCATTCTAAAGGAATATGAAATTCAAGACCGCTGGTTTTGTCCAGGAGCCGTCAAGTTCCACTAATCTCCCCCCCTTTCACTTGACACCCAGCTGGTGTTTACCTCTGCAGCCACATTCTGGGATGGAATTCCAGAGTCAGGGAGCCTGGAGCTGCCGTGGCTCCCCTGCACACAGTCAGCTCCTGCAGGACTTTGTCTAGCTTGTGCTTGAGCCTGTGCAAACCCCTCTGTCCTGTATAGCAGGTGGATTTGGCTACCTGGAAGAATTCCAGGCTGGCAGCACAGCTCTTTCCCTGCATGGAGACCTGGTAACTCAGCAGTGCAAGATCCAAACTCTTTATTCCCTCCTGTGTTTCACCTGATATGATCAATGGTGGTGGCAGTGCTCATTTTCCCCCCGTTCACTAATGGCCAGCATTGAATGCTCAGCTCATCAGCGTGTGATACCAGTCACACAGGAGCTCCTCTCTCTGTTTTCTGGTGAGAGAAACCACAACAGAGCACAATATATTCCATTTCACTGCACCTGTGACCAGCTCCCAGCCAGGCACTGCAGTCCCACCGCCCACCAAGCACAGGTGCATCTCCAACCCACTGCTTTAAACCAGCCAGAGAGTCAGAACCTGGGGAACCCGTGTGGTTTCTGAGACAGTGGAGAAGATCTTGGAAAATTTTCAAGTTGCACACACTCCAGGCACTTCTGCAACTGGTGCTGAGTGCACCCAGCCTGGGCTGTTTTGAAGCTCACACCACAGGATCCCTGCTATGCTGCAGTTTGCAGCAGAGCACTAAATGCAATCCTCTCCAACAGGGAGGTGTGGGACACTCATAAGAGAATGTGACCACATCTGTGACCAAAATGCAATTGAGAAACTATTGCCACAGAGGCAGAGCATCTTAGCCTTCATGTACCCTTTTGTGGTTTCATAATTACATTAAAAAGGTCAAAACATCCCTTCACCAAACTGGTTTGAGTGAAAAGTTGTGTATTTCTATCTGGTGTGTGGGATCACTAACCTCTCTCCTGCTCTTACCAGATGTGCAGTTGGAGCACAGTCCCCAGTCTTCATCATCTTCCAAAGCCTAAAACGGTCCTTGGATCAAATCCATAACAAATTGCAGCAGCCACCATCACCACAGCTGAATGTGCAAGCCACCCATGCAGTGTGTGTGAGTTTTATGCCTATGTGAATGCTCATTTTCTAGATAAGAAGACAAGGAGAAATGATAAAGTGGAAGATTTTTTTGTTTGACCCAGTAATGGTCTTCATTCTAGCTTCACTCCCTAGTTCCAGTTTAGGTCCAATTCTCTCTTGTTGGGCTTTGCTGCTGCTACAGCCAGAATTTCCTTTTTGCCTCATTAGCCAGAGCAGTGGCTAGTTTTAAAGCTTTGCTAACACTTCCTTCCTTCTCCCCATCCATAATGCTCCATCAGACATCATCATGGTTAAGTGAGAAAATAATGAAGAAAAATGTACATTGGACAGTTTGCTGAGCCTGCTTGCTCTGCTAGTCTCAATTTTGCTTTTTGTTAATTCCTGGAACACTTCTGCCAGGAAGTAGCAGTCCTGGAATCACAGAATCCATGGTCTGTTTCCACACAGGAAGAGAGGGAGATGCTGTAGTGGACCTGGCAGCTCTGGTCCTTGGAGTTCGCACTGGCCGTGTCTCTGCTCTGTGTGTATACAGCTGAACATGTGCATGAATGTGGAGCTGAGGGCTCCTCAGACACTCACCAGCATCTGTGGCAGGGAGCCACAAGCTGTGAAAAGAGCCAAAGCATCCCACAACCTTGGGAACAAATGCACCATGTAGTTAACCATCAATGCACTCAGCTTATACCCTCCCCACCACCATCCATCCAAAGAAACCCTTGAGTCACCGCTGCCAGAACAGCAGTGACATTTCAAAGTAGCCACATGCAGATTAACCAGCACTTTTGTTGGCTCCAAAAGAATCAACACAAGCTGATCCTACAGCCCCAGACACACCAAGCCTCCTGCTGCCATTTATGTGGCCACAAAGAGAGACCAGAGCCTTATGTTCTCATCCCTCACCACCCAGTGCCTGGGCTGGCTCCTTGCTTGGCCCAGACTCAAACCCAACATTGTCTGCAGCAAACACAGAACTTGTGGCCACCTGGGCTGTGGTGCATCACTGGCTGTCACTCAGAGCAGTGCTCCCTGGAGTTACAAGCTGGGCTAAATGAGAGGGATCACGACAGAACAAACACCAGCAGGTCATCCTTAATTCAGAAATTGTGCTCTGTATTCCCAGCCACCACCACCAGACAGCTCATCCTTCAATGTATAGGCACTTTTCAACCTGCAGACCAAGAGCTCCCGGGAATCCTGAGACGATTCTACAAAGGGTAATTAAGAAAAGTGAGTCTGTTGTTAATGGACTTAAATTAGCTCTATGGGGATCCACATACTCACTGAAAAGATTTTTTAATGAGGAAAAAAGGAGGTTTACATGGACATTCTCCACACAAAGAGCTCGTTCTCCAGAGTGGCAGAAGTCAGAGACACCTTCCTGTCCCCTCTCCTGCACACATCCCATCCCTGCACTGGGTCTGACCAGCTCTGGATGTGGTGATTCCTGCTGTGCTGTTGTTTTACATAAGCTCAACCCGTGAGAACCAAAACCAAACAGCAAAAGATCACTGGACTGAGACATAAGCAGAAGAAAACTTCTTTCCTAAAAGTAATGTTCATAAAATGGAAAACAAACTAACCTGGAGACAGTTCCTGTAACACAGTATCACTGATCAAATATTACAGCATCCTCACTCCGAAGAGAAGCCCCTTGTCTCGCCACACGTGCCCAGTCCTCCCTAAACTTCATTAAAGTCTAGTAAAAAATAAATAAGATAAATATCATTTGCATTTATTATACGAATTAGAAGAGCTTGCCAGATGGGGAGCTCTCCTCCAGCAGGGCCGTTGTTCTCCAGGAGAGAAAAGCACCGGCACTCCCCAGCTGTTTGGGGGCTGTGATGCTCCCGCTCCCAGAAAAGCATCGCCCCTGGCTTCTCCCTGTAATTAGCTCGTGCTAATACCCTCGGCTGGCCTGTGGAAAAGTCACATTCTCAGAGATCACCCTTGCGAGCAGCTGCACCCGGGAGACGGAACGTCACCACTCCAAGCTGTCAGCCGGTGCATCTCCAGCGAAAGTCAACCGGGCCATAAACTGGGAGTTCTTTATCTCAGGACAGCAGCCTGAGCCGGGGCTTTAATTGCTGAGCTATGCTAATGAGCCTTGTTTGTGACACGAGGTGCTCGGTGGTGGCTCTGCCTGAGAGCACGGCGCTGTCACCTCCCCCCGAGGACACACACAATCAGCTTAAAGCCGCGGCCGTCTGGATACAGAAAAGAAATCGTGTAAGGGTCCCCTCAGCATGGCACCTTATCAAAGGCATCATTAACAGCTGCTTCGTGCAGCGCCAGGAGCCTCTCCTGGGTCAGCTCAGTTCAGTTCGCTCCTATTCTTTACTCCCTTCTCGTTTTTTTTCTTTTGGTTCTCTCCCTCCNCCCCGCCTAAATCGTGAGTTCTGTAAACATCGCTGTCAAATGATCTGCAGGGGAACAAAAAGATATCAAATATTTTGTGTTTCCTTGCAGATATAAGCTGTGTCTGGATTTAAAAGGAATTAAAACAAAACAGATCATGCCCAGGGAAAAGCAAAGAGACAAAAGAATATCAGCTGAAGCCTTTCCTGCTGACTTCTTGAGCCAAGCTTTACTTCAGCCTGGATTTCACTTTTTTCCTTTTGAGTTAGGGGTAGCTGTAATGAAAACAGTAATTTTAACATTCATATTTTGGAAAAATCACCAGAGAACATTCATATTTTGGAAAAATCACCAGAGTGGTATGGGCTGGGAGGGATCTTAAGGATCATGTAGTTTCAGCCCCAGTGCCATGGGTAGGGAACCTCCTGCTAAATGAGGTTACTGAGAGCCTGATCATCAACACCTCCAGGGATGGGGAGTCCACAGCCTCCCTGGGCAAAATAATGGCCCAGGTGGACACGAGGCTGCAGATTTCCTTGTCCAGTTATCAAATGCTCTTTCATTTTCCCCATTAATGATGAGGCTTGCTTGCCTCAGCAAGCCCAAGCCACATTTCCACGGGTAAGGCCAATGCTCAGCATCTTTAAAAATCATTAGTACTTAAATGTGGCATTATTATTCTTATGGAACTACCCAGGGACACGTGCAGGCATCGCAGAGCCTGTATGCCAGACACTCTACAAACATCCATCTCCCCAGCCCCTGAGATCTTCTAACCTGGGGGCCCAACCTTGCATGCACTCACACACTTGAGTAACCACCAGCATCTCATGGCCCGACAGAAATCAACACAACTGATGAATGGAATGAGATCAGTAATTACCCATGTGCTTAATTATTCGCAGAACTGGGGGCTAAGTGCTTCGTTTTTAGCTTTACACTTGAAAATGTTGGTTCTAATCTAGTGTGCCTCACTTTGCACTCAATCCCACAAGGAGCAGCGTGGTCTGGCCTAATTAAGCAAAAGCACTTAACGAAGTGTTTAAGCACGTGAACAAACCCATTGACTGAACACTGCATTGCTTGGGTTGGCTCAGCCCCTCGCAGGATGGGGCCCTTCAGGTGTCAGGGGGACATAACTGAGGGTGGGAAGCACGACCCAAACCCCAAACCTGTCCAAGGGCACGTGCTCAGGGTGTTGGACACCCCAGGGCTCCCCTGGCTGCTGCCCAGCAGCGTGGTGGGTGAGGCAGGAGCCCTGGCAGGGCTGAGGATCCACCAGTGTGCCCCTGCTCCCATCCTGGATGGCATCCAGGTCTGTCTGTGGAAGGGGGTGCAGAGTCAGTGCTGGGATTTAAAGAGAAGCTGCAAATGTTCTCTGTAATTAACTGGCTGGAAGTCTTTATGCTCAGAAGCACATCCCTCATTTAACAGTGGCCACAGCTCCCAGGCTGCAGCAGAGAAAGAGCAGAGCCCTGCTCCAGCACGGGTGTCCTGGGGGCTGGAGCAGAGTGGACCTCCCTCCCTGCCAGCCTGGGACAAGCACAGGTCAGGGCTGGGGGCTGCAGAAGGGGACTTGCAGCCAGACCCCTCTGCACCTCTGCTTCCACCTCTTTGTTCCTGCCAGGCTGAGGAGTACCTGGAATAGGGCACGTGCATGAGGAGAACCAGCTCTCCCCTGGCCTGGGCTGCCTGGGATGAAGCTTCCAGCCATGGCTTGCTTCTTACAAGCCCTAATTTTAGGCCCTTTAGGACACAAAATAATGATAACACACTCCCTGGAAAAGAAATCCCCTTGGGCCTGTGTAAAATTAGCAGTGTGCTGCCTGTCCCACTTTCACTCCTGCTATGTGGGACAGCCTGGCTTATTAATACACCGGACTCATTTCAGGATCTCTGCTTTCCCCCTTGCAAGGGGAGCCTGGAGGCAGCCAGGCTGCTCCTCCCAGCAGTGCCAGAGGTGTCCCTCTCACCCTGACAGACAAAGGGAGCTGGAGAGGACAGGGCAGGGTGGAGGAGCTGGAGGCTGCCCTGGTGTTGCAGGGGAGGAAGAGGAGGGATGAGCCTTTTGCTGCCACAAGAGAATCCCCAACAGTGAGGGTGAAGCACAACTTGGGGGGAGAAGATAAACCTCAGGTGTTCTCCACCCTCCAGAGCCCCTGGCAGCAGCCTGGCAAGGCAGCAGGGACTTCAGTGCCACTCCTGGAAGGAGCTGTCCCTCTGTCCCACACACACAGAAACACACATAGCCCTGGAAACAAAGCACAGGAAAACTTCTCAAAAGGGGCATCATTACCATAATTCAATATTAGTATAAAACACGACCTCTGCCCAGGAGCTCAGAGGAGATTGGTCCCTTGAGATCTGTTGTCTGCCCAGGTGAAAAACTCCTGACCGGACTCCTCAGGGTAAGGGAATTTCAGAGCTGCTGTGGTTTCTTCCAGTGTGGAAGAAAGCATCCCAGCTGAACTACAGTGTGTCAGGAGAAACCTGGGGAGAAGAGAAGAGGAGAGCTGACCCCCAGACACATCTACAAGGGATATGACTGCAAAAATTAGAGCCATTCAAGGAGAAGGAACAGCAGCTGAAAGAAAAAAGCTTTCAGAAATAAGACTTTTCATAATGTCACTCAGCCTGTTCTTTCACTCCAAACTGTGATCTGCTCCAACATTGTTTTATCTCACACTGACTGTTGTGAGATTCCAACCCTGAGCCGGCTTCCCTGTAAAATACTGATTTAAACTCAGCTCAAACAAAACCTTACAAAATTAGTACTAGATTCGACTCGGATATGGAACACAACAACATAAGAAGAGAGAGAGAAAAGGAAAGATCTGGGGGGAAAAGATGTTTGTACAAGAGGAGTGTATAAACTGCCCTGGCACCACACAGCCTCAAGAGCTAAGCCTAAGAATCAAATACATTTCAGTAAACAAAAATCTACTGGAATGGCACTGTTTTTCCCTGTGTAGGTTTCTTTTTTTCTCCCGTGGGGACAGCAAGTTGTGTTGCTTGCTTTTTTTTTCTTTCCTTTCTACAAGGTACATTATTCCATTTAAGTGCTTGTGTGTGTTTATTAACAGAGCAAAAATGAGCGAACGAGGAGCAGCTCTGGGGAGGCTGAAAGCCTGCAGTGGAGCAAGGAATCAGAGGAGCAAATCCATTTAGGAAAATGCTCGTTTTAAGACAAGTTCCTTTCACATTTGAGTTATTTTCCTCTACACCCCAAACACAACCAGACCCAGTGACATGCCAGTCCTACAACACCATGTACACACCCCAGGCAGGAGCCTCCAGCTGCATCTGCTGATGTGCTAAAAAACAGCCAGAGAGTGACCAAGAGCAGCTCAAAACATCCCTCACTCAGCGAGGCCTGAGTCAGACTGCAGAGGAGCCCCTGTGAGACTGGCACCATCAGCTATTGCTGCCATGCAGGGGGTGGAAGAGATGAGAGCTGAGATGATTCTGGCCCTCCACAATGGATCCTGTAGCCACAGGTGATCCCCAGGGCTGCAAAGCCCTCCTGGGCTGATGGGGACACTTCACAGCTCCTTGCAGCTGCTCTCCAGAGGCACAGGTGCCACCACCCCTCCCTCCAGAGCAGGGACAGGGTCCTGCTGTGCTCAGTGCTGTGACAAACCCAGAGGAAAGACCTGAACAAATGCACACACAAACACAGACACAGATGAGGGCACAGTTCCCAAAACAGTGTAAAAGGAAGTCCCCACAGATGGACTTGGAAAGGGAGTCAGAAGAAAGTGAGGCACACCAGGATGATGTGCCAGCAAAGGTCACCAGAGAGGGAGAGAGAGCACACATTGTTCACTTGCTAATGAAAGGTGTTCAGTAAACTGAGAAGAAATATTTCAAGACCAGCTCATCACTTATGACAGCCCCCCAGCTCTGGCAGTGACACCTGAACTCCTGCTACCTGGGGAGCACAAAGCTCCCTGGGGACACCAAAGGTCGCAGGGATTTTATTCATTTACTGTTTCCAAAGGGCATTGTTATTTACTCGCTGTCAGTATCTGTGCTCGGCAGTTTCAGCTCTCTCCTGGCTTTGCTAAAATAGTTTCCCAGCCAGTGGGAGGCTGCTGCAGGATGCAGCAGAGCCAGGACAGTCTGTGGTGTGGCCGTGTCCCCCAGCAAACCCCAGCATCAAACCCCAGTCCCTGCAGCATCGCCGTTCCTGCGTGCACCCAAACGAGAGCAGCTGATTTCAGACAGTGCCCCAGGAAAGCTGAGCTTTTCCATGCCAGCATGCGCCTTTCCAGCCTGAAAACACACGGCTGGGAGATTGGCCTGGCACTCAGGCTGCAGCATGTGACTCTTTAATGAGGGAGGGCTATGAACTGCAAGACTAATGCACACGGTTGCAAAAGCAGCTCCCCGACGTGACCTGCTTCACTGGAGTGGAAGGATTTTTTTTTTTAATTTTTTTTTTTTTGTGATTAAGGCCCACTATGGGGAAACAAACCTATTCTTGGCTCTCTCACAGCCATAGCAGGTGATTATGAGCAAATTCTATAACCATGTTCTACCTTAGGGGTACTCCACCACAATAACGAGATAAAAATGCCCTTTCTCACAGGAGGATGCAGCAGGTTCAGGTATTAGTGGGATGAATGTCACAGCAATGCTTGTAAGTGTAAAGACTAAAATTGGAGCAAGCCCTGCAGTGCTGGCTTTGAAAGCCTGCGTGGAATTGCTGGATCACAGTGGTCTTTTGGATCTCTGAGCAACACCTGCAGCAAATGTGGCTTCGGTGCCTGCCCTCCTCCCTGCCAGCCTACCCAACAGCAGCCTGCTTGGAAAACATCAGCAAGGAAAAGCCAGCAAGAGCAGCTGTTGCATGGCTGGGTGTCAATAAGCATTCTGTGCCCACACATGGCACCAAGGGACAGGTTTTCTCTCACTCCCACCTTCAGGTACCACATTGCTGCCTGGGCTGTGCCTTCTCCTGCCTTCTCTCTTGCTCCTGAGCCACCTCTACCCCCACCTTTAACATTGAGGAGGAAATAAATCAAAGAGACTGAGGTGCTCAGGCACCAACGTGGCAGAGAAAGTGTCTTTTTCCCAATTTTTCTTCAGTATTTGCATACTTATGCCAGCAGATATTGCAGCTAAAGGTGCTGCATGCCCAAAGGCTGAAGGCAGTCCCTGCAGCAGCAGGGATTTCCTGGGACCCTGGCAGTGCCAAACCCCTTCAGCCCAGCAATGAGGAGTGTCAGGCACCACTCCCAACCACTGCGCCACCTTTGTCTCATTTGCTTCTGAAAGAAACATTGAAATAATGTTTTCTATCTGCTTTTGCAGGAGAAAGTCACCAACAGACAAGAAGAGAAAGTGACTAACTAGAAAACAGAAAAACTGGAGCTGGCCTGAGGAGCTGCAGCCCCAGCCCATGTGCAGATTGTGCTGTTTCAGTGAAACCAGTGCAAAGTCAGCTCTGTCCAGCTCATACAGTTCCACAGCTGATGTCACAGAGTACCAAGTGTAACTTCTGAGCAAAAGCTTTTGCTGCTCTCCCATCATTCTGGTTCAGAAATATTGTCCTCTCAGTTTTAAATTGCTTCATACTGGTGTTTTTTTCCTGGCTTATTGCTACATCTCTCTCCTCTCTGTTTATATACATGATCTCCTGGTTTTCCACAGGGCAAGTAAAAGCCAACCCAGACTTTCATTTTTCACACACCCTTTTTTTTTTCCTAAATCACTTCAGGACTCCCACTGTCCTGGGATTAGCCCAGCTTTTTTTTTTTAATTATTTTTTTTTTTTGCCACAGAACAAAAATATTATGGTTGCATAAAAAAACAGGGCTTTCCATTTCTAAGAGCCACTGGAGGGGAGGAAGGCAGAGCTTGGCCACTGCCACAATCACAGCCAGTGCTGCTGACATGCTTCAAGCCACGCTCAGCTCACTGCCAGTGTGGGCAGCCTCTGTGTTTGCTCCCTGGACCTTAACAACCAAGTTATGGCAGCAGAAAAATGGCAGGAATAACAACAGGTTGTGATGGGATGGTCATCACTGGGCAGGGGAGAGGGGCACCTGCCCTGGACTGACGGGAGCAGCGTGGCTGAGTGGGCAGCCAGACCTCCCAGCCCTGCTCCCAGGCTCACTGCTCCTAAATTCAAGTTGATTTCTGACCTCAAACTACTTGATGGGCCTCCCTGGAGTATCCAGCGTAGTTTCCATGGAAGTCTCCTCTTTACACTGAGGTAAAAATGTGTCTGATCTCTTCCTCACATGCCAGCAAACACAGGAGGAAAACAACAGAAGCCTCCATGAGAAAGTGTTTCAGCTGTTTAGCAAGGACTTAAAAACCAGTGGAAGGAAAAAACGCTGCATTGAAGCATCTTAAAAATCCAACCCATGATCTTTTTTCTCATTATGAAGAGTATTTTACAAGAAAACCTCCTTCAAGTAGATGCAGCTGCCTGCATCCAGCGAGCAAGAGGTATAAAGCCTGCCCTCAGACAGCATTTCAGGCAGCATTTAATGAAATCCCAAAGATCTGGATGCTGTTTGCAACACCATATAGTGTTTCCAGGGGTTGATCTAAACATTTAGATTTAAACATCTCTGTCCTATTAAAAAAATCTTGAAATGCTGGAAGTGTGGTTGTATTTTGCCTGATGCAAATCTGGGAGGGAAAGGAGAGAGAAGGAGGGGGGAGTGAGCCAGTAAGAAACACAATGAAAACCAGCACCACCATCTAGACAGTCCAGCATGGATTACACAGTTATGGATTTACATATTAAAATATTAGCATGGGGTCTCTGGCAAAATTGACTCATGGTAAGTCAAAGACATCATGACTGCATTTGTGCAAGTCCCAGAATTTAAGAACAATTAACTTTATTTCTATTTGTTTAATTTCATAATAACTCTGACCCTCATATACCACTCTATTTCAAAGCACATTGAACAATTTTCATTTTGGTGTTGTGATGTTTTGTGACATTGCTGAAAAACAATAAACCAGGTCTGTCTGCTGCCTTAAAAAGAAGGAATTCTGGCAAATTTAAAAACACCATTAATAAGGAGTGACCCTGTTCTGGGAAGGATTTCACCTCTCCATTCTCAGATGAATGAATTCCCTCCCTCTTTCCTGTTCCCTCTTTTGCAGGCACTGTCATTGCAGCAGCATTTCTCCACACCACACCATGGCCACGACCAAAATAACTGTTTAAATGGAACCATCTGGATTCCACACAGATGAATTTATTGTTGTGAGGTTTTCATGAGCAGCAGCAAAACACATCTAGAGACGGGTGAAACCTGGCACGTGTCAAAATAAAACAGTGACATTCCTAAAAATTTCTCACTATTTCTGGGGAGAAAGAAATCAGAAATGGTAAAATGAGAGGGTTTAGATGTTTTATTACAATGAGGCCAAAACACTTGAGCTTTATAGCTCTGATGGCTGCAGTTGCTGAGACAGCACTAAGAAGCATTTTGAACCAACCATAAGGTTTTAAAACTGTTGTTCAAATACTGATGAATTCCACGTATTTGAAACACTTCCATTTCAGTAAAAGCTTACCAGCACACTTTTCAAAGGGTACATTTTGCTTCCAATACACCAGTTAATACATATCTAGGCTCTCAGGAGCATCATAAATTTAGAGAAAAATCCAACCAAATCACAGCACCATTCATTTTCTATTATCATTGCTATTTTTTAACCTTACATAAAATCAGTTTCAAAATCAGATGCTTTTCAGTAGCAAGCACTTTCAGTTTTTATAACATCTGGGTGTTAGAGAAAAGTTGTCCATTAGTTTGTGACATGATGCTGTTTATTTGTATTCTATTTATTTCAAAAGGGCAGAACATTCATATTCATCCAGAAAGCTGTAATAAGTTGGTACCAAGACAAAACTGCTGAGAAAACTAAAGATGAACCCACCAGAAATTTGAATGGTAGAGGAATCTTCTCACAATTGAACATGCTTATGAGTAGATATTTTTGCTGTAGTTAAATTTTGTCAATTTTACTTTTGTGCTTTTTCTGTCTGAGTAACAAAAGTGGAATATGTTGTCACTATGGCTCTTTGTGGCTCAGTTATCTCAATAAAATAATTATTTTTAAAATGAATAAATAAGGATAAAACTAGCAAGAGTCTTCTGGTTAATTTCAGTGGAATCAGGATATAATGACCGTGTCTTTTTAAAGGATCAGGATCCAGGGACATACAGGAAATCCACATTGATATTTGTGCATGTACCTTTATATCTTCTAAATGGCCTATACCATTAACTGTTCTGCCTATTTAGAAAATGGGATTTAAATATCTCAAAATTAGTTTTTACCTGTGTCTCATCTCTACATTCTTGATGTCCTCACCTCTGCTCTTACTTTCAGGTCCTTAAAGCAATGCCTTTTCTGATCTCCTTTCCCAGCAGTAAAATTTCCTCATCACCACTCTTGGCCACCACTAGCAAACATGTCCTTGGCAATCTGCATGTCAGCAACAGTTTGAAATGCAAACATAACAATTTCTCCCTCTAAAGCTGGAAATGTCTTTGGAAACCTTGGTTTTTTCTGTGAAAGTTTCATAGGCAAAATTCTGTGGCACTGAATTATGCCTTACTTTAGTTAGTCTGCTGCTGGAATGGACCAAAATACCCATTTTTTTCATGTCTCCAGCAGCCCAAGGGCTGCAGTAAAACAACAGTGCCTCAAATTGAAGTGTCCAAGGCCAGGTTGGATGGGGCTTGGAGGAACCTGGGACAGTGGGGGGTATCCCTGTCCATGGCAGGGAGGTGGGACGGGATGGGATTTAAGATCCCTTCCAGCCCAAACCATTCAGTGACTCTGTCCCCACAGCAAGCACTTTGTGTGAACTGGCCTGGTGTCTGCTCACTGCAAGATGGTGAAATGTGTTTGACACTGCAGCACAAAATGCTGCAGGACACCCAGCCTGAGGAACCACAGCAGCACAGAACTGTGTGAAATTAATATATCAGGAACTTATGTACAGGCTGGTGCACAGGGCAGAACCTGGAACCCAACTGACAAAGCTTCAAGTGTGACTGTAAACAAGGAACCATCACCCAGGAGTTTCCAAGAAGCTCCATGGTGATCTATTCTCAGCTGTGTAACATCCTTCCTGGAAGAAAACATGAAATCATCTTGTAATAAAGCTGCAGATGACACAACAGCAGAGGGATAACTGAGGGAGAGGATTTTTCACTGCCAAGGAGTTGGTTGAGGGGAGGCAAAGGAGCCCCAGGCACCTGAGTGGGGTAGGATCAGGTTCCCCAGCTCCGTGGAGGAGGCAGGGCTTTCTGCTGGGGGTCAGAGATGCTCAGACAGGTTTGGGATCACAGTGGTTCCTCAGCTGAGCTTGCAGACAGGGAGGCAGAGCTCCCCAGGGCAAGGAGGTGGCATTGCCTCCTTCCCTGGCCCTGCTGGCAGAGCTCTGGCAGTGCCTGGCAGAGCCCCACGTTTGGTCCCAGCCCGTTTTGGGGTGCCAGCCCTGGCACAGCCAGCAGGGCAGCCCTGGGTGAGCTCTGCTGCCGAGCACTGTCCCCAGGGAGCAGGGACACGCTGTCCTTCCGTCTGCCCTGCCTTCCCAGGGCCCTGCTGGGATTTAAAAATATCCTTTCCCAGACTCTGAGCAGCGACACAAATCTTCTGGTTTGCAGTTTAAATCCTAGGGCAGCCCATGGTGAAGATCCTGGGAAGCTTCAGGCCTAACGGGCCATTTGGACACCACAAACATAAGAATTCCAAAGGCTTTGCATGGAATTTCAGATTATATCTTTATTTTTAAAAGATAAAGGGAGGCTGTGCAGGGAAATACCACCCTTCAGAATCCACCCACTACAGCCTAATGTCTGAAACAAAATGCTGAGCTACATCAGCCTTGGTCTGAACCTATTTTTATGCTCCTCTTCAGTTGTACACAATGTCTGAGGGTAGTACTGTAGCAAAGGATGCAAATCTTCCTGTGCTCCTGGTACTACTGGTGCAATTCCCACTGGAGGGCCATGTTAAATTTAGAGCCCACAATTCATAAAGGAAGCTGACAAGTTGCAGAGAGTTCAGAAAGGAATATGAAGGATGGAAAAACAGCTTTCACAGCTGCTGGAGCTTGATCTATTTAGCTTATGAAGAGAGGATTTTAAGGGATGACTTGGCTAAAGGCTATCAGTGTTCACAGGGTGAATTAAATGTTGCCATCAGGGTCCTCAATTAACACAGGAAAACCCTGACACTGAAAACAGGCAAGTTCTGACTGGAAATATGAGGCACAAGTTTACCAGTGTAAAAAATGAATTTATTACCAAAGCCAGTGCTGAAGCAGACAGGATGACTCTTCATTACAGGGTTTTTTAAATAACATTTGAATGCTTTTTTCCTGAAAAGACATGCTGAAAGTCAAACAAGCAGAAACAGAACCAGCCTGTATTATCCAAGGAAGCAAACAGTAATGCTTCCCCTTTTTTCCACATTCAGAGCCTTCTCTGCCTTCCACCAGCAGTCCTGACAGCAATTCTGAGTGTGCAACAACTGAGAGCATAGTTCTGATCACAGATCCTCCTGGCTGATTGTTGCACAGCTGGCAACAGAAGAAACATGCAGGCTCCACAGCAGCAGTTGAATCTCCAGGCAGGACTAACCAAAAGGGCCTGCCCTTCTTTATTCTCTTATTTATATATGTTTCTAAAGATAACCATGGATTGGTGAGAGGGGTTAACACCTCTGTAAGTTTACAGGACAAAGACATGGTCAATCATCTTTCTCCACCCCAGGGGAAAGGAATGAAAAACAATCTACAAATGCAAAACAGTCCCAGTCAGTTAGGAAAACAATGACCATGCTTACAGAAAATGCATGGGAAACTTGTACTACAAAGTTACAACCATGGAACCCTGCAAAAGCAGGGCGACAGCTGATCAGCTCTGTGTTTGTGCAAGCACCAAGCAGGTCTCTCATCCCTCTGCCAGAAGCCTCTCACCTGCACGTGCCTTGAGCCACAAAACACCGTCCTGGTGACCCTGCTGCTCCCTCCTCACTGCCTGAAGCCAGGAGCCAGCACTCAATCCTCCTCCTCCTCCTCCTCACTCCCCTCCTCCTGGTGCCCACCAGCAGCAGCGACTCCTTTGACAGACCCTGCTCCAAGCAATTCCAGCCAGCCCTCAGTTATCCATCCTGCATTTCCCTGATATCCAGTGTCCACCTCCCTCACCATGCTGTAAACCCTCTCCTCTGTGTCCTCTCCAACATGATCACAGAGAACAGATTCTTCCCTCTTTTCAAGGCATTTAAGACCATTTTCATGCCTCACTAAAGTCTCCTCCTGACTCGCCAGCACCAATTCTTTCTCCCTTTCTGAGAGGCCACAGCTCTGGTTGGTTTTTACTGCTGGACTCTTCCCAAGTGCTCCTCCTCCTGCTGGAAATGCCACCCCCCAAACTCCACGTGGGGCTGCAGGCCTTCCACAAGCACACACCAAAACCCTGAGCTCTGTCACGTGTGCCTGGGAGCAGAACTTGGCCCTCTTTTAATCCCATTGCATTTCTCAGCCATGTAATGTTTTGCACATTATCGCCCCAATTATAGAGGCTTCTAGGTGATAATGAGATTGCACTGGATATATTCCAGCAAAGCACATTCTAGGTTTTACTAACTTCATTAACCAAGAAAAGCTGGTTAATGGCTGAAAAGTGCAATGATGCACATAATCACACCAGTTGCTTTGCTGCTACAATTATATTATTAAGATGGATCTTTGAGGTACAATTTTCATGAATAATTAGTGGGTTATCCCTTCAGGAAACGAAGAAAAAAAAAGGGAATTCAAAAGCACCCAAAGGTTTGAGCAAAACAGCTCTTACTGAAAACACAAATGAAGTCATGCTCTCAGGTCAGAGTCTGAATGGGATTTGTGGGAAAACAGGAGTGCAAGAATTTAGAAACTTAACACAGGCTCCTTGAGGATGTGAAATGCCAAAGTTGTAACACACACTGGGAGCAGCCAATCTCAGTGGTACCCATGGGCATCCAGGCTGTGACTTCTGAGAGGAAACAGATCCCAGAATGCATCAGAAATGTAAAACATTTAGACTGATTCAAAATGATTTCTTGGTGTTTTATTGACTTCTGTATTCTTCAGTTGTTTATTTTCTTGGACATCACTGTTCTTCCCAATAACAATAACTTGAATTTCAAATTAAGAAAGGCAGCACCACCAAGCAGGCAGAACAATGAAAAACCCTCTGGTTACTCTTTTTACCAAATAACAAAACAGAAAATGAGTATAAATTTTCACAAGCAATTTCCAGGTGCAAGCCTGATTTTTTGGATTGCTTTTCTCTTTCAGCTGAATTGTGCATATCAGCTTGACAAAAAATGCAATGACTGTTTTTCACTAGGAATTTTTTACAAATTTAATCGAGTTGTCAGGAGAAATTCTATTATCCTCACCAAGTGAAATTAATGTATCAGGAACTTATCTACTGTCTTGCATGTGTGCATGACATTTATATGGATCATTGCAACTTATATATATATATGTATATATATCTCTTCTGCTTGGTAAAATTTCACACAATAAAAAAATCTTCAGAACTGAATATGTGATTGTCTAAAAGTCCTTGATATGCCTGGCTCTGCCAAGGAGCTTAGCAGGAGACTTTGCTGGATTTAATCAGCCAGACAGACCTCAGAAATTCTGCTGGAATTCTTGTTGCTATTAGAAATATGCACTAGCATTTGCTAATTCAGTTCAGAGCTGATTCAGAAACTCAAAGCAATAAATCTTCATGCAAACATCGAGCTCTCTCAAGGATATCCTGGAGCAGTGATTTTTGGAGAGGAGGAATACATAAAGGAATGTAGAGTGTCTAGCCAAGGTTTTATTTGAAATACTCTTTTCAATGAATCCAGAGACTTGTCCAAAACAGAAAAATCTCTGATTTTTCCCAAATGCATTGACTTGCCCTTCCACTTCCATGACCCTGCACAGGAGACAAGAAAGCAGGGGCAGCAGGAGATTAAATCAGCACAAACTCTTGGCCACCCCCTTTAAATAAGGAGGAGTTTCATCACTGATATTAAACAGGAGTTTAATCTGCACTGTGAATCACCAGGACATCTTTTTGTGCTTTAAGAGCTCTGTGGTCTCCTGAAATCTAACAAAAACTGCCAACTTTGAGAAAAACTGCAAGGTCTGTGATGTTATGCACATACTTAGTGTTTGCTGGACTGGGGTTTCATTTATTATTACCCTGGAGTTAAAGGAAAATGTGAAACAGCATTACCTGCAGGCAAAGCCAACTGACACTCTGAAATTCGATGTGTGAAATCTCCAAAATACCCCCAAGAGGCACAAGCCTGACAGAGCTGCTGGGGCAGACTCTGACAGAGGCACATGAGAACAACCTGCCAGCCACAGTGAGTCCCAAAGATGAACCTCTGGCTGCAGAGGGGTCCAGCAGGCTGGGATTTTAACCTCAGCATCTCCAAATGAACAGGCCAGGTCACAGGGTGGGGTCAGCAGGTGCAGGACATGGCAGCTGGGCAGCTCAGCTGGGATCAGAGAGCTCCTGCTGCCCAAATGCTGGAGTTTGAGGTGTCAGAATCACAGAATGGTTTGGGTTGGAAGGGACTTTAAATCTCATTCCAACCCTTCTGCCATAGGCAGGGATGCCTTGCACCAGACCAGGTTGCTCAGAGCCTCATGCAGCCTGACCTTGGACACTTCCAGGGATATCCAGAGATATTCAGTAATAACAAAATTCAGTACTACAGATTTGGTTTAATTCATACAAAATTGTAAAATTAATGCACTTCCTGTGTCATTTCAAGCTCACAGGATCTTTGCAGGAAAATCTGGTTCTCCGTTTCAACATGAGTCTGATTTGCTCTGAGGGAAATCTCATCTGGCATTTAGGAACTGAAGTGTTTATAGCATTTATAACACTTCCCTGATACATTAATATATAAATATATTAATGTATCATTCATATCATTATATATTAATAAAATAAAATGATGAACACAAACTGCTCTTTAATTAAAAAAAAAACCAAATTTACCTTTCAGTTTTCACAAAAACCATTTGATTTTCTCATTAACTGTATGTATGAATTTCTATGCCACTTTGGCATCCTCTCCATGAGTTAGTATATCCTCAGGAAAAATATGGCTCTGCTGATAAACATTTGGCTCTTGGCTTTATTCGTGTTTTGCAGTAGTTTGGATGGGCAAGTCAAAACCCTGGCTGGCTGTCTATGACCTTTGCATTCTCCTTTAAATTCCAAGCATTTGCAAGAGATGATGGAAGAGCTGATAGTGTCTGCTGTTTATCAGCCACGATAATTAGATTAGATACATTTTTGATTGCAAAAATAGTCTTGAAATGGATTTTTTCCCTTTTTTTTTTTTTTTTTTACAGCTACTATTTCCAACACTTTCAGCAGTGCTCTGAAGATTTTTAAAAGTCAGTGTCCAGGAAGCACTTTGTCTCCTTCAGCTGACAAACTTTTCTGGGGGGAGAGGAAATTCAGTTTCTCTTCTCTCTGCACTGTCAGCCCCCAGAGCACGAAGTCTTCTCCTCCTCTTTGCTGTCAGGCCTGGAGAGGGCTCAACTGTCCCCTCCAGCCCCCACAATCCCCCTGAGTTCCTACTGCTACAGCCACAGGCAGGCTGATGCTGTCACATGGCACTCTGGGCTCTGCTGGATGCTCAGCTTCAATTGCTCTCGGTTCAAGGTGCCATTGCTAGAGATAAAACAAAATAGGGGAATTGATGGCATTTTGCTGGACATTTGAGCACTCCACAGTCAAGCAGAGCCATGTTCAGGTTGCCCATATAACTTTCTGCTGTGATGAGCACATTGCTTGATGACAATGATGTACTCTTGGAAGCACCTTCATTTTCTGCTCTCAGCTCTCTCCAGTTGTCTGCATGCAACAAGGAGGAGCAGCAGTTCTTACACAGCTGGCTGCTGCTCTGTGCTGTTCTGCATTTTCAGTGGCTGAATCAAACTGAGAGACAGCTAAAAATGCATCATGCTCCCCACCACTCTGTTTGCCCAGGTAAACATTTGCTGCAGTTGCCTGAGGACTGCCATGTAACTCTAAAATGACTGATCTGGACAGTCACTCCTGTCCCCAGTGCAGTGAGAGTTGTGCTCTACACCCTGGAGAAGTTTGATACCCTGCAAAAGAAACACCTGATGTGTTTGGTTATGCTGAAACAGCCCCTGGGCCCAGCATAGATCAGGAGAATGTGAAACCACCACTGGCTCCTTTGCAGTCTGATCTCCTGATCTCCTGATCTCCACCTCCTTGAAGGATCAGCTGCTTCCACACAACAAAAGCAAAAGCATTCCTCCAAAGGAAGATTCCCGGAACCAAAGACATGTTTCACATCTGGCTTTTACATCCCTAATCCTCCAGCCCAGGGAGTTTTTGCCAGTACAATGGGCAAAAGAGAGAAAGTTCTTTTCCCACAGGCAAATCAAACATCAGTGCTGGGGCCTCTGAGCAGAGACCAGGCTGAGGCTTTGCTTCCATGACTTCTGTTTGTATCCTCCACTGAAACCTAACTCACCCATGTCAGTCCCACCAGCTGCTTCCAATCTTCTAAACAGGAGTGCTCTGTGCTATAAACTTCAGCTTTCCAAACACAAGCATCATCTGTTAAGCCAAAGGCTTTAGAAAGGATTCCTGGACACCAGGCTGGGAGTCCAGGGCATATCTTCCCTGTGTCAGCAGACACCTCATGTATTTTTAGTGCTGTCAGAAACAAACTACTCCTTGATACTCCAGAAGGGGGGAAAAAAATCTTCTAGAAGTGGTGGTGAAGCTAATATTTTAAAAGACCCTTCCGAGAACTTGCCAGCCTCCTGGGGGAGCTTGTCAACATCTCCCACGTTAAATGAAAGCCACTTTAAAATCCACAGGGGTTTTAAAGAAAAGCTGGAACGTATCAAAGCTGCTGGGATGGCAAGCTCCATAACGTGCACAATACATCAACACTTACAGACAGTAAATCCTCCCCAGCCTCAGGGGAGCTCACAGCCCCCCAGAGTAAGCCCTTTCCTAATGTATCTCTCAAATGAACTGCTAATCTCCTCTCTGAACATGACAGCTGTCCTGCATGCACTCAAACCCCTCTGCGCTTAAATCCTTCTATCGTTCTTGTTAAGTCACTTGTTAGATAATTTTTGCTTTAATAGAAAGAAATCTTTCCTCCAAACGAAGGCCTTGCTCACCTGCAGTTGGCATGTCCACAGATTTCATACACATCTGTGTGTGTGTGTCTGTCTGTATTCCCAGGAGCAATCTTGGGCTTCACAAATTCCTGTAGGCAGTGGGAGCTCCCACACCAGTCCCCCCAAGCAGATCTCTCAGACCCCAGCAGGTCTGATGGCTTCCTGCACTCAGACCAGCTTGAATTTCTGCCACGGTTTCTTGCTGCTCTGAGGGAGCAGAAAACTTTCCCCTTGACTGGGCAGAGTTTGGCCCGTGGTGTTGGATTCACAGTGCCAACAGCTATTTGTCACTTTGCTCCAGATGAGAGTTTGCCAGGGTTGCTGTGCAGCCTTGCCACAAGAACTCACATGAGACACCACCAAGACAGCTGTGGTCTTACGCTGCCCAAGTCCTGACCAGGATTGCCTAAAGGGTACTTTGGCACAGTCAGAAACAATCCCAACTTCCAGCTGAGTACAGAGCAGTTGTTTCTCATGCAGTTCTCAGTGTTTAAAATAAGAACATTTGAAAGCACACCAAAGCACCACTCATTCCTAGAAGCAGCTAGCTGTCCCTTAGCTCTTCTTGACCACATATTTTCTTTACTGCTTGAAACTGATGCAGTTTCACCGAGACATTGATTTGTTCCAATGGCAACACTGGGTTTCCCTCTCTTGCACCAGCACTGTGACTGGGTGACCCCAAGCAGCTGGCACCAGGCTGGTGCAAGTCTGACAATGTCTGACAGCTCTGCAGGGACCTGAGTGGAGCTGTTGAGTGTTTGCTCAACACCTAGAACATGAGGGTCCATGGGCAAAGTCTGGACAAAGAAAGCAATGAAATAACTCTGAAACATACCTCAAACACTTGGATTGCAAGGGCACATGAGCCTTGCTGAGCTGTTGGACAAATAGAGGGTGCTGTTACTGCAGTGCTGCTGACAGATGTCTATCCTTCACAATACCTTCCTAGTCAGGATATTTTTTTATGCTGCTCCAGGTTCTTCATCACTCCATGCACTGGCAGTGAGGGGAACAGAACCATTTTCCTCTTTGCCTGTAGCCACTCACACTGCTACAGCAGTGATATGAAATTATTCACTCTGCCTCTTCAAATGTCTACAGAAGATGAGATACAACAATTGCTCCAGGAAGTGATGCTCAGCCACTCTGGCTGATCACTCCGTGCCCTGTCACCCATCTGTTACCCCTGCCATTCCCTGCTGGCTCCAGTGCAAATCAGGCCCTGAAACATTCTGCTGAAGGTCTGTCCCATAAGCGCATCTCAGAGATGAGCTCTGGGCTGAGCCTGACACCCCATAACTGTGAAATGTCCCCGTGGTCACCCTGTGCAGAACTGTGTCCCACACGAGCACGCTCTGGAACAGGACTTGCTTTGAGAGTGTTTTCAGTACTGAAATGAGTCCCATCTTCCAACCAGAGAATTCATGCTCTGAAACACTGCTTCCAGCCAGCTCTGCTCCCTGCAGCCATCCTTATTGTTCCCTGGTCCTTGATACACCCACTTCCCAGGCGCTGCATGGGCTGGGGAGGCGGATCCGGGCTCGCCGTGCCGGGAGGCAGCCCCTTGGGAGGCATTCCTGATACCCGAGCTTATGAAACCTGCCGATTTCAGATGCAAACAAAACACATTGGAAAGCTGCTTTACCTGCCAGAGGAGCATCTGTTAGACTGACAAATCAGGGCCGTGCTCAGGGGAGACAGATTTACGTCTGACAAAACTCCACCCACCCTGCTCAGCCCAGCAGCTCTCACCAGGGGCTGGAAATTAATAGGATCTTTGCATTGTCGATCCTTCTTGCCCAAATGGAAAAGCACACCTGATGCTTCCCAAAGGAGGATCTGGTTTCTGGGTGGCCTGACTGGATGGGAACCATCAGGGGCAGCAAAGGGGACTTGCATCTCCCCACCACGGTCCCTTGTCCTGCAGCACAGCAGCTGCTCTGCAAGCACTGGCCAGCGGGGTGAGGGCTGGGCCACCAAAACTCGGAGTCACCAGGCTCAACCGGCGGGTGCTGCGGGACACTGCTGCCTGTCCTGCTGCCCAGGGTGCCTGTGCATCCCCTCACTGCACACAGAGCACCACAGGCACAGTGCCCATCAGGTCCGTCCCTTTCTAGGGTTGAATATTCCATACTGGTTCCCCACCCCTGAGCAGCACTTCAGTGAGCGCATGTACCTCCACTCCAGTGAGGGCAGGCACCTCACCTAAGACCCCAGCCAAACCTTCTTTAATTTAATTAATTAAAACCCACTTCTAGCAGCGGTGCAAAGAAGAAATCCCCTCTGCCCCACACAACTTATTAGCACCAAAGGGAAGCCACCTGCTGTCCTCCATGAGCTTACAAGGCTCCAACCTCTTTCCACTCGGACAGCACTAAATTTGTTCTGTCCCCGCATCTCTCTGTTGCGGATGGAGACTCCTCCTTGCCAGTGTGGGGGTGTCCGGAGCGGCACCGCTCCTCCCCGGCGAGCCTGTGCCTCGTCGGGTCCGGCTCACACGGGCTCGCGGATCGTCCTGAGGCTCCGATGCCGATTCTGATCCTGCTCCCACTCCCCATCCTGACCCTGGTCC
>VZTZ01021747.1:207422-242742 GCA_013400955.1 Drymodes brunneopygia | reverse complement strand
GCTCAAGCCCGAGCTGCAGGTCTGTGTCTTCTGCCGGAACAACAAGGAGGCGGTGGCCCTCTACACCACGCACATCCTCAAGGGACCCGACGGCCGCGTCCTGTGCCCGGTGCTGCGGCGCTACACTTGCCCCCTCTGCGGCGCCAGCGGCGACAATGCCCACACCATCAAGTACTGCCCCCTCTCCAAAGTGCCGGCGGCCCGGCAGCTCCGGCACGCCCGGACCGCGCTGGGCAGGAAGGGCCGCTAGCGGCCGGGANTCCGTGCCGGCGGAACATCGGCGGGAGAGCTGTTCTTCATTGCCAGTTAATAGCAGGGTATTTAATTAGGGTACAACACTCCGCCTTTCGGTTCTTAAAGCAAACATCCGAGCGATTTCCTTTGCCGGTTTTAAAACCGATCAGCAAATCGCGGTCAAACCTGCCCTCGGTAATTAACACCTGCTTCCCGAAATCGCAGCATCCGAGCTGTTCCGCTCGTGGGCACCGATGGCGCTGATCTCGCGGGTCCCCGTGTCGAGCTTTAGGGAAGGTCTGAGAGGAGAAAACATCCAAGTGCATGTTTGAAAACATCCTGGGCCAGGGTGCAAACGGAGCCCTTTCTGCAGACAGACAGGCAGTAAGAATGGCAATAAAGCAAGCTTTGATGCAGCTTGTGTTTGTGGTGGAAAATGAGGGAAGCCTGATGGAAAGACACCTGGACGAAGCAGAAAGCTGTGACTGTAGGAGAATGGAAGAAAGGGAGGTTGTGTATTTTCAGGAGTTCAGAGAATGTAGCTTTAACTGTTTGCAAGTAAAAGAGATCTACCCATGTGGTTAACAAATATCCTTAACACTACACAAACTGTACAAAGCATAAGAATTAGGCTGAAGTCCTGGACTATTTGGGGTGATGGCCGTTCCTTGGTACTGAATATCAGCCAGGCCTATATCACTTCTAATCCCCAAGAGAAAAGAAATTTTTTTTTCCCCTGGTGACCCCGAGGTAGGACAAGGAATAAAAACAGTTTGGAGTTTAAGAGTTCTCTGGAGCAGAAAGATGGGTGCTGGAGTTTTCAGTGCAGAGGGTCACACTGCTGTGTGGCTTTACCAACAGCTGGGATGGAGGGGTGCTGGGTCCACAGGGGTTCTGGGCAAGAGCAGGGAGGTGAAGAGAGCCTTGTGGAGGAACTGCTGGGACATAACCAGGAAGATGAGAGAGGAGATGGGTCCTGACAGGAAACAAGGAACTAGAAAAGTGAGTGGTAACCCACACTTGTGTGGCTTCCTTTTGAAAAGCTGCTCAGCAGGGTGGGAGAATGGGGTCAGGAGAAAAGGACAGTCAAGAACGGAGTCAAAACATGTGTGGGATTGGCTGGGGATGAGCACCCAGGGTTCATTATTCATCACTGCCGTTGACTCGCAGCCACAGCAATTAGGAGGGAGAAACTGATTTTGTGTGGAAGTGTTCCCTTAAATCTCCATCAGATGGCTCCAAAGATGGTGTCAGGTCTAATTACCAAATGCAGTGGGGCTTGCATTAAATAACACTCAGTGGCTGCAGCTACCCTTGTGCCAGCCTCCTTCTCCTTGTGCTAAATGCATTGCATTTTGTCTCTTGCTCTACTGGGAGTGCACCATGGGCTCTTCTAAGCTGTTAAAGTTAGATGTGTTTGGTTTTGTGATTCCTGGTCCACATAGGTTTAATCTGTGTCCACCATACTTTAGAATTGAGCTCAAGTGTGATGCTGTGGGAAGAGTTTTCTTCTGTACTTTTGTTACCTCCTTGTGGGAAGTTTGAAGATCCTTATATACATTTCAATGCAGTTGACTGTTACTGGACACAAAAGCAAGAAAGATCAAAGAAAATCTGTCTCGGGTGTTTTCTGAGGGTTAAGTGGCCGGGCTGGATTGGAGATGTTTGCCATGTCCCTGCCCCACCTCTCTGGTCTTTACATTGAGCTGCTGTGCAGTACCAGCCCTATTGCAACGCCTGGAAATCCCTCAGGATAACAGCAGATCCTGGGTCTCAGATGGCACTGGCCCTCTGCAGAGCCTGTGTGAGAGGAAAATCTGTATCCACGGCCTGTGCTGCTGCCTGCTGCTCCTGGTTCTGCTCTCCAAGTACCAGCAGCCTTGCTCTGGAAAGGCCAAGAGCTGCCTGTTGTTGCTGCTACCCAGCATTAGGCATCTCATCAAAGGCTTAACAGGTAAAGTGGAAGAGTAACAGCTTCAAGACCAGTTGGGGGTGGGGGAGGTAAAAAAGAAAACAACAAACCTCAGACTATTGCAGAAAGATGACAGGATTCAGCAAAACACAGCCTGACAGCAAAGCTCTTCAGTTACTTTATGTAATCATTCATCAGGACAATTTGCCCTTTAAAGATTTACAAGTGTGAGTCTAACAATGACTAAACCTTTAAGGATATTTTCATTGGTTTGTTTCAAGCAAGCCTCTGTGATTTCTGGCACACCAGCACACTCCTTATGGCACTGAGTGAGCAGAAACATGCTTGTTCTTGGTCACTCTGAAAAGGTTATTAAAATAGGTAGTGTTTCTATTGCTGCTTTGATTCCTTAAATACAGGGAACCGTTTGCAATAGTAATTTAAATTCCAGGAACAGCAAAGAGCTTAATCTGAAAGCAGCCCAGGTGAGAGCTGTAATATGCTCCACAAAAGAGGTCTGTGAAAAGTGAGATGCTATTTTCACTCTTCTATGGGCACCTGCAAATCAAAATATTATGGTCACCTGTTTAAACCTGTGCATGTAAGTGATGGAATCTTTTCTACAGTGATATTCTGGCAAGAGGAGTGAACACAATATTGCATAATCATCCTCAGCTGGTACTAGTCTTTGCAAAAAGCAAATTCTAATTAGAAACTACTTTCAGATGTGTAGATAACTGGATTCAACTGAAGTCAGGTAAGTCTGTGCCCATCTTTAGTGGAAATTCTATTTGTCCAGGTTGCTCTCAGTCTGCTGACCAGTGCCTCAGGTAGCTGCCACAGGACCAAACCACAATGGCTGTCTTTTTTTCTTTTTTTTACTGTGCCAGTTTGACCCACCAGATATATAGATTAATTTTTACTGGAGATGAGTTGCTAAGATAATTCTAAAATGCCTGTTTTCTGGACAAAACAAGTGATACACTAAAAATGGAACAAGGTTTAGCAAAGCTGGTAGATTGTCCTTGTGCCCAAGAGAGAAAGGGCTAACAGAGCTTAAAGTGAAGCAAGGGAGGTTTTGATTAGCAAAATGCAATGCAATAGTTTTTAGAATCTCCATCCTACTGTAATTAAGTGCATTAATTTTATTCAAGAGGAGGACCAGACAAAATGTAGAGCATTTCAGTTCCAGCTGGTCCTGCCATGGCAAAAAAAGGAAGAATTGGTGTTTTTGTTATGCCACTTGTGTGCCTATTTCTTGCCATGCTGCAGTAAACCACAGGATGGGCACTAGTGCCTGAATAACACTATTTGGATCTTGCATTTCACTGACCTAATGCCTTCCCTTTGTAGGCTGACACCATTCAGCACACAGGAGGAAAACTTGCTTACATGCAGCAGTTCCCTGCCAATGACAGCAGCCCAAGGACAGTAAAACAACAAAGACATGTTTCATTTACAGCAAGACAAGCTTTCCAGTATTCTTGCAGTCTGAGATGCCTCCTGGCTGCCCACCAGCCCACCCTAACATCTTCCTGGCCCTCCTCATGGCCTCACTGAGGCCACCGAGGTCATGACCTGTCCTGGGCTGCAGCTGTGGCTGTGCCTTGTCAGGAGTAACAGCACTGCACCTTGTCAGTTCTCATAAATATGGATTTTTGTAAAAAAATTATATTAGTTTTTATAAGTAAAGCACTCTAGAGAAAGCTTAAATAAAATGCCAATTATGCCCTTGTGCTGAGGACCCTGATAACCCTCAGTCCTGCCCATGGGCTGGGTCAGTCTCTGGGCTGCTCCTGAAGCAGGAAGGAAACAGCACTGTTCATACCTGACACTGCCTTGCTGGAGATTTGTTTTAATCCAGAAACATTTGCATCTATTCAAACAGCAGCAGCCTTAAGTTAAGCTTTCTAAATACAGCCTGTGACACTTTGTGTTCTTCTAAGGTTCACTGAAAATTTTTAGCTGTTTAACTGAACATGACTCAAACAAGGCAAAGATTGACACAGAACTCATTTGACTTCATCAATATTTTCAGGTAACCAAATTTTGTGCTCATGTTTAATGAAGGCAGGAGATGGAGGTTTGAGCTGTTGGATTTGGTCAGCAGAGGTTTTTTTTGATCACTGTATTATGTTTAAATGGATCAAGCAATAAAATAAACACAGTGGCATGTCTACAAAGCTCACATCTCCCCAGCCTCTTCTCAAGCTGCCCAGTCCTGAGAATGTGACATGTTGACAACATTATCACAATCTCAAAGAATGGAATTAATAACACAGACTGGGAAACAGCTTTAGTTGGTGCAGGGATGACTAACACTCATCACTGTGTGAAAGTGTCTTTGTATGGCTACAATTAAAACTATGTAACTGAAGGTATAATCACTATTTACATATTTCAAGGCTGGAGAAAGGCAAATATTGTGCCTGTCTGATAAGAGGCTGAAAGGACCATCTGAGGAAGCACAGGCCAGATGGTATCACTTCAGTCTCTGGGAGAATCAGAGGAAGTCCTTCCAGAATGTGTTTTTGGGGACATGCAGAAGACGACTGGGAACAGCCAGACTGGAATTACTGAGGGTAAACCATGCCTGGCTCACCTGCCTTCTATAATAAAGTATCTTTGTGGACAGGGGAAGGAGCACTGGATATTCTTCATCTCAAGGCTTTCAGCACTGCCTCACAATATTCTCACAGCCAGCTCAGGATGTTACAGCCCACATGACAAAGGGGGCAGAAAAACTGGCTAGAAAAACAGAGACGCTGTGGTCAGTGGGCTGGGATGGAACCATCCCCTAGGCCCTGGAGGCAGGAACGGATGACACTGGAGTTGCAGCCCACACACCTGGGACAGGGCTGCTGCCAGAGGGATGGACAGGAGCCTGGTGAGTTCAACAGGGAACAGGGCAGGGCCTGCCCAGCCAGGGAAGGAGCTCTTGCAGTGAGGGGCTGGGGGCTCAAACACCTCTGGGTGGCAGGGGAAAAGGTGAGCATGAGCCAGCAGATCCCAGGCTGTTTGAGCTGGACACTGAACTGTCTGGGCCTGGATCTCAGCCTGTAGAAGTACCCCACTCAGCTCACCTCATTATTCCAGTGTGCTGCTTGGGGTTCCATTCCCCCCATACAAGGACTTTGCCAAATTTGAGTGAGTTCAGCAGAGGACCAACATAGTATTCAGGGCCTGGAGCACACACCTGGGAGGAAAGGCTGAGGGAGCAGGGCTTGTTCAGCTTGGGAAAAAGGGAGGGTTTTGGGGGAGACAGACCTCACAGCAGTCACCCACTTCCTACTAGTAAGTTACCTGGAAAATCCAAGCTTTCCACAGTAGCACACAGAGAGCAGAGAGACACAGGGTAGAAGCCAAAAGAGAGGCTTAAACTTTTTGAGGGCCACAAAAATGACCAGAGAGCTGGACCACCTCCCCTGTGAGGAAAACCTGAGAGCTGGGGTTTTTCAGCCTGGAGAACAGAAAGTTCCACAGAGCCCTAATTGTGGCCTTTCAGTATTTGAAGAAGGCCTCTAAGAAGAATGTGGACAGAACTTTTGGCAGATTTTGTTGCAACAGGAAAAGGGGTAATGGTTTTAAACTGAAGGACGGTTGATTTAGATTAGATACAAGAGGTTTTTTAACGAGGGTGGAAAACACCAGCACAGATTGCACAGAGAAGGGGTAGATGCCCCATCCCTAGAAACATTCCTTCCTTTATGGGACTTTATAAAGAACAAAAATCATAGCATTCTTTTTTATGCTTGGAAAACACAACCGCTCTGAAGGAGTCCTGTGGCTCAAGCAACAATGACATGACAGGATCCAAAGACACAAAAATCAAACCCTGAGAAGATGGCTCTGAGAGCAAGTTTTTCCCCAAGAAAACTACTGTCCCTGGATAACCCAGAAGAGGGCAGGGAAAGGAAGAGGAGTATTACAACTTCTGTTCACACACCAGGTTTCTCAGGGAAAAACTATCCAGGTGTTCTCACCTCCTTCAGCTGGTACAGAACAGGTCTGAGAACAGAAAAGGGTTGTTCAACAGCTGTTCTGCATGAACACATGGTGCAGGACTCACTAAAAAGTCAAGACAATGCAGCAGCTAATTCCTTAAGTTGTTTATTTATCATTGAAGAAACACACAGCAGCAAGTTCTGTGTTGGCTTCAGTGTGACCAGATTGTTCCTTGTTGTTACTGCACCCCAGCTTTGAAGTCAACACAGCCATTACTACAAATCACTTTTTTGGAAAGGGAAAGAATTGACCCTGAAGACAAAGAATTGGGGGGAAAATTGAACAACTTCTCCAAAACCACACATTTTAAATATGACAATATTTATAAATCCTTGAAAGGCATGAATTATCCAGTAATGGAAAAAGCAGTTGAGATATTGGCAACAGAAAGTACATAGCCGTATGCTTACCAAAACACTGAAATTGTAAAAGCTGCAAGTTTGATTTGTACACTGCAGCAGTGTGTACATTACTGGAACAATGACTGCAAAGTGGCCTCAGAGGCATTATGGATTCAAGTAAATCTACAGAAAATATCCCAGTGTAGCTAATTCACAATGTTTATTGTATTCAATTCAAATTTAAACAATTTACTGAATTTAGATAGTGATAAAATATCTCAGAAACCGCCTGCCCTCCAAGATACCTATGTAAAAGAGGGCTTTCCTACTTTTTGGCTAATTATGCAAATTCTTTTAGCGCTCTGCTTTTCCAATAATTCCACGGTGTGAACAGAGGCGTTTTCAAATGCATATTCCGTGACAATAATACCCCATTCCAAACTCAGAAAGACTAAAAATAAAAAGGGCAGCCTGTTTTGGTGCAAGAGAGAAAGCTGCACTGAAGACAGCTGTTGGGCTTGCTTCTTTTTATTTCAGCAACAAATGACCCATGAAATAAGCATCATTTGAAATTTCAAAAACTGGCATTCAATTTCCAACCTTCTGCTGTGAGTTTTGTGCATGATCAATCTATATGAGTAAGTAATTCATGCTTTCATGTTACCTCAAAACATTGGTTAAAGAATTCCAATTCAGAATGTTTATAAGCACAAATATAATCTGTGGATTCGATCAAACCAAAGCTAAAACATCGGTTAAACTCTGCGATTCCCACTTAACGTCGTACAGTGGTCCACCCCTCCTCATCTGTCTCGTTTTTAGTGCGGCGCACGGGCTCACGCTCCTTCTCTGTTTTCCAGGATCCTTTCTCCTTGTCCCCATCCCGTTCCCGCTCTTTGGATGCTGCTGGGGGAGCAGAAGCTGGAGGGGCAGCAGGAGCAGGGGCCGAGCGCCGCGCTGGTGGTTCCCGTTCTTCCCCACGCTCTTCCCTCCGGTCGTCGGCGCGTCGCCACGAGCTCGCTACAGCACAGGGAGAAACAAAAACAACTCAGTCATGCTCCACCTGCAGCCTGCAAGGGTTCACACAAACAGCCCCGACCCTGGCAGTGGGATTTACTGATCCTCAGCCCATGCCAAATGCAGCTTTTAATTCGACAGAGAACTAACAGCAGGACTACTCAAACCTCTTCTCAGATTTGGGATTGTGGTGAGCAAGCCCAGTATCATCTTTAAAACTCAATGTTCTACTGATGTACATGGTTTTATGGTGTAAAAATACATTCTTACATTATTAGCAGAATTAAAACCACTAAAGTGTCTCCTTAGAAATGACTGAACCCTGGAAACAGAAAAAAATCCTTATTCAAAAACATTTGTGGAAAATGTTTAGGTGTTCGCTGTTATTAAAAGACAGGAAATTGCTCTTCAGCCTACAGGAATCAGAGGTAAAATGGTACTGGAGTTACATGACTCCACTAATAACAGCATCCACCACCCTTTACTGTATGAAAAACTGTTCATTTCCACCAAAAAGGATGTTAAGAGTTTCACCCCCAGCTCTGTGTGAACAAAACTGTGGCAGATACCAAGAAGTCAAACACCAAAACTTCTTGATACATAAAAAAAAAAACCACCACACTGAGAACATTCTGCCTGTCAGCAGCAGTCCTGTGTTTGATGCCATGTTCTGTTCCAGCCTGCCCCCAAGTGCAGAACACCCACATTTGGGGCAGAGGCAAAATGAGATTCTGGAGGTAAGAATGCCAGAATTGGAAGATGTGGTGGTCCCTCCAGGCTAAATGGATTTGCTGTTACTGTATTTTTAGAACACAGCACAGGATTAATAGATATAGAAAATTAATACAGGTCTGCAATCAAAATAGGTTATTCATCAAAATTAATACCATTAATAGTGTGAAACCCATAAGACCTCATTCAGAAGCATTTCCCTCACATTTTAATAGTTTTAAGGAAAGGGCCAGAAATTACTTTCTGGGATGTTTTTCTGTCTGTCTTGATAATCTGAACACAAGGACTTCATACACCCAGATCACAATCCTACGAGAAGTGCATACTTGAAATGTTATCCTCCTACTGTAGATGTGAAATGCTACTAAGATGGAAAAGAACACAACTACAAATAGTTAAGATTTGCTGAAGAACTCCCAATTATGCCAAAGGTGCTTTTTATTTTGTTTATGCAAAGGCAGTTTAAATGGCTGCAAATACACCCTATTGCCATGTGACCCCCTCCCAGCAGAGTCAGGAAGAGGAAGGCTCTGTGTGGGATGCAGGAGTTCAGGGACACCAAAATGAACCTACGCTCTTCGCGCTCGGATCGCAGGGGTGGCCCTCTCCTGAGGGGCGGCTCCCTGTCATCGCCACGCCGGTCTCTCATGTCACGGCCACCTCTGTCCCACTCCTCACGACGACCTGAATCTCTCCAGCTGGAAGTTTCCTCAGCTGGCCCTCTCCTCCAGCCGCCATCATCCCTTTGGCCATGCAAAACATAACACTAAATGTTAAGGTTTTTACCTTTGCTATGTAAAGGAGCAGTAATAAATCACGACACTGGTATTTACAGACCCAGTGGGTGTCTATTTAACATACTTCCAAAATTGGTTTTGCTTTTCTGGAGCCTAAGATGGAATTCTCTTGATAATAAGTTAAAAAGAAAAATTTAAAAGAATATTAAACATTTTGGAATTCCTCCCGTAAACAGATAGCATCATCCTAAAAATAACAAACCAGAAAGGCTCCAAAGTGCCCGCATCCATTTGCTGCCCTAAAGTGCTTAGTTTCACATGAGCCAACCCTTGCTCCTTTCACTCAGCAATTCCACCTTATTTCTGTAACAGTAGGGCACTTTTTTTTCTTAGCAGAAACATTCTAGAAGTATTGAAACAGAAGTCAGACCTGGGACGCCTGAAACGATCATCTCGATCAAAATCTCTCTCCCTGTCAAATTCCCGCTCCTTCTCGCTTTCATCCCGATCTTTGTCTCGATCCCATTCACGGTCTCCTGAAGGTCTGGAGTCTCGGGGAGGGCCCCAGCTGTCCTCACGAGCCTTCTCTCGTTCTCTCCACCCCCCTGTAAGACAGAAACACAGTCAAAGGAATTTGTGACTGACCTCTGTGTGATTTCACTCTGTGTGATTTCTCTTGAAGACAAAGAACCCTTTACTTCTGTCACAGAAACTGGTTCTTCAAGTTTTGACCCCTGAGGATCCAACTCAAGGTGTTTGTAAGAAGTTTGCACATCAAGTTGGAGCCACAGAGAAAACACTGTGCAAGCTGCTAAATGTAAAGCCAGTAATGCACACCTCGTGTCAGGGCTGCCTGGAACAGTCCAGCAGAGCTGGCTCTACCCTGCAGTTTTCAGCCAGAAACCACAAGGGTCTGGTAAAGAACAAGTGCAAGAAGAAAAGGATGTAGCTTAGATAGCAGATTGCTTTGTGAAAATCCACAAGGGAGGAGATTTTAAGCAAGCAGATTTTTAAAGAACTTACTGCTTTTTAAAGCACAACTTTAAAATATGAGTGTTATTACCATCTACTTAACACTGTGCACCCTGCAATACTGCTCAGTCATTTATGAATGGGAGTTCTTTATTGTGTAGCCTGCTTTGGCTTTAAACAGGAAAAACTGGAGTGAAAGTCTTGATATTTATGGTAAGTTTTCTAAATGTTTGGATTACAGCATTAGTGTCTATAAAAGTTGACATGGTGCTTACCAATACCAAACTGAAAAGAGCCAGGAAATAAAAATCATATCTAACTTTTAAATGTCATCAACAGTTCTGAAAATAATCAGAAACAGCTCTAGACACCATCAATGACATTTAAGAATAGAAATAAACAATACAAGAATAGGACAATTCAGATTTTAAAGGACCTCAGAAGATCATCTAATCCAAGCTCTGCTCTAAGCAGGACTTTCAGGAAGGGTTAAAAACAAAAAAGGAATGTTAAAAGCAGTACCTCTGTACACACAGAAAGGGCTTATCAAAACCAGACCCACTTGAATGAGGTCTCAAAATCCTCCTTTAGAAGGAGATTAACTTCAGACACATAGAAGGGGTAGGGAGAGTCCAAGGTGTGCTAATCTAGTGAGAATGCTCCCAGCAGAGCATTTCACTTGTGTATTTTGGTTTTGCACACAGGGAAGTGACCAGTGTTAGTGTGTGACCTTTTAGGTATCTTCCAGACAAGCAGGTTTTTTTTTTTAACTCAACCAAATTAAAAAGTTTAATTATACTAAATAGAGGAGTATCCACATTAGCCAAAATAATCCAGATGTTTTCAGAGCAGATTCTCCCATCTCTGGCATCAAGTATGTTACATCCATTATCTATGAGGATAACACACACTTTGGAGGGAGGATTATTATAGTACTGTATTTTACCTGGTTTACCAAATGGTCTCCAAGGACCTGGCCTTGAGTCTTCACCACCACGCCAGGGGCCCCTGTCATCATCTCTTCTGGAGAGCCTGTCATCGTCCGCATTCCGCCAGGGTCCCCTGTCCTCATCCCGCCGGGCCATCCTGTCGTCATCCAGCCCGCGCCGGGGCCCTCTGTCATCATCCAGCCCGCGCCGGGGCCCCCTGTCGTCATCTGCAGCCCGCCAGCTTCCCCTGTCATCATCCAGCCCACGCCTGGGGGGCCTGTCCTCATCCAGAGCCCTGCGGGGCGGCCGGTCGTCATCCAGCCCGCGCCGGGGCCCTCTGTCGTCATCCGCAGCGCGCCAGCTGCCTCTGTCATCGTCCAAGCCGCGCCGAGGGGGCCTGTCGTCATCCAGGGCACGTCTGGGTGGTCTGTCGTCATCCAGGGCACGTCTGGGGGGCCTGTCATCATCCAGGGCACGTCTGGGGGGCCTGTCGTCATCCAGGGCACGTCTGGGGGGCCTGTCATCATCTGCAGCTCGCCAGCTTCCTCTGTCATCATCCAAAGCACGCCGGGGCGGCCTGTCCTCATCCAATCCACGTCTGGGGGGCCTGTCCTCTTCCCCTTCTCGCCTCGGAGGCCTGTCCTCGTCCCCTTCCCGTCTAGGTGGCCTGTCTTCTGCTGACTCTGGAGGACGCTCCTTTTCATCTGCAGGGCCACGCCGGGGCAGATCATCCCCTCGCCGGGGCAGATCATCCCCGCGTCGGAAAGGTCTCTCATCGTCTCTGGGATCTCCTCGACGCCAGTCTCTGTAAAACCACAAGGAACGAGTGAAAAGTGGAAGGTGACATCCAGGAGAGTTTTACATCAACAGCATCAAACCCCTCAGAGCCATTTCTGACAGCACCCACTTGGTGAGTGGTTCCAAACATAAAGTGTGCAGTTTCAAAATGCACCTTCTAATGCCTTTCATTGCTACAGGAAAGTGGTAGGTCACTGTCCCTACAGCTTCAATAAAGACTGAGCAGTTCATCATCTCCTTCAAAATTAAAGATTGGACAGTCCCCTGTTGGTTATCCTCTCCAACACAACAGAGGAGGGTTGGCTTCTACACCAAGCCCAATCTGGCAAACTTGAGCTAAGAGTGAAAGAACCAGTATTAAAAAACCCCGCAACCATCAATGAAGTATTCCCCTTCTCCATGCACATGGCAGCCCTGCACACCATAAAATCCTGTCTACAGGATTTTACATGTACTTTACATGCACTTAGACTATAAACCCTGTTTTTGTCATCAGATTAATTTATTTCAGGAAATTAACCTTCTTCAGCAAATAAAATAAAAAAAGAAACAAGAAATAGAACATCAGAGAAATGTACTGGTACCTGCTTCTTAGCAGGAGAAGAGAAGCTGCACTGAGGTTGAATCTCACAGATTTTAAAAAAATAAAACCCAAACCAAAACACAACAAGAACACTCCAAGGTTTAGAAATCCACTATGCTACTAAAATATAAGCAAAAACCCGGCAATGACTTGCTACAAAACAACAGATGTAAGACTTGAAGAGGTGAGAACAAAGAGACAGTTTGTGACAACTCAGCATCTCAAGAATTTTGAGGAATTGTGAGCAGTGCATTTCCTGGGTTTGGAAGAATAAGGGAGAATGCAATTATCATTGATCTGTGAGGTAAAAGCCAAGACATGGAGATTGTTAATTTCCATTTAGACTCAAATTGGATAATCTTCCCCTTTGAAAAATCTCATTATTTTGTCATAAAAGAAAAAATTATTCTTAAACTACCACTACTTTAATCAACTTCTAGAAAAGTTGATTTAGTTGAAGAGAAGTTGAAAAGTTGAAGAGAAATGAGTAAGACAAGCTGTATCACTCTGTGTGGAAAAAAAAATCCCTTGAAGCATATAAATAAGTGTATTAAACACTTCACAAAATCACAGAATGGTTTGGGTTGCAAGGGATCTTGAAAACCATATCATATCACCCCCTGCCATGGGCAGGGACACCTTCCACTATCCCAGGTGGCTCCAAGCCCTGTCCAACCTTGCCTGGAACATTTCCAGGGATGGGGCATCACAACTGATGCAATATTTCAACACTGAAGGGCTTCACCCAGGAGTTTCATCCAATTGTTAGATTCTGCAGTTCATGAGAAAGTGGATCACTATCAGGAATGGCAACAGAGCTTTTAAGGAAAGATGGAATTCTATTTTGCTTATCAAGAGATCACACCCTTCTAAAACACTATAAGAAATTACTAGAAAGAGTCAATAAATTTGCTTCCACTGAAGTAGGAGTAGGCAGTAATGGATTTAAATTGCTGTACTGGAAATTAGGGTTAGACATTTATAAAAATCTATCTATCTGCAAGGCTAATTAAGCAATAAAACATACTGCCAATTGGAATCAGCAGTGTTATCTCCATCAGCACAGGCTTCTAAGAACAACTAGATGTGCATCATCAGGAATATTTTTGGCTACAGCTCATGCTGATGTGGAGCAGAAAAACAAGACAAATGTTAAAAATCTTGTTTTCTACAACTGTATAAACAGTTTTCATTATTAGTGAATATATCCAAAATAGATGTAAACCAGTGTGGGTTTCTTTTCATTTTTGAAGTCCAAAGTACCTTCAGAATATTCTTCCTTCCAAAATCTATCCCTCCCTGTTCAACACAGTTCTTCAGATTTTTGTTTAATTTATGGCCTGTGTTTTCTGCTCTGGGACTCACTCTGAGACTTGCACAGTTACTGTCAGCTTTCTAAATGGAAAATCTCAGAATTTCATCATCCAGGAACACTGCATTTGCTTGTTATCCTTCTCCATTCTGTATTTATAGAACTGACACCAATGTTTGAGTGGGAGAGGAATTGTTAATTTAAAAAGGAATCCAAGTAATCAAGTTGTTTATCACACACAGGTGTCTGCTTGCCTTCACGTATCTAAGCCAAATAAAACAGGAATGTAATCTGAGCATGGTTCCAAGATAAAACCTCTCTCTCATTCCAAGATCCTTACAAAGCAACTTTTTAATACAAGGTAACTTACAGAGATGTAAAGGCAGGAGGTATTACTCAGTTAGTGCAGCTTTAGCAGTAACAACAAAATGGGAGCCTCCATACTTTGATCCCAGTATAACTGAGGCTTAGTCACCCCTGATTACCTCTCCACTGGTGCTCGACGCCACTCAGATTCTGGCTCACCACCTCTTCTCCAGGAGCTTTCAGACTCCCTGTCACCCCAGCGAGATTCCTGCATGTCCAAAGAAATTAGGAACATTCTCTCTGAATACTTTAAAATGAAGATTTTCAATACAAAATTTACTTCGCGAACGGTATGTCATTAAAAACTCACTTGTCACACTGCAGAGCACTGAACTATCAGGAGTTTGAGTAAATAAAGGATGGGTTTAACTGACTTTATTGTTTCTGCTGCAGTTCAGACAGAAACATGGTTCCCCTTGTGCCACATACTTTACCGGTAGGGTAGGATATTTGCAAANGGAACATTCTCTCTGAATACTTTAAAATGAAGATTTTCAATACAAAATTTACTTCGCGAACGGTATGTCATTAAAAACTCACTTGTCACACTGCAGAGCACTGAACTATCAGGAGTTTGAGTAAATAAAGGATGGGTTTAACTGACTTTATTGTTTCTGCTGCAGTTCAGACAGAAACATGGTTCCCCTTGTGCCACATACTTTACCGGTAGGGTAGGATATTTGCAAATATACTAAGAAGTTAATGAACAAGCGTATGAACAATTGAACAACAGCTACAGGGAGCCATAACCACTACCTTTTAACACAAAAGAGATTTTCTAACAGTTTCACTTTTCCTGGTGTTTTATGACAACAGGAATGAACTTAAGGAATTATTTGCTTTTGTGCTTTCTAATCTCATCAGGAAATGTAACTGAATACACTGAAAGCTCTCTGTGGCAAGGACATTTTGTTCCCAATACCTCAATGCACAGAAGAGGTGAGGTATTGGTGATTCACACAGGCAGGGCAGAGCAATAATCAATCTGTATTTTTAAAAAATAAAGTTAAAATGTCTCTCTCCATTGCCAGACAAACCATTTGAATGAATTTTATGCCTTAATTTCACCACAAGAAACTAGTTAGCTAAACCATCTAAAATACCTGATTTCACATAATCACACAACCTCTTTATAAGAAGGGTATACCAGTTCCAACCCCCTCTTCTTATTTGTCCATATGGGCTACCCAAGATCTTGCATCTCCAATACTCTGTCTCATTAAATGCTTTTGAAATGACCCCCAATAACGGTGAGCAAAGAATTCCAAAACTGCAAACGGAATTTCTGGAGTGGTGCAGGTATCTCTCTCAGAACCTGAGCCAGCTTTTCCACATAATCAAGTGCCCACAGATAGGAGACCTCTTACGTGAAAAATATCCATCATGATTATTTACTTGACAGACTATCAAAACAATTTATACATGCTGATAACTTATCTTCATGGTGTTACTCAATGAAATATGTATTAAACAAAGAGAAAGGCTGTGGGGGATGAAATTTAAAACCTGTTCTCTCGAATGGTAGGTTCTGAAAAAGTGGGAGTGTAGAAGGCTTATGGTACTTAGTTACATTCTTTCAAACCATTAAACCTTTCTAAGTAATTTTTGTTGGTTTTTTTCCTGTTGGATTGGGATAACGAATTCCCCCAATCCAAGTTACATTTGTAAACAGAAAGTTGCACACACCTCTTGGTTTTATGTTATTGCATATGTCTTATAAAATATAAATCTATGCTTTTATGCTTAATCTGGGGGGGATTTTCCTTCAATATCTACATGAATTTCTGACTTTTGCATGAGTCACTGGACTTGCTTCCAATACAGTTTTTCTTCTTTCTGTATTAAAGAAAATTTTGTCCAATATTCATTTTAGTCTTTAAGAATTTAGTTTTTAAACAGCTTGGAGATCTTAGTAGTTTCTTTATTTTACTGTGTTGCTAAACTAGAGATTCCAGATCCTGATAGTGAGCTGAAACTAAGTGACAGTAATTAAACTATTAAATTAGGCACTCACATTATAACTTGAGAAATAAATAAATAAATCTGTGACTTTCCACTGCTAACACATCCTTTCAAATAATCTACAGAAGAAGCAGTCACAAAGAAACAAACCTTCAGGTTATTACCCACCTTCCTTGAAAATGGGTCATCCAGACCTCTCCTTTCCTCTTCTCGGCGGCGCTCTCTTTCCTCGATCTCCATTTCCCTCTGGCGTTTTTTCTTCTCCAGCTCCTCCAGTTTTTTGACTCTCTCCTGGTACTCGCGCTGCTCCTGCTCGCGCTTCTCGCGCTCGATGCGCTCCTTCTCCTCACGCTCTGCTCAGTTGGAGACACACACACAACTTAGTACCAACACAAATTCCAGTGCTCAGCTGTATCCGCAGAAGGGTTACACAATACAATCTCTCCCCTTTGACTCTATAAAAAATAAACACTGAAAAATACAAGCATTTTATATGATGTGTTTAGCTACCACAAAACGTGTTTTCAGGAAGTCTCCTAACTCAAAAGCAATAGGAAAAGGACCCCTGATACATCCATTAATGAGATATCTTGAACAGCTAGCAAGAAAGAAAAAGTTCCAAAACCTGTATGTTAATTCAATGTACAGGCCATAACTGTAGCAACTAAAATATCAGTAACTACCTCAAACATGGCAGAGGATCCCTTCCTTAGGAAAGGTCAAACAAACCAATCAGCTTAATGGTGTCAGAAATTTTGATATACATGACTGCTTCAGTTTTGGTTTGTTTTTTAAATATTGCATCATGATGAACTCTGATACATAAAATCTTCATCCTCCAATTGAAAAGAAGGGCAGAAATTCCCACCTTTTCTCTTCTAAAACCCTGAAAGAGCCTATTAGGGCTAACAGACAAAGCAATTCACAAAAAAGGTGTGTGAGTCATTTAGAATTCTGGAATTCTTGATCTGACGCCAATGTTTCCTTTCTTTTCTCTTTAAGATGTGCACAAAAAAGTGGCCAGAACTCCAACTGTAGCCTAAAATCAAAGATTCAGTTTTTCATTAGTCCNATAAAATCTTCATCCTCCAATTGACAAAAAGGCCAGAAATTCACCCTACAGGATGCCAACCACCTCTTCTCTTCTAAAGCCCTGAAACAGGGTATTAGGGCTAACGGACAAAGCAATTCACAGAAAAGGTGTGTGAGTCATTTGGAATTCTGGAGTTCTTGATCTGACACAAATGTTCCCTTTCTTTTCTCTTTAAGATGCGCACAAACAAATGGCCAGAACTCCAACCGTAGCCTAAAATCAAAGACTCAACTTTTCATTAGCTTCCCTTAGTTTATCTCCTCCTCCACTCATGTCTGGGAGTTATGAAGCTTTACCTTCCTGTCTATGTTGCACAGGTAAGCAAGGAAGGTGCGACAATTGGAAGTTGAAAAGACTTTCTCCAAGCTCATGGAACAGGGAAACCAGACATTAGCTGTGCTACACAAATGGAAAGGCTCAAGGATCAAAAGGATGCAATAGTCACATTCTCAATCACACCTTTAAGCAGCTGCTCCTCCCGCAGCCTTTGCTCCTCCTCCTCCTTCTCCCTGTAGTAGGTGATGCGTCTCTCCTCTTTGCGCTGCTTCTTGCGCTCCTCCAGGCGGTTCCGCCTCTCCTCTGCCAAACGCTCCTGGAACTGCTTGAGTTTATCCTGAAACATCAACAATACACCTCAGAACGCCACAGCTGTAATGCCTAAGAGCTGGACAGTTACACAAATTGTTAAATAAAGCTGCACAGAAACTCCAAACTGCAACATAAATTTTGCTCCACTGAAAAATTACCTGTTCACCATTTCCATCTCTTCTGCAATTAATTTTGTTTTAGACAATACCCTCCAATTTAGAAGAAAGACAATCAAATCATCATGCATAACACTGGTCTTTCATCTGCTTTTTCAGAACAGGAATTGCCTAAATAATAGTTTATCTGAACCTAAAATATATTATCCAAAATTATCCTGATTATTGCAAAGAATCATATGCAGTTACTAATTTATATTAACATAACACCTCCCCAGGTTTTTTTTTTTTTTTTGGTAAAGCCAGTTTTTACTGCAACATAGCCAAACAGTCAAAGCTATAAACAGGATACAGCTGCCTGCCTATGACACCCCATGATCCCTTACTAATAGCTGTATTGAAATCAACAATTCACCCCTCTTTCATTTTCCATATAAGCTATTCCAGAAACTGTCAAAAATTTTAAGTGATAATACCTAGGCCCCTAGCTGTAAGAAATTAAATTTAAATTCAAAGCAGAAAATAAGCAATTCCACAGTTCTGAACCATTTTAAATACTAATTTGTTTCTTGTTTCATGAAGAATCCCTGGGTCAGTTTTAGTTCCTCACTTTAGGGGTGTACTTTGTTAACAATGCCTTGTCTCACGTACCTCATAAACTGTTCTCCGTGATGCTTTGAGCCTGGCTTCAAATAAATCTCTATCCTCCAACATCCTGGACAGTCTGCTCTTGTGCTCAAGGGCTTTCTCACGCTCCAGCTGCAGGGTGGTGATCTGAAAACAGAAAATATATAAAGTATAACTTTACTATACATTAGGATTCAATCTACCCCAGACAATAGAAGGAGAAATTCTCTCTTCCCCTTTCAGAGCAAAGACAGAAGAAATTGCTGTCCACCTGAACAATGAAATAACAAAGCTAACACTTCAATCTTTCTTTCTTTCTTGGATTGAGCTGGGGGAAAAAAGGTGCAAAACCCACTACTTTTTAGCAATCCATTGCTAAAGGATTTCATCAACTGAACAAAAAATTCTTACCCTTTCTTCTTCCTGTTGCTCCCACAGCTCCATATCACGCACTCTTTGCTCCTCATAGGCAGTCTTTATCAAAGGAATTTCTTCCAAGCGCTTGGCTCTTTCAAAGTAGTCAATCTGAGTAAAGATAACACATCTTTAGCATGACATAATGCATATAAACTCCTGATTTCTAGAGACTTCTCCAATATATCTGATATATTATGGCAACAGAGCAACAACCACACTGGACGATCAAAGGTCAACCTAACCAAGTACCTGCCTGTACCACTGGCAACTAAGTGCACTTCCAGGCAAGGATGCAGAAATGGAGACAGGCACATAACTCAGTGCTCTTTCAGCATCTTCCATTTTCAGCTCCCAGCATTCTCTGTGTTGGAAGTATTTTTATATTTTAAACATTAGTGGATTTCCTCTCTTGTCCTTCTGAACTCAAAGCTTTTCATATACAACAATGTACTTTGGAAAGAACTCCTGCGTGCCTGTGGCTCACAGCATGAAGATCCAACTTCTACCTACAAACAGTTCTGAACACGGCTCCTGCTGGCTCCATTTGATGCTTCTCATTCCACTACCCTTTGCAGGCAGTGCAAGAACTGCTCCCACCATCAGCTCTTACCAACAGAACACTCTCACAGACTGGCACCACATCCTCTCTCTAGAAATCTGGCAGACAGAGGGGTACTATTCTACAAAGACATTTCTCCCACAGAAGTCAATCTGCATCATTGATAGTTCTTGTTGACCTCCTGTTAAACTTCCAGTTCAGCTGCATCCTTTTAGACATGAAGAGACCAGAGCTGCAGACAGTGCTCAAAATGCAGAAGAATCAAGTTATCAGCGCTGGGAGAGAATGTTAAGTTTGGAGCCCATTATTTAATATGTAAAGCCAAAGACTGGGGGTTCTTTTCCCTGCTTTCCCTATATAAAGTTTTTAAATTTATCTAATCAGAACATAATTCAAAGACCTTCTTTTGTCACACTATTAAGTTGAGTTTCTTTGTGAAGAACTTAGTAAAAAGCTTTTTTGGAAATCCAACTTAGTTACACCCATCAGATCAGCCTTACAAATATGTTTCCTTTGACAGCTTCAGAGAACTCTAAGAGGAAGCTCTTGCCAACATTTCTTTTATAGAAGCCATGCTGACTCTTCCAGGTAGATCATATTCACCCAGGTGACTACTAATTCTACTGTTTAATGTACTTTCTGCTCCTCTGTCCCGTATAAGCAACAGCTTCATAGGCCTGCAGTGTCAAAGATCCTCACTGGAACTTTTTCAACTAACCTGCCACTTTCTACTTGCCGTTTTTTTTCAAACCAGTTTTAAGTGACTCGAGTCACCAACTGTACCATAGAACCCCTTTTTCATTCCTGAATACAGCAGAAAGTCCTGGGTGAGTTTCACCTTGCCCAGGTCATGTGTTACTATTTGTTATGACACATTTCTCACACTTCATAGCTACCCACGTTTCAGACAGATCCTTTTCTGCCATCTAGGAGGGCTCTAGCAGTGGAGTTTCCTCTGTTTCAGTGAGGACTAACACAGATAATTAATTCAGCTTCTCCATAACGGTCTCTCCTTCTCTGCACATTTAACCTATTGTGAACATTTTTTAATTACAAATCTTCCCAATTAAGACGTAGTTCACAGCTTAAGGGTCCATTTTCAAATCAGCTTCATTAATCAGAATAATTTTTTGCACCAAAACCAGAGACCCAATTGGTAAATAACACATTTACCTTTCTTTAGTTTCAAACAATAATGAATTTCCAACACTAATATTATATATATATGTGTGTGTATGCACATATATGTATCAACACAGGAGATCACGCTCACTAAAAAATTGTAAGGACATTTGTACCCTTCCTACTTTGTACCTTTTTCTCCTGATTCTTCAGTCGCTCCTGAAGTTCCTTCTTTTCTTTTTCCAGCTGTTCCACTTGTTTAGCCATAATAAAGTCAGGATCCAATTCTTCAAGATCCTACAACCAAGTAAAGTTATCAATATAAAAAGGAGAAAAAACTCCCACAAAAGGTGGTCTTTATTTCCCCAGGGAAAAAAGGTCACGTCCAAACCCAGAACAAAATTTTACTCACACTGTCTCATTTTTAAGATTGTTGGTAAGACCAGTTGCAGTACAAACCCATGACATTCAGGTAGCCCAGCAATGTAACGCTGAAAGCATTACAAAATAACTTCCCACTGCAACAATAAATCCCCTACCTCAATATCAATATCTTTAAATGCTTTGGCTCCCAGTTCAGTCTTCTTAATCTGCTCCAAGCGCTCCCGGACAGTTTTCTTTTTGATCTGCTCATGCTCCTGCAGGATCCGCTCCTTCTCCCTCTCCTTTGCCTCCTGGCGCAGCCTCTCTTCCTCAGCCTTCCGGACTTTCTGTAGTTCTGCTTCCCGTTGTTCCAGCTCCTCCTTTTCACGCTGGATGTTCAAACTCTCCAGACGCTCCTTTCTCTCCTCTATGGTTTGACGGCGCGCAAGGATGCGCTGATGCTCCTTCCTGGAGTTCTTCAGGAAGGCGGTGACTGCCAGCTGATGCTGTTCTTCCTTCTCTTGCTGGATTTAAATGAAGAATAAGACGATATAAACAGTCCCTCTTCAAAAAGGCAGAAAGCAAAGCAAAGGCTTCTCAAGGAAAATGCAAAGTTAACTCTATTCTCCACACTTGACAACTAAATGGAAATAGAGCTGTAGTGACAAAGCTAATCCCTCATCCAGGTGGTATCCCAGGCAGTACCAACTGCCCAGAATCACATGCACATGGAGAAAGTTGTCTGTAGAAGACAATATTCTGCAACATGGCTTAGGTATGACAGTTTGACATTTTTCTGTACAAAAGTATTGCACACCCAGATGTTATTGATATTGAAATCCTTAACTGCAATGGGTGTGTGGGCCAATCTTGTTTGTCTCTGTATGTGTTTGCAAGCATATCATCACATGTACTGTATTTTACTAAAGCTGTTTCCTTATTTTAGCTTTGTTGTTTTCCAAACACACTAATAGAAAAGTATCCTAACTGACACAAAACACTATCTGTGGGATGATTAAAAGACAAGTCAACAATTTAAACATTGTATTTAAGACCATTTAAATTACCTCATAAAAAGCACTAGGCTTCTAGAAGCTGGAATATAGGCTGTTCTTCAAGCAACATTCTCACCCCCCAGCATTCCCCAGAGCACCCCCACAGTACTTTGTGGACATTGATGCTGTACACTTGAGGAGGTGCTGCTGTGCCAGCTTGGGGAGCTGCCCATTTCCATGAGTCCAGCCAAACACTGCAGCCCAATCAGCTCCCCACACTCCCCCAGCCATGGTGTTCCTGAAATATGAGCACCCTCAGGGATATTTTTAGTAACCTGCCACTTCCAGGGCATTCAGTAAAAACACCAAAACATCCATAATTTGCTGCAGATCTGCACACATTTAAAGAAAAATGGAGGTGCCAGAAATGCAAAACTGAACATCTTTAGATGAATTTAACAGTTTTGTGAATTATAATAAATGTGACAGAAATGAAGTTTTTGAGCACCTGACAGAAGTGGAAGGTTTTGACCTGAATAGTGAAGGAAAAAAGGATATCAACTTATTCTGTAGCTTCTCTAACCACACAGATTGGCACTAACCTTGATACTGCTCTCCAATTTGTGAAGTGTAATGACCACTAATGAGTTAAAGGAGGATTTATGTCTTATTCAGCTACTAACTGTACTAACATGTCAAGTGCAAGACTAACTGCCATTTCTATCCATGAATGTAGAGTTAAAGCATGTTTTTTCTTTCAAAACGACAATCTAATACCAATCACTAATCAATTTTTTAAACGGAAAATCTACATAGAAGTATTTTTATCTTAAACACTGTAAAATCACTAATACATGTTCAAGCTAACTTAAGGAAGTGAGCATTAGGGGTCATGATAGAGTTCTACTTTCTGCATTTAGATTTTAAGAATATTACTTATTATTTCAACCTGTAGGAGAATCTAACATGGACATGTTGCTCTCAGCCTTTTTTTCCCTATGGAACAAATATCTGATATGTTAGATACGAAGCCCTTCATTAATCTAAAACAAACGAAAAAATTACCACTGCTCTAGTAAGAGAAGTGAAGGTTCAACTTGCCACGACCAAAGCATGCTGGAAATCTGAGACTGATTTACACCTTGCTGCTACAGAGCTCTGGAAAACCTGAAATGTGAGTCTGACCTTGAAGCCAAGAGTCCCAGGGAAGAGAAAAGGAAGTGACAAAGACAGGTCAGTTCTTGAGCTGTGGGATGTTTTGCTCTATAAAACAACATTCCATGTTTTTCACAACAGCAGTTTCTCCAGGAAGAATAAATGAAGCAGGCTCTTGGATTTTCAAAAATGCATGCAAAATTTTAAATAAATCCTAGTTCTGTAGGCTCACTTATGGGAAAGTTATTATTTGCTATATCCTAAACCTGATACTTGCAAGACTGGAAACTTTAACTCAGGTCTCTTATGTACATTTTGCCATGATTTTAGTTATGACCAGACACTAACTAGGCTGTGTGCTTTTAAGAATGACTTCTTTACAAGCACAAAAAACTGACTACCAGAAAACTGAAAGAAAAAGACAGTAAAATGTACATCTAATCTGAGAAAACACGGTCATTAAAATATAAGCTTTGTCAACATTCTCCTAAGACTTTAAACAACTTACCATTAAGTGAGGAGGCTTAATGACTGCAAGAGCCTTAGCCAGAGCTGAGGACATGGCAGTCAGTTGGTTTCTGATCTGCTCAGAAGGCATGCTCTGCAGCTGAGGGCCCAATGGAGCATCCTCTCTAGTACAGTAATTCAAATCTGAACCAAAACTCAGTGTCCGGGTCGTGTGATCAAGGCGAACCTTTGCAAAAACAGAAAGAAAGGAAGGAAAATAATTGTATTGTTTATTGAACAATTTCTCTGTTGCTCTGCCTATGACCACCATGAGTCAACAGAAGCTCTAAGCAGAAATTACTTGAAAAAAAAAAGTTGCTATACCATTCTATGAGAAATGCCAAATTGGTAGGAGAAAAACAGCACTGTGAATGTAAGTTTGTTTTATTTCTATGGTTTAGAAAAAACCAAACCCAAACAACAACAAAATCATGGGAAGAGGCTGAACTTTCAATAATTCAATGAAATGAGCACTGAAAGACAAATCACTCTTGCCTCTTCCTCCACACAGTCAACAAGTTCCTGTCCATCCCATGCAATACACATGAAGCCAGCCATCATTTCACACAAGTCTTTCCACAGCACTCACCTGTAAGTCACAATGCCTGGCTGCATCCACGATACAACGCTCCAGCTGGAAAGCATCCACAAAAGGAACCAGGGTACACAGACGAGCAAACTCAATGCTTTGATAAATCTGGGCCACCTGAATGTGAACAGAAACATTAGGTATTTTTCCTCAATAAAAAGAAATCAGAAATAGAAGCCGTTGTGCAGGCTTTAAAGTTAACTTGCTAAATTGTCAGCAAATTAATGTACACATATTAATGCAATTGCAAATACTGTTGAAGGATTTTATTTCTGTACTGTATTCATATTAAACCCCATTCCTGAATGGCTGCTTTGTATGAAGGAGACTGGCAGCAGTAACTACATCCAGCTATGCTGCTAATTAGCCTTCAACTATTGCTTTAGCACACCAGAAATAACACTGCTCATCACTGGTAAGGAAAGCAGGTCAATGAAATGTGCATTAAAAACAAAACTTGGATAAAAAAAACAACAACAAAAAACCAAAACAAAACAAGAAACCAAAAAACAAAGTGAAATACTCCCCTCCCCGACCCTACTCCAAAGAGAAGTTTTAACAAACTTGGTAAGTAATGAAGAAAATCTAGAGAAGGGATTACACCACTGTACCCCACTATCAAGTATAGCTACTACAGCTGTATTTTGTGCACAAACTGAAGATATGGGTTATATATTAGAAAAATGAATTTCAAAATCAAACGTTCTTCTATTTGATGGAAAAAAAGATTATTTCAGCATCAAAGTTTCCAACTTAATCTTCCTCCAAAGCATATTCTAACTTATGTATACCTAGGAACAGTCATTTTCTTTACTCATACCTGCTGCAGAAGGCGAAGGATGGTGTTGTTTTGCAGGTGAGGAATGTACAGCTGCAGTTCAGGCTCCTTTTCAGCTTGATCTTTCACCCAGTTCAGAACCTAACAAAAGTCTGAAAAGTTACTCTATCTGCATTGACCTGTACAAACTTCACCATTAAAGTAACATTTCTGGTTTATAGCTCTTGAAATAAGAGCACTTCTGTCCAGATACTGCCTTGTTTTACTGAAGTTCATCCTTTGATCAGAACACTAATAGTTACTAAGGAGAGCTGACAGTTTTTGTATGAAGGCGACTGACAGTACTGGCAACATTTACCACACTGCTAATTTACCTTCAAGTTCTTCTTAGCACCTCAAATATCTTTGTTCCCACTATCAAAGAAAAAGAACATGATGTGCTTCATCAAGTGCAGAATTTATACTAACCTGATTAACAGCTCTCACATTATTCTACCTCCCAACACTCTACCTTTTAATAGTAAAACCAGTCATTGGTTTATCTTTTCACTTAGCACACAACCCACTTGCCAGCATATGCCCATGTGTGCACACAGTCTTCTCATTTTGCACCTTTAAACAAAATTAACTCAGTATCATCTCCATCAACAAAACCTTCTGAATACACTCCCAAAACTCTGCACCTTTATGGAGCCCTCTGAATAGCACCCAAAAGACCTGAGTGTATGTTCATTCTATTTCAATAACTTGACTTACTCTATCAGATACCATGCACATGTCATGGTAATGGAATTTCACCAAATCAAGGCTACGATTGAAAAATCTGGCAGTTGACAAAGCTAGTTGATATTTAGCACAAATCAATATTGAAATAACAGTCTATTAGTCAAGACCAATTACTACACACACAGAGCTACAAAAACCTTACCTTGCTGACACGGGCACTCAACTTGAGGGGGTGAAAGTCTACTTCAAGCCAATTGTAAAGTTCTTTCACTTCTGGGACAACATATTGCACTACGTTGAACCTGACCTACAGTCAACAAAAAAAATCCAAAGATCTCAACATAAATACAGTATTAACCAATAGTTATGCTCTAAGGATTTCATATTAAACAAGCTAAACAGGCAACAGATGTGCTTTTTAATACAGGAGACTATATTTTTCATTACACTCTTAACTGCAGTGACACTAACTCTATACTACATCATTTAAATGTAGTTAAAAATGGAAAAGTAGACAAAAAACAAACACACTAGACTAGAGTAGCATCTTCAACTGAGCCATTTCTAAGACACAAGCCTACTACACAAGTGTAGGCCCATATCCAAACTAAAACCACACATCTCTGTTCATGATTGAATTTCTGAAGCCTTAAATTGTGTGTTTGAGGCAAACTGGGGAGGGATTGCAAGAAGAATTAAATCAAATTATAAAATGAGCATTGAACTTAAGTTTTTGATGTGTGCAAATGACTGTAAGAAATTCAAACATTCTCTGAAAATATCCATTACTTAATGTCTAATTTGTTTACGAGCATCTGAGGAGGTCTGAGGATAAATAAACCTAACATCCCTTCAAATTAAACACATGGAAGTCTTCATAATCACTTAGATCCATATGGTCCAACATCTGACATCTGACCTGTGCTTATTCAAAACACATTTAAAACAGAAAAATAAGCACTTGGTTCAGTTAATTACACATTTTAGAGTCAGAAAAAAAACCCCTAAAGTTCTAGATCACAACATGTTTCAGCCCCTCAGTGCTTCAAATCAGTATTTGTTGCCTGGGTGACATAAAAGACAATATTGAATCTGACTCTTTTAGTGCACACAAACATTCACTGTCACTGCCATTTCCAAACAGTCCTTGTGAATCTGCAAATAAGTCCCAATTCACCACACAGCTGTTTAATCTTTAGAATTGCTGTCCCACAGCTAAGCAGTGCTCCAGAAAGAACAAGACTCAGTGCTATGAAGCTGTTCACCTGAAGCCCAGTACCCACCATGTCATTGATGAGGCTGGCCCGGGTAGGGGGGGCCTGCAGCCCCAGCAGGGTGGCCAAGCGCCGCTGCTTCTCCACAATGATTCCATCCATATCCAGGAGACGAGCAATGTCAGTTCTCTCTGGAGTTATGGGAATGGACAGTGTGGCCAGAAGGACTCGAGTGGACATCCTGGTGAGAAAGCAGAAGAGCAAGAGATGAACTGCTAGACAACACTTAACTAATTCCTGTTCATATATGTGCCAGTTCAACAGAGGAATGAGGAGTACCCATGATGCAAAACTGTGAAAACACCAGAAATAACAGAGGAGACACTAACTACACCATGAGAGGAAATTGTGATATCTTGTGAAGAAAATACCACCACTCAGAAGAGAAAAAGGAAACAAAACCCCAGATATTTATTGACTTGCTAATCTTCTCAGTCAGTAAAGAGAGGGAAGCTTAACTAAGGTGATGCTAATGTTCAGAATACTTACACTGTAGCTTTGTAAAACATCCTCCTTGCTCTAGATTTCTTTTGAGGCAATTAATACTGGCCAATTTAGGCAGAGCTGCTCACAGCCATACATGTCATCTGCTTCTTTTGGGGTACAATTTAGCTTATTTTTGAACCTAGGGGGTTAAAAATAGATTCTAAGATCACAGCAAGTATCTTTCCCCACCTCTGCATCTCTTCCTGTGTGAGATTCTTTCGCATTTCTCTTGATAAGTGATAAAGGCGGTGAAGGGTGGATGCATGAAAAAGAGCATTTCCTGATTTCCAGAAGACAGTTGAAACTTTGTGATAGTAATTTGCCATCAGCTGTGGTTTGGGTGGCTTCTTAGACAATGCAAACAGTCCATGAATATCTTCCACTGCTTTGAAAGCTTCCTAAAGAACACCAAAACAACCAAATACACTATTGTTAAGAAGTCTTTTTCTACAGCCCAAATAAGGAAAAATATTAATTCAGTAAATGTTATAAGACTATAAAATATTTAATACTACTGAAAGCTGTGATCTTCAGTTTTGCCAGCTACATGAAATGAAATACTTCTTTCCTAATAAATTATTTGGACATACTGAATTAACTATCTGACTAGAATTTGGTATTTTTGAGAACTTATTTCATTCAGATTTTCAAGCTACAAACCAAGGGAAGGAAAAAAAACCCAACAAAACAAAAAACCCCCAAAAGTTCTACCAGCAAAGCTTGGTTTGAAATGCTGTGCAGGAACACCAGACTAAGGATGCAATATTCTAGATATTAGAACTTTACTCTTTAGCTCTTGTCCTTTCTTCACCTTGCTGCATGTACCATGAAACACAAACGGCGTGGAGCAGATTCTGGCAAGGGTGCAGACCACAGAGTGAGTGATGGGGAGCCCTGCTGCATACCTGCCACAGCTCCATGCTGATAGCACTGTCCAGCTGCACCAGCCTGGTCTCCAGGTGCATGGACTGGCTGTCGGGGTTGTTGAGGTTGATGGCTGTGCTTTGGTTGTGGTGCCTCTGGATCTGCCCCAGGTGCATGCGCAGGTTATCGCAGAGCTTGCGGAACTCTGCTTTCCGCGTGTACTGCAGGCAGAACTTGAAAGCTGCAAAAAGGAATAATGCCAATTAAAAACGTTCACTAATGGTGTCTTCGTAGTAGTTCTAAATGGGATTCAAATATGTAAATCAGCACACTTAAAGAATCTTCATTTGCAGTCAAAAGGCATCTCAAACATGATACAATCTGTCACACATAATGAATAAGTGACAATGCAGAGTATTTTCATCTTGACCTCAAAAATGAAGATGTTTCTACTTAATTAAGCTTAAAGACTAAACGGAATACTTTAAGTCTCTTTAAAAACATCCTAACTTATGCAGTGATTCCAGCTTTTAGTTTGAACTAGGAGCACACAAATTCCTGTAAATGGCATGGATTCAGGTTCTGGCTTTGTAAGATGAGGGAAAAAAATTCTCAAGTCATATAAATGTGGTAAAGTCAAATGAAGCTTTCAAATGACTGCAAATGACACAGACAAAAACCTTGTCATTAATCCCATCGTTCCTCCCAAAAACCAGCCCTTGTCCTGGCTTCTGGAGACAAGCACAGCACAGCACAAGTGCAGGAAAGAGGTCGAGAAGAGGGGATGAACTGTAGAGAGGGATCAAGACCACCCAAGACCCTTGAAGCCCTCCAACCCAGTTCCAGAAAGGTCCAGAATAGACTGAGCATGAGAACTGTTTTGCATAACAAGTGAGAAACTTACCTATAAAAAGGTTCCCCCACAAAGCCCAGGTGTGTGTGCACCCCAGGACCCTGGACACCCCATCAGCTGCATCAACACTGGAACAAGGACTAGTGATTTCTCTCTTTCCCTCCCATTCCTTCTCTCTAACCCTCTCTTCTTCCACCCTATCCCTTTACCCAAAACCCACTGCCATGTGCTTACACTGGGAGGTCAGGGACACCAATTTCCATGCCAAGTGTGTCATTGACTACTAAAACTTTGTAAGCTTTTGAGAATCCTCTGCTTCTTGTCGTTCCTTTTGACCACAAGCATCTGCAAATCTTGGATGTTCCCTTCCCCTCAAGGGGACACACACCAGATCATTATAGTTCAAGTTTCCATCTTTTGCACCTACCTTGCTGTGCAATGTCATGGTACAGGCGCTCTACTCGAGAATTATTTCGGAGAAGATCCAAACACTGTCTATAGGATTCCCACAGAAATTTAACCCAGGGTGTCAAAAGCAGGCGGTCAGTACGATCCTGAGTGTCTTCTCCACTTACAGCACTCAAAAGAACACTTTAGTCAGGGCAGTGGGGTAAGGAAAGAGAAAAAAAGAGAAGTTGTTTATTTCCTATAATTCTGATCAATTCTTATTACCAGGTTCTAAGATGAGACTGGCCAAATCTGAACAGCTAATTGCTGCTGAATGGTCAATTGCTTATTTTCAAACTGGTCCCTCAGACTGCTCCCTTTTCCTTTAAAGGATAGGTAATTATTTCAAACTTACAAGTTTCAAACTTTGGCCACTGCATATATGACTGATATGTCCAAGCTCCGGAGATAAGACATGAGAAACTTGTATCCTTCAGAAGCCAAAGGAAACTAACTTCAGGATTTTCATCTTCCCTTTCCTAGCAGGGAGCTGTGTCTTGTACCTCTGTTAGCCAAATATCAGTGTCAATGCAGATGCTTTAGTACTTGCTGACACTTCCCTTTTAGTCACTAGCACTGCTGCCAGAGTTCACTTTGTGTTGACATGTGACATAAGCGCTGTTATGATCTGCACACATCAAAAACCAGACTGCTCACACTAACATTTCAAATCCTTTACAAATTCTGACATGAAAAAGACACTTACATATGTCAGAAGTAAAATATGATAATCTTGCATGTAGAACTTCATTCCCTCATCACGGAAATAGAAGACTGGGGAAAGCATTCCCAAGACACTGAGACCAATTCAGTGCAATGTCCCACATGATCCCTTTCTGCTGAACAATCCACGCAACACGTTCAACTCACAGGAAAAACATCTTCCCTAAGCCTTCATTTTTAAAATTCTTTTTGGACTGTTTATAAAAAAGGCCTCAGTTACTGTAACTCTTTTCTACTACACCATTTACTGTTCTAATTTGCTTCCTTGGGTACTATCTACTCTATTAACACAACACATCACCAGTGCCTTCTCTAACAGATCAAGAAGTGAATCCAGCAAATAAATAGGAGAAGTCTAGAAAACAGGAACCTTAAAAAACACTAAAGAAACTGTGCTTGTTTAGATGAGAAGTGTGATTGAAAAGATCCATTCTCTAGTCCTCTGTTATAGAAAGGAGAACAAGGAAAAGAGAGGTCAGTCAATCTTCACCAGGTAACTATTAGTGGATTTCTCTGTAACAATTTCAGGCACTAGAAAAAACAAGAATGGCACTGCTCGCCTACTGAAGACACATCTGTCACCTTTTCTTTTTCGCAACTAACTTCTACTAGAGAGTTTTGCTGTTAACATGTAAATACACAGATCTTTATGAGTATTATTTGACTACTACAGCTGTATTCCTACACAACACTAATATCCTCTACTTCAGTAATTTCTTCCAATTTCTATCATTACCCATCCTATTTATTCTAACTCTCTTGAATGCACTTTTCATGTCCTTTCTTCTATTATCTCATCACTTAACCAAGCAAGTATAAAGTAACATTTCCTTTTGTCTGTATATGCACAATGTGGTCAGAAGAAATGCATGTTATCACATACAGGAATGAAATTGGTCTGATGTAAATAACAGCATTTCTACATCAACCAGTAATGAGCAGTCTCCAATACTACTACAGATGCAGGTCTGAGCAGACATTGGAAAGCGGTGACCCAACTCCCAGAACCACCCCCACTGCAACTACATTTTCTATTCTTTACAGCTTGCTTTCTTTACTTTTCTGTACTCAAACTTGGGATTTTGCTTAGTGTAAAATTCCTGCTTTTTTTTCTACCTTTAAAACCTCCAGAACACCACTAGCATTCCATTTCAAGTCTACCACATTTGTATCTCAGCTTTGTGAATGAAAATGAGGATACTTTCTGTAAATTGCTACATTTTAAAGACAGGCTACACACCTTTCTGGAGTCTGAATGTTATCCAGATCTTCTATGTCCAGTACCATCTGCTGGGATTCTTCCTTAGCTGCTTCTGTTTTTTCTTCAGCTAATTTTAAATAGGCTCGAACAACATCCTCTAAAGATTTGATGTTAACCTACACCAAAGGAAAAAAAATGGGAAGACGTTTCCAATCGCAGTAGGCAACAAATCTTTTAAAATGTAACTGCTACAAACCCAAGAACATCTAAAAGGCAGATTAATCCTAATTCAGGACAAATCAGTTACTTTTAGATTATATCAGCCGCCAGATGTCATGCCTCCTATAAATAAGTACAGTAAAAAAATCAAAAGCCATACCTGCTGGCAAATATTCTTGTACTGGTACAATCCTTCTTTTGCCAGGTGACTCTTGCGGAGATCCACACAGAGTTCCAGGTATTTCAGCATAATCGGTTCGTGGATTTTCTGCCATGTTCGGTGTTTCTTACTTTTCATAACATCATAGAGAACATCAAGGGCAGGCTGCTTTTTGCCAACCTCAAGAAATTCTGAAAGTAAAACCCCAGTTAGCAAAACACTTGCACACCAGAAGATGCACGTTTTATGCCTAACACAGGAAACATTCAGAATTTAATCAACTCTACCCAGAGTGCACTGATGGTTTGATTTAGTTGGTCATATCAAAAACATTGGCAATTCAGTGCCAGTCATTCTATAATGTAACTGGCAAACAAATGTTGACCAGCAAATTTACATGGGAATTTCAAGATAGCAGAGATGTGTCTCCGGCCATCCACGCATGACTGAGCACTTCACACACATGAATAAAATGGACACATCCAGTTTTAAAGCTGGTTTCATCAACGACAAGGAATACCCACCAGGAGGCTTGTGGGTACAGCACCTACCAAGGGCATTTAACAAGGTGCAAAACATACCATGAATGTGACTGAAAGTCCTGCACTCAGTTGGGGGAGAGAGGAAGGAAAGCAAGGAAAAAAAACTTCACTCAGCAATGCTGTTAATTTGATGTTTTTTTTTAACTCCTGAGTGGTTTAGCACTTCAGTTTACAGAAGTTGCATTGAAAGTTGCTGCAGCTCAGTTGAAGGGGTCAGACACTTTTTAAATCAGCCTTGCTGCTGAAACCAGTGCCCCATTTATTCATCCCTAAGCAGCTGCTGTTATTAACAGGAGCTCTCAGCATCACAGCAACTCCCACCTCTGATATCCCACATGTTCTGCTTCGCACAAAACATAGCAAACTACCCGTGAGTGAGCACTGAGGCAGCGACCCACATACACACAGACCCTACTCTGAATGTACTCTGCACTGCAGAGCAGCAGGAGAAATGAACACACAGGATGGGAAACAAACAGGTTTAAAAGATAAGGGAGGTCAAGTACAGCTAGTGGGAAATGTGCCTATTCTTAAACGCTGTGGGGTGGAGTCAGTACTTCCCATGAAGCACTTTGGAAAGCACTTCATTCCTTAAGAAATAATGGCAGAAAATATTTAAGTGGGAGCCTGCTTCAGGGGCTCAGACATCAGACAGAGCTTCCAAGTTTTGGAATCTCAAAACTGTAGTTAAACATGGCAAAAGATTTAGATTGAAAGCAGAAGAGTGGTTTTAATTTAAGGAGCACAACAGCTCATATTCAGGGCTCAGTTTATGTAAAATAATGAGCTGGCAGAAGATGAGCAAGTTCCTTTCCAGAAAAAGCACCATGATACAACAGAAGATAATCAAAGTTACGGTGCGACAGTATCCAGCAGTACTTTACTCACCAAGGGAATTTTAATAGAGCTACCCTCCATCCCATAATTTACGTTGCTATTCTATCTCAGAGAATCTTCTTTTGAGACAATTACTGCTCAGCTCTACACTTATTTATGAAAATAAACTAGAAAGGCAAGTTTAATCCTGCAACAATGCCAGGGCACACCAACCACAGCTCTCAGTGGTCGATAACCAACTGGACAAAGCACAAAATTAATTTATGTTCTTTTGAAACTTTTAATTAACTCCAGCCAAGCAGGTTCTTACGAGTAAGTCAAATAATTAAGGCTAATGTAAGAGACACTTCAGTAAAAGCAGAAAATGAACCAGAAGAATCAAATACAGCAGCACACAACGCCATGCTTTGCAGTAGGATCTGTAAGTTACGGAAATTCAGATCTGTAACACACAAATTGTAAAGCTGAGCCCACAAATAGCTGTAAGAGTTACCTTCTACTAGTTTATTACTTAAAGTGCTAACAGGTATCCAGAGTAGCAACTGAAGTTGAGTGGCCAAGAACCAGCTGATGCACATCAACAATTCACCTACTGCTAACCCAAAATCCTGAATTAAGCTCAGTTTTCAATCTGACAAAACATGTCATTGCAAGAAGTGACAAAGTTGTCATGTGCTTTACAATATCTCTAGTAGTGAGCAAGCTCAGTATCTGCAACAATAAAACACTCCTTAAAGTTGCATTACAACCCTAGGTACAAAGCAATGCCGAATATTAACAATAGCTGAGGGTTGGCCTTGACCTACATTTATCAATTATAAAGAAAAAAACACTTTTCTTACATATCTGTATATACTTAAAATCCTTCAAGCTCTTCATATTTCCAAACATCACCTCTGTAAGCTGATGTCACTGAGAACATGAAATGCTTCTAATGCTCACTTGAGCCTTGCATATAAAACACACACTCTGAAACTCTGGAAACTGCACTGGATGTCCCCATTTGAAATGTCAGTGTAACATTAAACTGCTTCCTGCAACACACAGTCTCACTTAGGTACGACTGACTTCCCACCCTTTATTATGCTTGGCTGTGGTAAGACAGAGCCCCTGCACTTTTTAAAACTTGACACTGCTTGTCATGTTTTCCATTCAGTGCACTGAAATTCAGGATTGCCAGCATCTGTCTGGAGAACACTCCCTTCAGTTCCCACCCTTCAGTTCAACTCGACTCCTTCACTTCAACACCATTTAGCGGACTTGCACCAGTGTAAGAAATGTGAATTTAAATACCAGGAAAGCATCAATAATAATGAGCAGTTTAAGGTCGGTATTCCAGAAACGTGACTTGCACACCAAGTACCACTTACTCTACCCAAGAATTCTCAAGTATAATTTAAATTTATATATTACGATATGTGTATCTTTTCCAGTGAAAGGACTGATGCAACACATCTTCATCCTTGAATGCTGATCAGAGTTGATTTTATCTTTCATCTTTTTATCTTTGTGGGAAAGATTTTTACAATGAATTTTTGATTAAAATCTTGAGGACGTGCAGTACTTTCCCATTTTCTTTTTAATATACTAAGTACTTGAGTAATGCACAATCCCCAGACCACACAGCCTCTTCCGCTGTCATTTCAAGACCCATACATCATCTGTAGGTTGTGGATGTCTTTAAGTGTCATCTTGTGATCAGCCCTGTGACAATGAAGGGTTTAAATGATCTTGCTAAGGGCTGAAAATAGGACACTATAAAAAACAGAAGCGTCAAAGCCATATGTTTGGCCTGAAATGAGCCAGCTGATAAATATAACCGGTCCAGCTTTTATGTGGCAGTCAGCAAGCGACGGCTACAGCACAGAATTGTCTCCCTCGGTCGGTCTTCCAGGGGCAAACCAGTGTTATCGGCCTGTGCAGCAGTGCAGGAATTTTACCGTTTGCGTTCTCACCAGAATCACGTGAAAGACGGCATACAACTCACGAAGCCCACAGGGGACAGAAGAGCCCGGGAGCAGCCCGGGTTTGAGATCACTCCGGCAGGGCAGCGCGGTCCGGCCCGCTCACGCCCAGCCCCGGCCGCCCCTGCCCGCCAGCGGGCTCAGGCCCGCGGGATGAGGCCGTGCCAGACCCGGCCGCGGCTCCCCCTCTGCCCGGAGGCGGCCGTGGGGCCCAG
>VZTZ01021747.1:182041-198527 GCA_013400955.1 Drymodes brunneopygia | reverse complement strand
TTGCGGGGCGGCGGTCAGGTGGCGCCGGGCCCCGTGTGAGTCGTTTGCCTGTCTCGCACTCTGTTATTAGCATTGTTCTTACTGTTCGTTTTCTTACTCCATTGCTGCTTCTAGTAAATCGTTCTTATCCCAACCCGTGATCTTTGCCTTTTTGTACCTCCAATTCTCCATCCTGTCGCAGGGGGAGGTGGGGGGGACGTGGGCGAGTGGTGTGTGGTCTGGGGTGTTTCAGTGAGAACGCTAAATTGGGGAATTCCATTCCTAAACCATGACACACCTGTATTTTAGTACGCTCTGCATTAAGTAGAGTAATTACTAGAGTATTCATAGTGCTGAGCAAGTCCTTTTCTTGTGTTCATAAAGTTAATTTAAAAGTCTGTCGGGTGACTACCTGAGGTCTGGGTGGCAGCTGTGCCCATGACACCCAAGCCAGTGCCTGCACTAAGTCCTTGCAGCCTTCTCATGGGGGCAGCTGTGCTCTGACAGGGATTGCAGGTGTACTGCCTGGCATTTATTTATTGCTGGATTTGCTAGTGGGCAGCCCACTCCATGTTTTTGGATCTCTGAAGTTCCTGAAAGCCCTCCAGGCTGGGATCAAGACAATTTTGTATCAGGAGCAGCTTTTATCTTCTGTCTCACCATGTCTCTTCCTACGTGGTAGTTGGGTTTATTAAATGTGTGTGCTTCATGACTTCATGCAAATCATATGGCAGGCTGCCCTTTAGTGTGTTCCCTAGCCAGGCTGGGACAGGCCTGGCCTCTCCCAGAACTTCACATTTTCTTTAGCAGCTTCTGATGCTCCTCTAGTTATCCCAGCTATTTCAGAAGTTTCTTCTCCTAATCAGTGTCATGGTATTCCTAGAATCATTTAGGTTGGAAAAGACCCTTACGATCATGGAGTCCAATGTTCAGGTGCCACTGTTCATCCAAACTTGCAAACGAGATCTTGACATTCTCAATAAACTTGCTGATGCATGGAGTTACTCAGGAATGGTTATTCTGCTTCCATGAGTGTTCCTCACGCCACTCAGTCCCCACTTGGGCACAAGCCAGTCTTTATCCATGCTGTGTAGAAGCACAGGGATGTCTGCATTTTGGGCTGCTCAGGGTACAGCTCCTGGCTGTCACTTCAGGAGGTGGTTGCCAGCAGGGCAATCTCCTTTTGTGTGACATGTCACAAGAACCGTGCCCCACGACTTACAGAGGGCTGCGGGGATGATGATGGCAGTGGAGCGCCTCACTTTTGGGGAAAGGCTGAGGGAGCTGGGCCCGTTCAGCCTGGAGAAGAGACAACTGAGTAGGGATCTCATCCACCTCTGTCAGTATCTGAAGGGAGGTGTCAGAGGATGGGCTCTGCTCGGTGGTGCCCAGTAATAATAGGACAAGAGGCAACAGGCAGAAACACACGGAATTCCGCCTGTATACGAGGAAGAAATTCTGTATTGTGCAGTGATCACGCACTGGGACACTGCCCACGGAGGGGCTGGAGTCTCCCCCACTGGAGATGTCCAGAAGCCCTTCGGACACGCTCCTGAGTGCCGTGCTCTGCTTGAGCGCGGCGGCGGCACCGGCTGAGCTCCATGGTCCCTTCCAACCTGAACCATCCTGGGATTCTGTGACGCAGACAACAAAAAAGACCTATATTTTCCCCAGACCCTTTTTCCCCCGTTACCGCCGGAGAACAAGCGGGCGGGTCCCAGGGGAGGAAGCCGCAGGGAGCGGGAGGGCGGGCAGCGCTCAGTTAATGGCGGGGGGGCGNCTTTAATATTGCTGCTTCTGTTTTGGGACCTATAAAACAGTTGGATTAGAAGAACTGCAAGACTGTGCTGAAAATTCTATTCAGGACCTACTTTAAAGTCCACTGAAATGGAATTCTTTCACCAAGGAAAACCTGAATCTGCTTCAGCCAGCTGTCTTAACACCACAGTGTAACCAAGAAGAAGAAGTTCCCATAGTTTCTTATTAACAAACTGCCTTAAGGCATATCTAGAGACAACCACACAAAGCAGAGAAGCTCAATTGCAAACTAAACCTTGAATGCCTGTTCTGATTTCTGATCTGGAAATGTTTCAGTTGAAAATCTTAGTGTTGTATTAGATCTCCTGGCGTTTGTGCAACACAGATGAAATACAATTTTGCACTTAAGGAACTGGATTCATAGCATGCTTATGCCTATTAAAAAATTCCTGAACAGTCTGCCCTTTAATTTATGTAAATTTATTCTTGAGTACTTGTGACCATGGAGTCACAGGCCTAAGCTCTTAGTTTTGCAATCCTGGGATTGAGCTATGGCTTGCTCTTTAGGTTTGAAATGTTCAAACACTTCTGTGTGTCATTGCTGATTTTATCATCAGCACTGTACAAGATTTATTGGTCTCACTCAGCTTCAGTGTGTTCAAAGGATTGTCTTAATATTCTTGCATTTTCTTAATGACTTTTGACACTGTTTCTTCTCAAAAAGGTTTAAAATAAAATGGAAAAATCTGCAAGGTCAGGACAGGAAAAGATTTCTACTTGTTTCTCGCTTCCTTTTCCCCAGGATGCACACAAGCAGACTGTGGGTGCAGTTGCTCTTTTGCAGTCAGATGACATCCTTGCTTCCTCTTAGAAATGAAGACTGTTTAAAATGTAATTTTCATTCATACCTTTTTATTTTACTGTCTTTCTGTTCTTGGAGAAATACAAAATGGTGAATGGTTCCTGTACCATAACATCTCCGCTACGTTTGCAGAAATTGGAAACTAAAGAGTGAGCAGGGCAGAGGCTTGGAAAGGGGAGCAGGATAAACACTCAGTCCCTGCAGCTGAGATTTTGCTGAGTAGATTGGGTTACTTGCTTTGCTGCTTTCATCCCTGGAGTTTTAGTTCCTGGTATGAGCTGCCCTGCCCTGTTTCCCCTGCAGGCAAATGTGAGAGGGGGAAAATGTTCAGTGGAGAGCAGTGTAATGCTTTGTAACCTGGAAAAACTTGACAGGGGACATCTGACAGAATCCAGCTTAAACGTCCTGGCTGCTCCTGCTTTTATCCTGACTGCTCCTGAAATGGCTACTGAGGGTTTGTTAATTGTATGGTGTGAGATGTCAGTTGAAGCAGCTCCATTTCTAGATAAAAAACAAGCTGTAAAGCTCAGTGTAGGGAGTTCCCAGCTGCCTCACAGTGCCTTACACCCTTGCCTGGGGCAGCTGTCTGGCTGCAGTCTGACTCAGAGCATCTCTGGTCAGGTGAAGTCATTCCTTGGAGCTGCTGAGTGATGTGGGACGGGAGGAGACTCCAAAGCCTGGGCAACAGCTCCTTTCTGAGTGACACTGCAGTACGTGGTGATTGCTGTCTGATAGGGAAGGAGCTGCAGGGCAGGACTCCCTCCCTGCCTTCATCCTTCCTCCCTCCACTTCTGGCATGTGGGGAAAAGGGAAAAGCAGCATGGCTGTGTTACAGGCCTGGGGGTAAAGCAGGGACACAGCTCCAGCTGAGAAAAGCTTTGATCTCAGTATTTCTTAGTATGGGAGTGGCTGATTTTTTTTAAGCTACATGAAAGGGGCCTGAAAGCCTCACTGAATTTTCCTACATTTCAAGATGACAAGCTGAGTGGGTGAGGCACAGCATCTTGTGCTGTACTAAGACTTCTGTTTTCCTTGAAGCTGAAAGCTTCCATCTGTTGTCATTCACCACAACTTAAACTGGTTTCACCACTAATGCACTGTCACTTAACACTAGGGCCAGCTGAGGCAGGAGACAGACCTGCCTTGGGCTGGTATGTCGTTAATCTATTCCATGTTACAAAGGGCAAGGTTTCCCCTTCCCAGGTCCCTCAAAGATGATGCTTTGCTGCTTGTCCCAGTCTTGTTCCCTAACTTGTACCTCTCGACTACCAGGTGTCTGGTCCTGGCAGTTCTCATTTCAGGACTGGTTCAAGGCTGAGGATGCCAGGGCCTTTTTCACAATGTATTTTCCCTGCCCTCATTTGGGAAGCAGCTGAATCAGCCAGACTGACAATTTAAATGGCAGGCGCCTGCCCTCCTCTTCTGGAAAATTCTGGTTAGGGCAATAGAAACATTTATGAGAATGGGGGAAAGGGGTATTTAATTATCCTGAGGGAGCTGAGTTTAATATGGCAAATTTCAACTCAAGTATTCAGTAAGGAGCTAGTGGAGTTTGAGAAGGGGCAGCTGTAATAACAGACACTATTACCAGACCTATTCCAGAAGCCTTACTCATGGAGTTGTAATGACATCAATTTGCTTAAAACATCCAAGTGTGTTGCCAGTGAATTTATAGCTTGTCTAGTTACCATGACGATCCAAAGTTCACCAATATATTCTCTTCTATTTGTTGTCTTTGCTCTACTCTTAGGTTTTGGGGTTTTTTGCTTGTTCCCACTGTGGTTCATGTAATTAGCATTTACTTTAGCCATTCTTGATTTATGTTTAAAAAAGGAGTGGGGAGAGGTGCAGGTCTTCACTGTAGTGCCAGTTACTGTTTACTGAGAGTGGAATCAGACCCCTTCTGCATTTGCCTTTGGTATGTGACTGAAATAGGAATAGAGAAACATAGTTTAGATCATTTAACTGTAGGATGTTATCTGTGCCTCTGCTATTAAAGGTTTGGAAGGAGATAAACACTTCACTCAGAGAGGGAGGCTGAGGCTTAAGCCTGTTCCACCTGATCCTGTGGTAGAATCATGGAATGGTTTGGGTTGGAAGTGACCCTAAAGATCATCAAGTTCTAACCTCCTGCCACGAGCAGATGACCCTTTGGTCTGACAAAACACAACTATCTTCTTGACCCTGATGAGATTTTACCATGCACTGAAGAACATCACCCACAGAGGCTGAGTGAGCCTGCAGAGTTCAGTGGGTGTAAACAATACTTTATCTTTAAAGATTCACTACAGTCCTCCAGTGGAGTAGTGCAAACTCTGCCAACTTACAGACAGTATCCATATGGTTTTCCTGGCACAGCCTTACAGCATGTTCCCCTCCAGTTCCAGGTCCTTAGGATGTGCTGCTGCTCCCCTCTCCTCTTCCCTTGTCTGACCTTTCCCTCCAGTAAGTTGTTAGAGGAAGGCTCAAAAAAGGCAGAACTCAAAGAAATTAAACTCAACCTCCAACTTCCTGCTTTTGTTCAGTGCCAAAAGCACAGCAGGAATACATTCCTGCAAGAACCCAGGCCTCCTATTTCTCCTTACTTTGCTCCATGTTGCTCTCTTCCTGTAGGATGGATTGGATTGGGAAACCATTGGTTTCTTCACACTATGAAAAGAAATCCAATCATCCTGCACAGGAGAGCAGTGACCTGCATATTATGCTCTAAGGAAGTTAAATTATGGCACACTTTGGAGGCTGCACTTGTGACAGTCACTTCACATAAATAATTTCGTATTATTTAGTGCATTTCCATCTTTGTCACACAGCCTTAGCAGCACCTCATGTAACTATAGGCAGGGGCCATAGGAGAGATGGTTCAAAGATCACTGAGATGTTGTCACAATCACAAGGTCTCCTGTAATCTCTTTCTGCTGAGGGTCCCTGAATAATTTCACAGGATCAGCAGAATGTATCACCTTGCTGATCAACATACCAAAATGATGCTATGTATCAAAAAGAGCTTTCTTTCTTTGGATAAACACTGCCAACCTGCAAAAGTGGAATTCCTCATTGTCCACCAGAAGGTCAGAAAGACGTGGGATCTCATGGCTTCAGTGTAAAAAAACCAAGTTCTAAAACTCAAGGCATATCAGGCCTCACAACTCCTTCAAGGATGTTAAGAAAACCAGGAATCAACTGGTAGTCAAGTTTGACACCCATTTCCTCAACACTTTTTAAACAACTAAATTTAACCAATATTCTATTGCTATCAGGGTTGCTTTGTCTAGTATCACTTCAAGGGCTGCCTTGCTCACGTCTCATCCTCAAAATGAGTGTTTTTAGATCACTGAAACATACAAAAGTGTTCTGAGAAGAACCAGTTGGACTTCACCCACAGGAGTGCTGATGTCAAAGCCTTCACCAGCTGGGTTCCTGGAAAGCAGCACGTCAGAAGTCGCAGCAGCAGAACAAACTTATGTACTGAACAGTTGTTTAATTAAGAAATCAATCACCCGAGGAAGCACAGAACACAGGTTGTGACAAAGGCTGTGTTACAGTGCTTTTCTTGTACTTTTCAGCATCAGGTGAGGTGTGTTTATCTGCCTCCAGGCTGGGGCTGGCAAAGCCACGTTGCCAAGTTCTGCCTCTTTACAGGCCACACCAGATCTGGCACTTCTGCCACCATGGAATCACAATTCAGTCACAAATGCCAGTGGTGCATTCAGAATTCTCTTGGATCAGAGCACACGTTTATATAGAAAAGCCAGGCTCTAAATTCCTCTGTTGTAGAAGAACTCTGTTTCTTCTGTAGATGACAGAATTTCTGGTTCAAGCTCTTCTCGCTTTATCTGCAATGTAGGAAAAAAGGGAATCAGCACCACCACAGCCTTGTAAAAGTGGATGTTAAGTCCTTGTCACTGCATTGCACTTTGCACAAATTCAAGACTTAGAGCTCTTTGTTTATCTGGGGATTTGAGGGGTATTTTGTTGTTGTTTTTGGAGCTTTCTTTTCCCCCAATATTTTCTACATGGGCACACATCAGGGAAGAAGTACTTGTTATTTAAAAATAGTGACATTATCTCCATTTACTATAGAATCACAGTCATTTAGGTGTGAAAAGACCTCTAGGATCACCAAATCCAGCTGTAAATATATTTGGGTGACACCCAGGAGAACAACCACTGTGGGCTGAGTGAGCCATTGAGAAGGAAAGGGAACCAACCAGCCCTACTCTCAGTACATAATTCCTCAAAAGTCCCCTCATTTATGTTTGCTTTGTTGTCATAAGAGATTAAGAAATCTAAAAAAAAAATAAAATGAAAATGCCAGAAAGTGTAGGCAAATAAACCACTGAAAATTTCAAGACCCCAGTCTGTGTTTTGCTAAGAATATACAAAGAGCACTGAAAAGGGACAGGAAACAAATGCAGAAAGGCTTCTCTCTCATTTGGCCTTCTCCAAAGCCCAAGATTCAGCACTTACATCCTCCATTTAAAACCTGCCAGGAAGCCATTCTTTCCCAGGGAACATATTACACTTCCCAGTTCATCAAGGCAGGGTGAAGAGATGTCACATGTGAGCAGGTTTACCTCTCCAGTGAGCCCATGCTGACTGCATGAGAGAAAAAAATTCTCATCTACATCTTCCTTTCTCCTGCAGGACTGAACACAGTGCTGGAACAGCCTTGGCTTAAATCTTCTACATAGTTCTCCTGACCTTGCTTGCTTCAGACTGTTGTGAAAGTTTGACAAATCTACATTGAAAAGTGTAAATATAAATAACACACAATGCAACTCAGACCTCCAAAGTCCTCTGAGCCTCTGCCTGCAACATGGGCCTTCACAAGCAGCCTCTCTGCTGCCCCATTTTAGATATACCACATTAATCCTGTTGATTTTTTTTTTTATATGTGGCCTTCAGACTGCTGGCCATAGTTCTGAAAGGCTGATTAATGTAACAATAATCCTAAATCAATTCCTGTGAAAGGACTTACCTCCCCACACTGCGGGAACATGCTAAATGAGACTGGCAGCATCCCTCCGAAGACTGACATCATCACAAACATTCTTGCTGTGCTCAAAGCACGAGGATTTTTAACAAATCTTGCTCTGTCCAAGACATTGAAAAAAGTATGTCAGTATATTGAAAAATAACCTGACAGTGAGACAAAGAGCATTAGCCACTATTTTACTGGTTGAAATTACACTGAAATTAGTAATAATCTAGGCTTATGGTTCCTAAAGATACTTCCTTACTTCATTTCCTATGTTCTTACTCTTAACTTCCTGTGCCTTCCCTTTGTTTTGTGCTTGCCTGCAGCATTTTCCAAGCCCAGATTAAGAAAACAAGCAGCAAGATCAAAGTGACAAAAGGAGAGAAAGTACATTACTGGTTTAAAGTGTCTCAGTTCTTTGGTTAAGATTTTTTTTGCATTACTCTCTTTCCTTACACATTTAGTTCCTGTGGGCAGTCCAATTTGGCCTTGTGTAAAAATTCATTACTTGACACATATATTTAAAATTTTATTTGCATTTGTCTTCTGGTAACAGGAGTCCCCTAAGCTGATAGGGAATCAATTTGGGCAATACCAAATTACCTGACAGAGATGATCCCTACCTGTGCTATTTACACAACAAAGATCATGACCAAAAGCTCAGGGCAGGTTAAGAATCCTCTCATAAAGCATACAATGTATTCTTGTTAAGATACAGGGATTTAAAATGTTGCAAAAGCAAAAACATGTTTTACAATACACGGAAAACTATTTGGAAGTTGACGTCCAGCTTTAGTTGCAAATTTAAGTGCCACATTGCCTCTTCAAAACTACAAACCTAAGTGCTGTGAACAACCTTGACACAGACATTGGAACTCAAATCTTAAGTTAGGGAACTGGAGGTAGGTAGGTGCTGGAAAACAGCCTGTCAGGAGAGCACAAACATGGTTCCTGCATGGGAGCAGAGAGGAAAATCTCACTCCTGCAAACCCTGGAAGCATGGATTCAGACCTAACCAGATTCACTGAATGATGTAAAAGAATCACAGCAGCTGAACAGCAACTTCCCACACCATCCCTTCTACCAAGGCAAGCAATACTGCAAACCCAAGAACAAAAATGGCAAATGGTAACAGCCAGACTGAAAGCCAGAGTAGCACTGGGCAGGCACCCCCAGCCCCTTGCAGTGCCTCTCACCTCTGCACAAAGTGCATGAGCACTTCTGGCAGGAAGAACGTTGTCCCAAACAAGACTGCTCTGGACAATGCTGTTTCCCTAACAGCCTGCAGGGAGAGAGCAAAACAAGTGTTGTCAAAGCAGTGCTCTGGGCAGCTTCAAACACTGCCTGCTTCCCTGAGTGCTTTTTTGTCTAACATTCTGGAGTTTAAAGCAACAGCTTAATGAGGGATAAAAACATCTATTAGAGGAATTCTCTCTTAAATGGAAACTAAGAGGTAAATACTTTGCTTGTGACTGAGAAATACCTTAAAAGGGAGGTAAAACTACTGACAAGTTTTCTGCCATGATAATAATTTTGCTGAGGCTTGCTTTTTTAGAGTTGTGCTGGACTTCATACAATTGGTTATACCTTCTGGGCATCCTAACTAGCCTGTGTTAAATCTGAAGTTCTCTCTCCAGCTGTCCACAAATCTTTATGCTCATCCAGTTGTTTGAACAATACAGGGCTTTTCTCTCAGGTATCCCATGAGAAGATCCAAGAGTCTTGTCTCCTTCTGGAGGTGACCAGGGAAACCAGAAATATCTGTGCCAGTGTCTCTGGCACTCAGTACATTGGTCTGGGGAGGCAGCCAACTCTTGATGACACAAAGGCTGTGGAACCTGATTCCAGAGAGCTCATCCAAGCCTGCCCAAAGATACAGCACCTGATGTGGGATTCCTTATTCTATATATCCAACCCTATCTACTTTCAAGATCACATTTTACTCTTAGCAGGCAATGAAAAGCAAGTTAAAAGAGTTCTCCACCCCCTCACCTACCTTCTCACCAGCCTTCTTAGACACTCCTACAACCTTGCCATTCCTGTCCATCACTTCTATCCCATTATCAAATTCTGGGCTTCTCACCATTGCCACAGTAAATGCACTTGTCAATCCTGCAGGGTTAAAGAGATTTTTCCTTCAGTAGATCCAAAAGGACTGTCTCAATAGCAGCATTCATAATGATGTGCATTTTACTTTTCCAGTTCAACAGTTCACAACTGAATAACCTGACAGCTTCAAAAGAGATTGCCCCATGAAAATCTACTCAGGATCTGAATCTTTGTTTCAGAAGCTTGAGTGGGATTGGAAGGCTTCAGTCCCAAAAGATGCTTTGTCATTATGGATTCAGAGCTTTAAAATCATTTCCATTCAGCTCAAACCATGAGTACTCTGTTCTTAAGAGAAAGTGGAGATATTCTGTTGTACTTGTTTGTTGTACTTGTTGTTTGTACTTGTCAGCACAAAATCCAGCACAGCAGACAAAATCCTGAAAGGAACAGGGTTGCAGTAAAGGCTGCATCCCTGCATTGAAAGGAAGGGCATAGACTGACCTTGTTTGAAATAAGAGATTTCTCTTTTTATTAGTTTTTAGTAGGGCTATTCAATAAAGACATCAGTGTACCAGAGGACATGTTGCAGATGCTACACTACCATTGATCAATTACCCTCAGGCTTTTCTCTAAATTTAAGAAATTGGAAGCACATTTAACACCTGCTTCCAAGGAAACAAGTCAGAAACCTCTAATGAAAGTCCTCAGAAAGATCTGAGTAGGCATCTCACATAACTTGAAACAAAGGAGATGATGGGTTTCAATTTTCTCATTTTTCCCCTAAGAAAGGTCAGAAATTTCTACAATGGCAATAGAAACACAATTAATGACATTAAATAGTTAAACTTGTCCTGGTGCAACTTCACCATGGCAGTAGAGCTGTTGCAGTAATGAACTGAGTCTCACTTTCCCTGCAAGATTAATAATACCCTGCTGGAACAAGTCTCACTTTCTGCACTCCCAGAGCGACGTCACACTCTGGTGTCACGGATGTGCCACACCAGGTCATGTCAGTGCAACTACTACTGCCCTCCTGATCTGTCCTGGTGCTTTCAGGTATGTGTACAAAGGTCTCAAGAGTGCTCTGCGGCTCTGAAACTAAAACCAGCCAGAATCCAGTGAGGTCAGGGACACTGCACAGTGAGAGTTGTCTCCCACAGAAAAAGGAGGGGGCCAGCAAAGGCAGCCAGAGATGACGCAGTGAGACCACACCTGTGCAAAGGCAAGAAAACTCTACAGGCACACAGGCACATGGCCCTCAGGCCAGCTGCATGATGCACAGTTTGTTTCTACTCACCAAACAGAGGAGCAGGCAGCACTCTTCTGACAACCAATTGCATTAATGGGCTCTTCAACTCGTAACGATTCATGAAGGTAAGAGGGAGAGCCTAAGGCATGGAGAGGAAATAGACACCTTCCACTGAAAAAATGTGCAGCATTTCAGTGTGACAGGTTAGGAAAATAAATCTGTGACTTACTACATAGTTACCATCTATGAAAGTAAACAAATGCCTTGGTTTAACATTCCAACAAAATAAATGCCTTCTCTAGTTAATGAAGGTGGTTGTTACCACTTTTTTGGATAAGAATAGAAAACATTATGATAAAAAAGCATTCAACATTATTGTGTAGAGGACAGCAGCAGTGTGAATACAAAGACAGAAAAAAGAAAAGAATTACCTCTGACTAATATTCCTTGGACATTCATCCAACTGCATTGTGTCACATACTGCTCTCTCTCCCAAACAGGAAATCTGGTTTACTTCTGTATTTTTCCTGATTCTCTGCAGTTTCAGCCCAATTCTATATTCCCATAATACACTTGCAGGAAGTTTCATTTAGGAATAAATGGCCAGGACACCAGCTGGCCCTCAGGGTCTCCCCTGGAGGACAAAGGGAAGCACTCCCACAGTGACCCATGATCATGGCTGCCTCCCCAGATTTCTGTAAACCCTGAGCAATCTTGGCCAGCTGTTTTGCCCAGTGGGTAGAGGTGAAACTCCCTCTAACAGATGCAGGAACAATTACAGTTTTCTGCCAGAAGCTTATGAAAATCACTGCTCCATGTGGAGAGTGAGGAGAGGCATTACAGAGACATCTACACTTGTGATGAGTGTCATGAGCTCATTGTGATGTAGCAAACTCCAGAAACCACAAATTCCTATTCCAGCAGAGAGCACAGGGTCAGCTCCCTCCTGGAAGGCTGATTTCCCTGCATCCAGTGCAGTATTTTCATGGCTATGCTGTTCCTGGGATTTGAGCAAACACTGTCCAGTACTGATGCCTGCAGATCTCACCACTTGTTTGGAGTTAGATCTCTTCCACAGCACGACATCAAAAATCAGCTACAACACCCCAGTGGCTCACTCTGTGTTTGTAAACACTGGCCAGCTCCTCTCAATACCTGTTTGCTAAGCTTGCAAAATAATAAAGAAAATGACACAAGAGGAAGCATCAGAGGAAGCCAAGCAAGATAATGGCTGATAAATGATCAGAAAGAATTCTTATTCTGAACAGTTCTGTGGCAAGACATCACAGCAGAGCACCATAGCACAATCCTGAAGGATATCTGGCACTGTGGTTACCTAAGTGCCTGCTGCTTCTCCGGAGAGCTTGTTAGGAAGGCAATCATTGAATAAATACTTACACCAACACAGGCTGAGTAGGAAACAGCTCCCAAGCCAAGCAAGATCTGCTTTTGCTGAAGTGAGTATTCCTAAGGAGGACAGGAAAACCACACTGCATGAGTACATTGTAAAACACTTGTAAATCAAGTTCAAAATGGCATTTGCACAATTAAGATGATTACAAAAATAGAAGTCAACACTCACTCCAGCCTTTGGGGTGCCATTTCCATTTACCAGAGTGAATGCTGCGGTGTATGTGTGAAACACAAACTGCAGAAACAAGAGATTGTAAGAAAAATTGAAGTCAGGATTGAGACTAGAAGACCTGTAAAAGTAGAAAGAAAGAGGCAATTACCTGAGAAAAAAAAGAATGCTTTGCCGTGCGCTGAACAGATGAAATGATGACCTAAGAGGAAAAATGCAGAAGAAAATGAGGTTTGATGAGTGTAGAAGTTTTTGGTGCAGGAGCACCAGGAGATTTGCTGAGGTACCACTGGCAGCAGTGTCAAAGGCTCCAGTCAGTGCTCAAAGCCATCTGCCTTGGTTCTAGGCTACCACATTGTCTCATTACAGAGGGGACATGCTCATTTTTCTATTCAACAGAAAGCACGTGGACATACATAAAACACAGACACATGGTGGTAAAACATTATGTGCAAAAAATACTGCAGCAAGATGCTTTCTTACCCAAAAGAAACATGTATTTGTGCCTGTGAAGCTTAAATAGATGCAAATAAAATAACTACAGTAACAAAAGTCTAATTAAAGAAATGAATGAGAAAGGGTCAGACTGGTTTTGCTTGGGATATGAATACATCTAACTGATCTAAAATCGAAGATTTTAGGAGTTAATTCCCAGCTTCTTCTTAAATTCAGACAGTGAATAAGAACTTCAGCTTTAATAAACCACAACCTTTCTTGAGGTTTCAAGCTCAAGGTGTGGAACACTTTCAAAAAACACAGCCAATTAAGATAAGAATACAAAATATCGAATAAGAGGAAGACTGAGAGTCTCCAAAGCCTCAGAGAAGGATCAGTAATTCATTTAAAATTACTGGATCAACCATCTTCATTATTAATGCCAGCACTGACTCTAACCACATCTATGAGAGTGCCTTAATGCATTAAGTGCATATTAAGTGTAAATATAAAAAAAAAGTATTTCTATTAATTTTATTATTGCTATGAATGAATTTAACAGCCATCAAGACTTTCATTGTACTTTTTAACAGTGCCATGAAAGTTCATGCTGTAATATCTGTATGAAATTACTTATCTCAGGATCTATACTCATAGGCCAAGCCCAAACACAAAGACATCTAAATGAATAAATATGCACAGAATTACAGCTACAAATTCTGTGAAACAAAATGGTGCAACTTTTGAGCACAGTAACCAAAGTTTATATCTTCGGTAATTTACTGACAACACCATTTCCTACTTATAAATGCACCATCTACATAACAAAAAAATCATATTCTGGGTCTGAAACACAGAACACAAGGCTCCAACTCCTTCCCACTGCAGTTCTAGATTTTTGAGGCTGAACAGACCAAACCTAGGCCTTCCTCTCAATGCTGAGTGATCTCACCTTGCATCAGAAAGCTGTCCTTCACACATGAACAATCTCTTGGAATGCTACTGGAGAAGGGTAACCAACAGCTTTGAACTTCCAGCTAGATTCTTTATGGGCTCTATTTCCAGGTTACTCAGCACTTCCCATAGAACACATATCTTTCAAACAGCTTGTGCTGAAGCTACAATAAAGCCCCAAAATTTCTATTCCCTCCCTCCAATGCCTGGCTATGGAAAATGGAAGCCTTGCTGGATGCACACTGGCATCTGTCATGATTACTCACCATGGGAAGAGTTATGGGCATGAAAGCTAAAAAGAAAGAAAACTTTATTTCAGTAAAAACAATGTCTGTGAGTGTAGATGGATGGTCTTGAGCAGAAAATTCCTCCAACTTCCCCCCTCTATTTCCATCTCTAGGTAAAACACTGCCCCCAAACCCCAGCATCACCACAAACTTTCACCCCAAGCTTTGTCTCTCACTCCTCACTCCAGAAGCCACAATCCCTGCTCACAGTTCACAGCCAGAAGGAGCCCTGTGAACTCAACTCACCAGGGCTGCTTGGAAACCAAGTAACTGAACACAAGTTCAAAAAGAGAGGTGGCCACAAAGGCTGCCACAGCTGTGACAGGAGATAATGAGTAAATAGCTTCAGTATGGTTATATCTGATGAACAACCTGTGCTGCCTAAACAACACCCCAAACATACTTTATCTGTCACCAGAAAGTAAATTCATCCAGCAGCCATCAAGAGAAAACTTAAATTATAGTAGACAGTTAAATGTGGAGGGATCTGGGAACTCCTTCTGCAGTGACAAGAAGCAGAGACTGATCAGAGTGTTTCCATCTAGATGAGCACAGATTATCCTTGGGAAAAATTCCTCAATAGGACCATAGGAATAAATAAATAAACCATCAACACATATAACAGTGCAACCAACAGAAGAGTCTGCTTGTTTTTCTACGTGGAGAAGAGTGTCACTGTGGTATCACAGCAGCAATTTACAGTGAGGTATTCCCCCCTGATGCTTCAGTCACACACACGAAATTTCACTTAAGGAAACCTACCTGGAGGTCTAAACAAAATAGGAATTATCTTGTCTGTATCAGGATGTACACTGGACTTAAATAAAAAGAAAAAAAAAAGCAGATTAGAACATCTTTGCCATACTTGAATAAGGAAAAAAAAATCTGATTTTTTGTAGACTTACCAGGCTTAGCAAGAAGGCTTGTTTGGTCTACAACAAATGGAAAATTAGGTTAGCAATTAAATTTCAAAAGAGACTGGATAAAATCTTCTTTCTAAATTTATTGAATGTCTTTTTCCAATAACTTCCCTTTATACAAAGTGTATATATTTATATATTTCTTTAATTCTACTTTCTCCTAAAATTTCTCTCCATATACTCCCTGTTGAACATAAAGCACTCACATCCCATGGGCTGTGTAACAGCACCAAAGCACACAGGAGGTTAATTTTAAAGAGTTAAAACTAGTAGTTATTTTAAAACATAAAACAACACTTAAATATGGCTAAACACCTATGTTAAGACTTTAACTGCAGTCCAAAATACCTGATTACTCTGTATGGGCTCACTTAGGTTCTTCTCATTGACTTCTATTAATAACCTAGTTCTTCTTATTTCATCCTGTATTTGAGAAAAAACAGGAACAAAGAAAAAGCTCAGATTTCAATACTCTGAGGGCAATATATCAACTATGAAACACCATAGGTACAAACCTAGAAACGAATAATGCACCTGTTCCTCACCTGAGCAGTGAAAGCAAGAACACACCTACACACAACCAATTCACAATCACAGAAACTTTTAAATTATTGGGATAATTCAACTGCTGGCACAGCAGCCACGGTGTGAGCAGAGCTGCTGAGATGGTTGTGCCCTGAAACGCCCCTTGGTTTATGTAATCAGATATAGAAGTGTATACACTTGTATTTCTGTTTATTGAAGAACTGTGGAATGCTTCGGGTTGGAAGTTCCCTTAAAGCCCATCCAGCTCCACCTCTGCCATGGCAGGGACACCTTCCACTGTCCCAGGCTGCTCTAAACCCCAATGTCCAACCTGGCCTTGGACACTGTCAGGGATCCAGGGGCAGCCACAGCTGCTCTGGGCACCCTGTGCCAGGGCCTGCCCACCCTCCCAGGGAGGAATTTCATCCTAATATCCAATCCAACCCTGTCCTCCGTCAGTGTGGTATTCCCCCTTGTCCCATCACTCCGTGCCCTTGTCCAAGCACCTCCCCAGCTCTCCTGCAGCCGCTTTAGGCACCGGCACTTTGCATTCACTGCTACATTTCCCATCTATTTCATTTTCCTGAGCAGCCCTGCAGTGCCCCCATTTCAGGGCCCGGCACAGCCGCAGTCCCTGAGGCCACTCGCTCATCGCGGCCCTCCCCGCGCGGAACTCACCGAGGACTTGAGGAGCAGCAGAGGATCCAAGGCGTCCGCCCAGAGGAGAAACCTCTGCAGGAACGACTGAGGGAGACACGGTTGAGAGAGACGAGGCGTTATTGCGGAGCGTCCCTGACCCGTCCCCACACCGCCGCCCGTCCCCCCGCACGCTTCACCTGCCCCTCCGCCCTCCAGAAGCGCAGGTTGGCGTCCATGGCGCCGCGGCACCGGAAGGCGCCGGCGGGCCC
>VZTZ01021747.1:165011-175705 GCA_013400955.1 Drymodes brunneopygia | reverse complement strand
CCGGGGGCGGGGAGCCCGAGAGGGGCGGTGAGGGACGCACGGGCACAGGATCGCAGAATCGAGCGCGTTGGGAAAGGCTTCTGGGACCATGGGGTCCATCCCATGGCCGAACACCGCCGGGTCAAGCAGACCGTGGCACCGAGGGTCACGTTCAGTCTGTCCTTGAAGACCTCCAGGGACGGTGACCCCTAGGCAGCCCATTCCAATGTCTGGTCACACTTTCTGTGAAGAACTTCTTCCTGCTGTCCAACCTAAACTTCTCCATGCACAGCTTGAGGCCATGTTCTCTTGTCTTGCCATTTGTTACCTGGGATCAGAGCCCAAGCCCGACCTCGAGTCTGGTCACACGAGAGTTGTGGAGAGTGATAAGGTCCGCCCTGAGCCTCCTCCAGGCTAAACACCCTCAGCCGTTCCTCACAGGACTTGTGCTGCAGACCCTTCCCCAGCTCCGTTGCCTTGTCTGGACATGCTCCTGTGCCTCAATGTCCTTCCAGAACTGCGGGGCCCAGAAGTGGACGCAGCGTTCGAGGTGTGACCTCAGCAGTGCCATGTCCCCGCGCTGTGCCTGGCCTGAGCCCGTGGGCCCTGGCCTCGCAGGGCTGGGCAGTGTTTGTTATGTGCTGATACAGCCCAGCTTGTGCTCAGAAACCTTCCAGATACACGCTTACAATTGGCTCTGACATTACTGAACTCACTTGGATTACAGTTACAGAATCACAGAATATTCTGAATTGGAAGGGATCCACATGGGTCATCAAAGTGCAGCTCCTGGCCCTGCGCAGGACACCCCATGTGCCTGAAAGCGTTGTCCAAACACTTCTTGAACTCTGTCAGGCTTGGTTCTGTGCCCACTTCCCAGGGGAGCTCGTTCCAGCACCCAATCACACTCTGTTTTTTCTAAAACCTGGTGTTTTTTCTAAAATACAACCTAAACCTCCCCTGTCTCAACTTCAGACCAGTCCCTTGGGTCTTGTCACTGATCACTACAGAGCAGAAATAAGTGTCTGCCCCTCCTCTTCCTCTCAAAAAGAAGTTGTAGACTGTGATGTGTTGTCCCTTCAGTCTCCTCCAGGCTGATCAGACCAAGTGCCCTCAGCCACTCCTCATCCAGTTTCCCCTCAAGGCCCTTCAGCATCCTTAAAGGTCCTAGCTGCTTTCTGTGTGTTCCTTCATCTAAACGGTTAAACCAAGTTGAACCCAGTTTCTCTTCTGGGTTTTATTAATTTCTGATTTCATATATTTATTAATATCCATGATATTTTAGAAAGAATGGACCTTGTGAACTAGAGAAAAGTCTGGCTGTGCTAGCAGGATAAGCTCAGCCATCAGCATCTGGAGCCAAAGCCAAAGGCAGCCAGAGCGATGCCAGCTACCCCTGGGATTAACTTAATTAATGCTAAATCTATACTTCTGAACTTATTCCTGGTACTGATCCATCTGCATGGTCCAATCACCTCTGTAATAATGAACTTTCTGAGCCTTCAAAAGAGGGAGGGTTGTGCTCAACCTGCCTGTTAGGGTTGATAACTAGCTGGTATTAACTCTCTACTACATCCAGAAAATGGGGCAGTGTTAGTTGGTATCCAAAAGTATGCTGAGACGTATCTGAGCATTTAACATCACAGCCAGTTTCAGTCACTGGCACCTTTCTGTGGCACTCCTGAATGTATTAATCCAGATGAAGCCAATGACAGCTGGAAATGTGTCTCTGAGAATCTTCTCAAAAAAAAAGTAATTCCCAGCAGAGCAGCCAGAATAATGTTATCTGCTCATACATGCACGGAGATACTGTGTGGGCTTGTGATGAAGATGGAGGTGCCCAAAAGGAGATGATGAAGATGGAGGTGTTCTGCACAAGGGTGCAAGAAATGAGATGTTCTTACAGTCAGAGTGAGGTGAGAGGGAAGAAAATGTGGACTCTGCAGGACACAGATAGCCCAGTATGGGGTGCACCTGCACTGTAGTATAACTGCTTTCTGCATGCACCAATTTCCTTGAATTCAGACATCACTGCTGCTTTGGATTTTGGGGCTGTTCCCTTCAGGCTCAATGCCTGCCACAAAGCTCTGAGTGCACAAGGACAGTGTGGGGTCAGTGAAGAGCCAGGATCTGAATTAAGGAGCTTTACCTACCCTTGCTTCTCATTAGCACTTCATTAAGGGACACCTGAAGGTGTGTGACAGACAAGTTCAGTTTGGACTCTTGTTGATGAACCAGGGCTGCTGGAAAATGCCAGCTGGATGGGGACTCTGCTGGGAATGTCACTGATTGAGCGACAGGCATTGTCTAGCAGAGCTACTCAGATTATTTGCATGTCTGTTGCCTAAAATTTTGGGACATTCTTGCTTAAAAATCCCTCAAAACATGGAAGTGGAAGCAAGTAAACTATTTGTACATTAGAAAGTATGTCAGGTAGAGTGTGGGTGAGCTGTGCCCTAGCCTGCAGCCTTGGATTTGGAGAGGGACGGAGTGATTGTGGAGATTGTGACTGGGGTAGAGGTCTGGGAGGTCTTTGTGCCACTGCTCAGGGCTGGAGGTGGAGCAGTGAGCAGTGAGCTGAGCCTGGGACACCTGTGGAGTAGTGGCTGTAGGTGGAGAGCAGCAAACCATCAGCCATTCATTACCTGGGCTGATTCCTTCCAGAGCAGTGCAGGATGGCATGAGTGTGTTCATGTCTGAAACCTGGCACATGCCCTTGGACACAGAGCTGTGCTTGCCCAGACAGTGCCCTGGGGCTGGGCAGCAAACTGTGTGCCCAGGGGTGGCCGGGTTCCTTTCCCTCAGCTGTGGGAGCTGCATTGTGGCAGCCAGAAAAGGGCTGTTGCTCGGATTTCCTGAGGATGGCTGTCTCATCCACAGATGATTATTCACAACTTCTAAGCTAATGTATTCTAAACCAATGTCGTTCCCCCCACCTCCCCGGAAAGTTATATTTGTTTAAAACTCTTTGTTTAAACTCTTGGCTTGCAGGTGGGGAAAAATTGCTCATGCTTTGTTATGGAGGCAGTGTAATTCATCTTCTCAGACCTCTATGCAAAAGCTTGAACTACTGCCATTTAACAGGGGGTATTTTCCATTTTGCTTTTTGCTGAGCATCCCTGCAATCTGAAGATGGACCTTGTCACTGCCAAAGTGCACCTGATAAAAGTTGTTCCTTTTTCCTCAGCTCTGGCTCTGGCACAGGCTAGAGCAGCTGCTAAATCTGCTTCTTATTGACATCCAAAGCTCAAAATCAATCTACCGAGTGATACCATATGCCCATCTTTTTCCAAATCTTGTTGGTTGTCTCCTTTGCTGTCTTTAAGCCTGATTCAAATTGAGATGTGAAGTTAGTGAAAGACTCTCCAGGGATTTCCACAGGCTTTAAGGAGAAATTGGCATACAAGGTGCAGAGTAGCCCATAAGGCACTTGAATAGGTAATGGGAGATGTGAATGTTCTTTTTGGTTAGGATACTTACCTGCCTGCTCCCATTTTGTGCCTCTCTTTTCCTATCTGTGAATAATTAACTATGTCTTTCTGGTGAAAAAATACAAGATCAGTTGATAAAAAGTAGTAAATAATGTTTATGTGTTGTTCCCATTGTTTTGTAAGTGTTAGATTTTAAAGAGCTCTTTGAAAGATCATCAGTCACACAACAAAATTTTAGGGAAAAAGTGGCTGTTTCTCTCTAAAAATGATGGAAGGGATAAGCAAATCCCAAATCTGCTGCTGTGGATCACTGAGTGGCAAATTCTGTGCAGAGTATGGGATACATATGTCTGCTCGTTTAAAAATAAAATCTACTCATGTTCTAGAAGGTTATTTTATTCCATGTGCTCAAATGCTGTAGCAATCATTTGTCCTCTACCTTGAGGAAACAGATAACTGAAAAAGAGGCTGGGAAATGGAAAAAACCAACAGAGGCGTAAACAGTTTTATCTAAACCAAAGCAAAAAGTTTGGCTTAGGCAACACGATGCATCACCCCGTGACTGTTGGTAGATGGCAGCCTCTGTCCTTGCACACAGGGGCGCTGGAAAATATTCCAGCTGCCTGCAAATGCTCTCACAGGCCTGTGTGCTCCCACCTGCTGATACCCAAGCTCAGCAGGAGGAGAAAGAATTTGCCTGTTCGTAGCAATAAGTTTCAGAAGCAATTCCAAGCACAGTCCAGCTTAGGGCTAATCATGAACGGGCTTTACTGTATTAATTGAGTGTTAGAACATGGATTTAGGAGATAGCTGCTGTTAGGGTGTGTTTCCAATTGATAAGTATGGGCAAAAGCCTTTCTGACATCTGGTTTAGAGGGGTCTTACCCTGCCATTTGGAGGCGGCTGTGCTGAAGCCGAGCAGTTTTTCTCTGGTTTCAGGATAAAACTGGGTGTGTTGCTGCTGTGTTTCTGGCTGGAGCTGTGCGAGCCCACCCTGCTGATGACTCATCCTTGAGTGGCTCAGAATATCACACTGTGCCTCGCTGCTTCCCTGTTCCTATTACACTGATGCATTTGGGTCTCGCTCCGTGTTGGCGTTTCATTTACAAACCTCGCTTTTCCCATAAAGGAAAGATGGCTGCCAGCCCTGCTGTACCCTGATGATCAGCACTTTTAGGTTTTTAGGAGCCTCTCCTGAATGACTTCAGATGGAAATTTTAAAGCACATTTTTAAAGCACCTTAGAAAGCAGCATATTTTTTGGAATATGAATGGTTTTTTGGTAGCCTGTCCTTTTTTTTCCCCGTCCAATATTGGCTGCTTCCGCATATGATTCAGACTAAATTTTGCTTTTTCTCCAAGCAAGCATTGAATCAGGATCTTTAGGCCGTCAAAACAGATCTGTGTTCCTCCCCTGCATTCCTTTTCTGCCACCCTGTTTTTGAGTCCACGTATTTCAGCACCATTTTACAGAAGTGAATAGAGTCACTTAAGCAGCAGAACAGATTTACAGGTCTCCTGTTTCCTTCTCACTCACTCACAGAGAACCTGACTGTTCATTAAATCAGGTGTGGACATAGCTTGAAATTAAAGGACTGTGTCACCACAAAAGAAAATGGATATAAATAAATCTACCTCTTCCTAATTTTTTTTGGTTGGTTTTGTGAACCAGTTGTTCCAGGTGATGTGAGAATGAAGATGCTGACAGCTGTGAAGCAGTCATGAGGTAAGAGTCCAAATGCTGCAGTAGGTTTGGCAAAAGCCAACTGATGGACTTTCTGTGCAGTGGTACTTGCTCTGCCAGCACATAAGGAGCCACATCCATAAAAGAGGCCATCCATCTCAGGCCTGTGTCATATATCAGGGGTTTAATCAGGCTTTTAAAATGCAGTAGAAAAGAGAGATGTGGTGAGGACTAATCACCTTGATTTTGTTTTTCAAAGCAGTGCTAGTGAGTGCTAGTGAATATACCTCCTTCCATGTCCTAGTGCACCAGAGTGAGTCACATTTATTAGAAACAAGGGGATGGGGGTTGTTAGTTAACATAAGAATAATGAAAAAACCCCTCTCCCTTGCTCTTCCCAATAAGCCTGGAGTCAGAATTGCTGCTCTCTATGTAGATGTGTAACTAAGATATTGCAGACCCTCAGCAGCCCAGTAGCAGGGCTCAGATGTCTCTACATTTAAGGTAAGTGGCTGCCTCTGGTCCATTTCAATGCAAAACCATGCAGCTGAGCTGGAATAGCCCCGTGGCAGCAGCACACACGCTGCTGGCTGTCCCTGCTCCTGAGGGAGACGGGTAAATGTGCCTCTGGTTGCCAGGATCGAGCAGCGCGCCGGAGCTGCGCCGCTCATGAACACTAGGTAGCTCCGTGGGCTTTCCGAACTCCAGACAGATCTGTCTGCAGTAACTCGCTTGATAAACAGGTTTGCCCTTTTAAGAATTAAATATTTGAAAGTATACAGGACAACATCAGCGTGCTGGAGTCATTCTTTTGTCCCACAGGGCAGCACTGTGGGTGACTCCACGTATCTAGAGGTACATATAGATATTAGATAAAAGAGGAGCAGTAAAGCTGTTGGGTGCATGTGCTGATTTCCAGTGCAACTCATACTTGAGCTCTTCAAGATCTGCCCTCTTCATTCAGGCACCTCTATAAAAATAACTCAGCAAACACAGTCAGTGCTCCCTGTGGAGCATCCCATGAAGGTAAATCCCTCCCCACTGGACAGCCTCATCCTGAGGTGCAGCAGACACAGCGCTATCCCACTGCTGCTGCAGTGAGTGGTGCTTCACGAAATGGGCACTTAGACACATGCCTTCATTTGCCCTCTGGAGAGAGGAGCTGCTTGAAGCATTAAAAACATTCTGTATAATAAAAGTTCTGTGTTCCACCATCAGCCACGTTGTGATGTTTGCATTGTCCTTATGATGATCATTAGTGGAAGGCTGGGCAGGGATGTGAAATGCACTTAGAACTGAGCAGAATCTGCTCTGTTTACATCAGTGCTTGCACAGAAGAGTTCGAACAACAAGCAGGGCAGATGCTCCTTAGGAGCCTCATCTCTGTGCTAAGGCTCTGGTTTCCAGGAAGCAATTTCTCCCTCAAGAATTATTTAATCAGAGAAAAATCTTCCGGTACTTACAGACACAACTGCTGCTGTATAGAACTTGTATTACAAAGAAAGTAACCACAACATGGAATGGCTCTGAAGGCTGAATGTTTTTCTGAAGCTACAGGAGAGAGGCTGTGGAAGATTGTACATAGCAGTGCCACCTGCTATGCACAATGACTTTCAAAGGTCAAACCTCTGACACTTAATCAGGTACAAAAGGCATTTATTGTAGCAATTTTGCCCCCAAGATATTATTCATTAAATGCATTTCTCATCTATTTCCTATGTTCAGAAAATGTGTTCTAGGCAGTCTCCAAGCTCTGCTACAGCAGGTCATTTTTATGTGGCCGTGGGAAGAAATAAATTGGCACAATAAAAAAAGAAGAAGAAAAAAGTAGTGTCTACACTCCACTTACAAGAAGGTGCATGTTAATTTGATTTGCTTCATGTGGATTTAATCAATGCAAATACAGATGGGGGAAGAGTGTCAGTGGGAGTAATGGGTCGTTTTTATCCCTCTTTCATTGCTTGACCTGATGAATCGATCTACCCCGTTGCTAGGAAAATCAGAATCATGCTGACAGGCGCATCTGTCCTATGCAGACGGGAGAGAGTTTATGTTGTAATCTAGCGCTTAAAATTCACAAACTTTCCACAAGTGGCTGATGCCTCACACAGCTCCTTACAAGAATGAAAAACCAATGGTGTGGCAGAAGAGATGGGTTCTTCCGAGGAGAGAAGGGGGGCTTTTGAGATCCCGAAAAAGGCGAGAAGCTCCACCTGAGGAAAAGGGCGGGGGGGAAGAAGTCTGGCGTGTGTTGGCGACCCCTTCCCACGGGTGTGGGCATCTGCTGGGCAGTGACGAGCACGAAGAGCCGGGCCGGGGAGCCCTGGGGGCCGCGGGCAGGACCAGGGGGAGCCCCGGACCGCCACCGCGGGATGGAGTGCGGTGCTGGGGCTGCGGGACCGCGGGAGCCCCGCTCATCCCCGGCACTGAACACCCACCCCCGCCGCCCGGGACGCCCTGTCCGGCCCCTGTCCGTGCTTCTGCCCGTGCTGTCCCACTCCCCGAGGCGGGCAGTGGCCGTCTCTCCCTGGGGACCCTGTGCGGGTGCGGAGCCGGCGCCAGGTGCGGCGGGGCCGCTCCAGGACTACACGTCCCGGCGTGCCCAGCCCGGCCGGGCCGGCGCCTGCGCGGGGCTGCGGGGCCGCTCCGCGGTGCCACACCCCCGGGGGAGGGAGGCAGGAGAGCCCGAGCCCTCAAACCACCGGGGGAGCCGGCGGGGCGGAGGATGGAGTAGCGGGGCGCGGCGGAGCAGGCAGTGCGGGGAGCACCGCCTCCGCCCGGGGAGCGCGGGGGAGCGGGCAGGCAGGCGGGGATGATGCGCGGGGGGACAGCGCGCTAGGGGCAGGAGGCGGGTGGTCGCCCGGAGACTCCGCACCTCGGAGTGACGTCCTGCTGCAGTGCCGCTGACTGCGCTGCCCGAGCTCGTCAATGGAGCTGGAAAACATCGTTGCCAACACCGTTTTGCTGAAAGCCAGGGAAGGTGAGAGAGCGGCGGGAGGGGAGAGGGGGCTGGAGCATCCTTGTCGCAGTCGCCCCTCCGCGGAGCGATGCCCGCGGGATGCCGGCACCGGTGGGGATGCACGCCGGTCCCGCCGGCGGCGGCTGTCGGGGTGCCATGTGGCTGTGCCGGCGTTGGAAACGGCTTGTTGGAGACAGAGCCCCTGTGAAAAGGAAAATACCGCTGTTTTTCCCTGTGCGCGGGGGTTTGGGAAAGGAAGTGAATGAGATTGCAGAGATTACAATATTCACCCATCTCTTCCTTCCCCCTTCCCGCCTCCCCCCTTCAAATCTGGTCCCACAGATTGTGCTATTTCAGCGTCTATTGTTAAAGGTCAGCTGCAGATGCATTCATTCAAAAGGGCTTAGCAAATCTGCAAATAGCTTTCCGCGCCGTGTGGTGAGACCGGCAGGATCGTATCGCTTCCCCGTACAGTCATTGCCTTATTCGGCGTTATTAGGTGAGATCATGTTGCTGCAAACATGCCCATTGTTGAGAGCGTGTTTGACCTCCGCCGGAGCCGGACAGAGGGGCTGGGGGCTCAGCCCCCGCCCGCGAGTGTTGCGGGGGTCTCCGAGTGGGGACTGTCCCCTGCGGCCGCCGCCGCGCTCGGCCACCGGGATGCTCCGGGCGATGCCGGAGCCGCCGGCGCGGAGCCACCGCTGCTCGGCGCGGGGCGCCCTGAAAACACGCTCGGCTGCCGGCTGCGGCGGGGGGATCCCAGCAACATCCCCGTCCCGACCCCGGGGACTCGCACAACCCCGACAACCACCGGCGGATCGGGCTCTCGGGGCTTTCTTTTCCCCTGTCGGGAGCGGACACGGTTTCCTCTCCCCGCGCGGGCGGAAATCCTCCCGCGGCTGCGGGGCGCGGAGCCGGGCGCTGGGCACGGCGGGGCCGGGGACTCGGGGCTCCCCGCGGAGCCCCCGTCCGCCCGGGAGCATCCCTGGGGCTGGAGCGGGAGCGCCACGCACAAGCAACACGTCTCACGGCTGCGGCATCGGTGCCAAGACGCGATCGCCTTCTGTCTGCTCCAGCCCGTTTTTATGTTTGTGTTTATTTACTTGCTTGCTGCTTGAAATAAGGCATTTTTCCAAGTCCTTGCTCAGAGTTTCTTTCCTGAAAGCACTTGCTGGACCAGGCGTTTTTAGGTGCGGTACAACCTGCAGCCTGTTCTCCGCTGTCCGCCGGAGCGCCGGAGCTGCCTGCGAGCGAGGCTGGGCGCCGCTTGGGTGGGCTTCAGCTTCGGCCGCTCCGAAGCTGTGCAAGTACCAATAAAGCAGCGTTCATTTTGTAACAGAGATCATTCAAACACTCCTCCCCTGGAGCGATCCTCTTGCTGGGAAAATAACTCAAATTGTAAAATAGTGTTTATATAACTCACAGGCTGTTGAACTTTTGAGGTTTAGCTAAAGAGTAAAGTCCTGAGGTCCTCCCAAAAGAGCTCTACAAATAAGGGCAAAGGTGTTATCCCATTCAGCAGATCAGTGAATTATAACTTTTTGACTTCTGATGGAGATCTTTTATTTTCTGTTGTCATTTTTAACATTGTTTAGGATGCAGTTGTTGCTACCAGTCGTACAATGCCGGTTTAGATTTCAGTAGACTTTAGGAATCCTTTAAAGGACTGGTATTAATTACAGTTATTGTGTGTTGTTTACAGAGAGCCAGTATTTTGCAAGTAATTTTAAATGTGCCACTCAGTTTTATGGTCCTTTTCTACCATTCTCAGGAAGATGGTTACAGTCATGTTGCTTTATGGTGTTGGAGTTGTATTAAAGAAGCTGTTAGCTATAATCCAAATGGCAGAAATTTATCAAGATTTCCTCCAAACTACATTCCAACTGTTCTTTAAACCATGTATGAACCTCCAACAACATTTTTTGGAGGCCTGGTGCTAATTTATTTTTAAAGCTTTTTTTCTTTTGGAGGGGATATGAAATTTTTTAAAATTAGGAACAAAGGGCAAATGATGTACCTGACATCAGAGCCACAAGTATTACTGCTGTATTAGATAGGTTAGTAACTTTAGTTATTGTTGCAAGCTGCTGTGAGTGAAGTTTTAAAATTTGCAGCAAGTAATGCAGGTGGCTTTCATTGCAGATGAAGAAGGCAGATAGCATATGGAAGACCAAGAGGAAAAGCAAGTTAGTATATTGGGGATTATGGTATCTAAAAATAAGTTTGTTCCAGGTCCTGCAGACTCCATCAATAGATTTAGCTGGGTGAACATGAAGCCTAAGCCAAGTACGTGCCTGTGTGTTTCCACTTGTGAAGGCAAAATTAAAAGCTGTATTAGCTCAAGCACATGCTGCTTGGTGCCTGCAATGTGGCCCTTAATGTCAGGAGGAGAAAAATGATGGGATCCACTCTGCAAATGTGAGTAAAGGCAGAAGTTTTGTCAAAATTGCAAGGGAAACACAAATCTACTCTCAGTAGGAAAGAGAATTTCAGAGAGGTTTAAGTAGAGCTGCAGTGTGAAATCCAGCAGTGAGGAGGTTTGAGGGAGTCAGAAGTGGGGCTGAGTGGCCACCACAAATGTTTTATAGCAAATATTGGTTTAAATTTTGCAACTCTTTTGCTCTGGCCTTGATAGCTTTTTT
>VZTZ01021747.1:138967-164983 GCA_013400955.1 Drymodes brunneopygia | reverse complement strand
TTTTTTTTTTTTTTCCTCCTGTGGTCCCTTGTCTAAGTTCCTTCACCCCTGATGCAAAGTGAGCTTTTAGCTGAAATACCAGGGGGCAAGTTTTATAACTGCTACACAAATACTTGCACTTAAATCCTGATGATCACAATGAGAAGCACACCCAGAATTAACTGATGCCATGTGATACATGAGTAATCTTATTAGAGCAACAAAAAGGGTAAATGTGGTTCACGTACAAAAATGCATTTCGGTGAATAATTTTGAGCAGAGAATAAATTTCAGGAAATTTTAATATTTTTGCAGAATATGATGGTTTTGACACAAAATTACACATAAGTTACTTGTTATACTCAGAAGTCTGTCAGTCTGAACATGTAAGAATGCAGATTTACTGCATTTGAAAGTCCATTCATTATTTATTAGGAGTAAATTTATGCTGTTTCCTCAACTATTAATTCTCATTTCTTGAATGCAAAGTCCCATTTCACAAATCACTAATCCCTTTTCAGACTGAATAGAAAATACATCTGGTTTAATTATAGGAACCAAATAGGTATTTGGGAACTATCTAGTATTGCCTAGGGAGAAGAATAAGCTGAGAAGGAAAGACAAGAAAGATGAGAGTCATAAAAAGAAAATCGAAACAATAACAATAGCAGTCATTTTGGGTTGAGTAAGAACCCCAGATTACAAGGTGGTAAAACATAGGTCTGGATCTTCATGGAATCATAGAATGGTTTGGGCTGGAAGGGACTCTTAAAGCTCACCCAGTGCCACCCCTGCCATGGGCAGGGACACCTTCAACTGTCCCAGGCTGCTCCAAGCTCTGTCCAGCCTGGCCTTGGACACTTCAGGGATGGAGCAGCCACAGCTTCTCTGGGCACCCTGTGCCAGGACCTCCCCACTCTCACAGGGAGGAATTCCTTCCTAATATCCCATCTAACCCTGCTCTCTGGCAGTTTAAAGCCTTTTCACTGACCTTTCTTTTCATCAGCCTTCTTGTTCCTGAGTCTCAGCAGTGGTGTCTGAGGCACAGAATCACCCAGCCATGGGTACTGGGGATCCACCACGCTGCCAGCAGCGAGCCCAGTTGGGCAGTGAGTCCCAGGTCACTTTCTCAATTTGAGGTTGTTTGACCACCTCAGATTGGTCAAACACTGGTCAAAGAGCATCGTTCAGAACCAAGGAGCCAGGAGAGACCAAGAACTGAGTCTCCCAACGTCTCAGAGGAACTTTAACAGCCCCAATCCAGAGAAGCTCTAAATCGTATCCACAGAGTCTTGAATCTACTCTTGACTGACAAAAGCAACAAGCTGATAAAAGACAAGTCTTTCAAAGAGACTGATAATTAAAGTGCAGTGTTTGTGTGAAAAATAAGCAATATGGTCAGAAAAGCATGACCAAGGCATGGTCATTACCTGAATACTCCTCCTCATGAGCCGTTCCTTCCTAGTCATAAGATCAGCCTTCCCTGATGTTTCCTGCTGCTTCTGTGAACATGAGCTTCCTCAGACAACCTGATCAAAACATGAATACAACTTGACTCTGAAATTGCAAAATCCACCACAAACTTTCACAACTTTGAAGTTTTAATGATAACTGTGATGTCTAATTTAGTCATTAGTTTTAAAACAGCCAATTTGGATGATGAACTATGTTTTTTGTCAAACCCAGAGTTTCTGAAGCACAAAGTTTACCATATAAAAGGAAAAAACCCACCTTCAACCACCGAAACACAATGCAAATGCTTTTTTGCCTTTTTAGGTAGGCTGGAATTCTAAAATAAGCTTATTTATGGCACCCAGGCAGAGCCTTCTATTGGCCTAGACAAAAGGGGTGACCTTTTATATTCTCAGAATTTTTTGATGAGTGCACACTGATGCCATGTAACATGCAAAATGTGCCTGTTCATAAATTGCTGTATTTTTAGCTTGCTTTTTGCAGGATGATCACAGGAGAGATTTGTGTGTGTCCGTATTGGCAAAAGACTAGCAATAAATCCTAAACACGAAGCGTGATTGCTTTCCAAGAACTTGGCTGCAGAGCAGTTGGAAAAAGGGCAGGAGAACAATGAAAAGCATATTTTGAAGGAAAGAAGGTGACTGTAGTGACAGCCAAAACTCCATGGCGAATGTGGTTATAGCAACTTCAGTAACCAGTGCATTGAATGCAGGACCTCAGGTCCTGTCCTCCAACCCTTGATATAAACCCAAAGTGCACTGTATGGAAAACATTGTCTCTGTAAGAAGAGGAAGCTTCCATGTAGTGTCTCAGTTTAGTTTTCTATTTAGAGTTCAAGAGAAGCTCACCATTGTAATGGCTTTCAAAAAAAGTATTTCAAGAATGGAATCAGCCATTGCTTCAGATGGAACAGGGTGCTTTTAAGCAGTAGTTTTAAAAAATTAGATTCCTTTTTAAGCCTGGGACCATTTCTTTTTGGGGGGAAAAATATCCAGAAGAGGCAAGACTATTTCATTATATATTAATTAAGGAAATTCAGAGAACAGGATTTTTCAGGCCTTTGTGAAAAGAATGTGTGAGTCTGACTGACTTAAAATTTCTATTTAGAGGAGGAATATTGGTTCTGTAGGCACACCTGGCTTAGGGCACATGTGTGTGTGCGTGTAGAACTGGCTTGAAATATATTTCCTGTGTTATTTTTTTGATAGCAGGGCTGATGCAGAGCAAGGGGGAGCTGTAACTGTGCCCTTGGTGGACACTGTGGGGTTCCCCCTGTGGGTCACCCCAGTCTGCAGTTGTGGGCAGCAGGGCTGGGGATGTAGCAGTGCTGGAGAAATCAACAGCTCTTCCATCCAAACTTTTTCACTGGAGAGAGGACCATGCTCCTTCCCGTGTTGTTGTGTGGAGCTGTTATGGTCTGATTGCTATCTGTCTAGTTGGGTTTGGAGGCATTTAAAAAATATTTAGTAGTGAGCCAGCTTATTAACACAGAGAACCTATTATGTAGTAAAACTTTTAGTACAAATGTTAACCGTGGAGGTTTGAGTAGAACTGCTTACATCTGCTCCATTAATCTCATGGGATTGCTTTCCTCAAGTGCAAAATAATAAATCTAGGAAGAGACTCTCTGTCTCTGTTATCAGGATGTTCTTTTTCTTTCTTAGTGTTGCTGAAATTATCCACTCAGGAAAGAATTTTCAGTACTTAGACAAGACATTGGCATAACTTTATGCCTTTTTTTTTTATTATTAATTAAGAATACTCTGAGAACTTAGTAAAAAATACTGGAAAGAGGTGGTTTTAGTGGTGCTCTGCTGAGTGTTGCCAGAGCAGCAGCACATGGACCAAACTAACCCACGTGTCTTTGTGATAAACAGCTGCAGAATTAAAGTCTCAAACACAGTTGTGCCCCAAGATGAGCCCTGCCTGTCCATGCCTTTGTCCCCAGTGGGTTTTGGATGGGCATGTGCTGTCCCATTTGGAAGGAGAAACAGCTCAAGAGGAATTCAGCAGCTCTGACTGCTGCTTTTAGGCCCTGTGGGTGTGTTACACCTGTTTGGTGGCTGATATTGCTTCCTTTTTCCTTTATTCCTGTGAACAGCACAACTTGTTACTCCTGGAAAAAATGCACAACAAAGACCCCACAATTGCATCCTGTCTGACTTCTTGGAAAATGAGTTCCCTTTCCAGGTACTGCTGTGCTGGCTGAGAGCTGCTAATGATCCCTTCCCAGCTCAGAGGATGGAGACCTGTGTGCTGAGCACTTTGATGTTGGCAGGGAAGGGTCTGAAGCCCCAGCTGTGTAGTCAGACCTACTGCAGATGTGTTCTGATCCCCACAAACCTCAAAAGTGACTGCTAGGGTGGGGGCAGGGACCTCCTGCATGGGCAGAGACACAGGCTGTGGTTTTGTTGTTTGGCTGACTGATTCTTCTCCCACACTGATTTTCTGCCGCTGTTACTCTGTGAACAACTTCTAGTTTGTATTGATCACATCAGGATCCATAGTGTTGCACTGAAAAAGTTTAAAAGCAGGTTTTATCTGTTTTATCAGAGCAGTTATTGTGCTTATGTAATATTGGTCAAATTGAACCAAACACACACAGGTTCTGGACAGAAAAATGGGAGTTAAGGATTTAACTCACACTCATCTGAGGTCTTCCCCTGGATCTTTATTTTGAAAATATTCTGTGTGCTGTATGAGTTTTTTGTGTGGCAGTGGGGAAGAAGAGAATCAGTTGCCCCTTATTTTTACTGGCTTGTAATCTAAACAACAACAAGATGATATAATCCTAATATTTCTTTAAGACCACAGGATGTGAAATTAAATTAAAAGGCCAGGAAAATAAAGAACCCTGCAGTTTGATTACACTCAGCTGGATTATCTTTGTAATTATTTTCCTTGGAAGATTTAAAAATGCATAGGGCTTTGTGAAAAAGATTAAGCAGGGAAACTAAAATTAAAGTAAACAATCTAAAGAAAATATTGCAAAGATGATGGGTATTTTACTTAATTAAAAAAATGCACCGAGTTGCCTGTTAAAAATGAAAGGATGGAACAAAACACAGGTGAGGAGGAAGATGGATGAGGCTGTTCAACTGGCTCAGCTGCTTCTGGCTCATATAATGTCCTTTCACATATGGTTAAGAAACTGTCAGAAGCAGTTACTCAGGGAAGAGGGGCAGGCTGAAAGGAGCAGAATTCCACACAGGTACTCAAGCTTCAACCCAGACCTGGGAGCAAATAATGCAAATAGTGAAGGAAGGGCGGCTGTGTGTCCCAGGATGGGAATAGTTACTCACAGTCAACTTTTTGGTGGTACAGCCAAGGCTGAAAAATTTCTATATCCATCATTTCCAGCACCTAGGGATACGTTTGCTATGCATGAGTAGTCCCATGGACTCCACAGAGGCACTGCTTGCTGGTTGGAAGTGCAGCTTGTTTGTGCTCAGGGATCAGCCAGCTCTCCCTGCAGCAGAGCTGTTCCAGGCAGTAAAACCACATGGAGAGAGCTAAGGGGAAACTACTGGAAGCCATTGGGAAAGGCCTGCTACATCAGCTGGTCCCTGGTCTGCCATGTACTTTTTAAGGTATGAAACATTTTGGTATAAAAATGACTCCATTTATGGGTCTGTCTCTCTAGATTTTTTTTTTAATGAGCCCAAGAAATCTTGATTTTTTTTTTCTGGTTGAATTTCCCTTACTCCCATCTCCTTTACTCATGCAATCCCTTCTGTACAGTTTTCATTTTTCCAGGTACTTTCTGTTCCTCACCAGTTACAGTCTGGCCAAGTTTAACAGGTTTTGTTCTTTCCCTCTTCCAGCCTGTCAGCTTGGATGGCCCAGCTCAGATTTTGTGCATTCAGCCCTCAGTTTGAGCTCCCTCCTGGTAGTGGGTTCCTGGTTGGAGGCTGAACCTGCTCCTCACCCTGCCCCACCTCAAAACCAGCCAAAACAGCTGCTGTGGTGGGGACAGACCCTGGGGAAGGGCAGGACCACACAGGGTATTTCTGAGCAGTTTCTCCCTCTGAGGTTGCTGGTGGAGCTCCCTGTTGTCCCCAGGATGCCGGAGAGGCAGTGAATGAGCTGGAGTAGCTATTTTTTGCCTTGGTTGAGTATTCTCTTGGGTCCCATTGAATGCATGATTTCACCCTGAGCCTGGCTTTTCCTGGTAGGCTGAAGTTATGTTGCAAGTTCTAGAAGTTACCGTATTTTTCATACAACACCTCTTTTGCTTCACTGCTCAAAGAGCCAATCTTTACCTTGTGGGTGTGGAGAACCATGATTTCTTGGATGCTGTTTGCTGGTTCCCAATGCTTCTGAACCCATCCCTTTTTCCCTAGCATCATTCTCCCAGTGAATAAATTTGGATGATTTTATTTCCTCTCCCTTTTGGAGCAGTCTAAACTTTTCTAGACCAAAATTCCCATATTTTGTTCTTCCCACTTCTCTGTCTAGTTTATTTTCCCTGTCTTCTGTTTCTGACGCCACTTTTGAATTTGAGAAGTCTTTGATGTACTGTTTAAAACACATTTAATTAGTTTGGATTAAATGTCAGTTTCCTGGCCACATGTAAGGCTTTATGTATTTACACACTTCTATTATCCTTGGTTGCTCTTTGGTCAGTGTTTAGTCTGCGTGACAAGGCTCCTGTCTAAAATTACTGAAACTTCTTTTTTTCCTCTCCATGCATGTGTTATGGGAGACCTTCATGGCTCTGTAGGAAGTCTTTATTTACAATGAAAGCTTTAGACTCTGCCTGCCTCAGAGTTCTCCCTCAATTTTATCTTTTGCCTACCTGACAGAGAATGGAGAAATTCTGTAATGTTACAGTGGTGTTCACTTGGCAGCATCTGCAGAAGTCACTGATGGAGGATTTCATCTTGTGGGGGAAAAAAAAGGGTAAAAAAGAGAGAAATGGGAGCAGCTGGAAGAAGAGGAGACTCAGAAACAAAGGGAAGATGTCAAAGATGCCAAGTGAGAACAGCACCAGTGAGTCCTCCGTGACACTTCCGTCAAAATATTCCTGTAGGCAGTGCAAGGGAGCTGACACCTTTAACAGGCAGATGAGTTGGAAAGAATGGATGCCAGGCTAAATCATCATTTAGCCAAGGTTGCCAAAATATCTGTGGAAGATATAGATATATGTAGATATATGTTCATTCATGCTGGTGGTGTTTAATGCTTGTCCTTAACTTTCTGCTGATTTCATCTTCCCTCTTAGGTTGGATTTTGTTCCTTCCTGGGGATGAAGGTTATATTGGTAATCTCTTTCAGCCAATGTTCTCTCTTCCATCTCCTTCAGTTTTGGTTGTTACAGACTTGGTTTCTTTATTTTCCCAGTGCTCTGGGTCTCTATGAAGGAGGAGAGGTTTTAGTGACAAGCACTCTGGAAATCAACAGGGTTGCTTTTTGTAGGGATGAACTTGCTGCTTGCATGGCAAACCTTTCTCCAGCAGGAATCAGTGGAACACTCTACTTTTCCCCTTTTGTTGCACAAAAATGCAACTGCTTACCCTGCAAGTTTCACAGAGGAAATTTTGCTTGGCTATCTGTTATGGAAAATTAAGGGAATCTGGACACTCAATCCTTAATGTTACTATGAGAAGAAGGATACTTGCCCAGTGCAACATTTGGAAGCTGTGAAAGAGCTTACAAATACAGGAGTTTGGACCAAACTGTGAATAAACCCTTTCTATCTCCCTCTTTAGCAATTCCACATCTACATTCCATCTTTGAATCATGGTTTTGTGTTTTCTGAGGATGCCAAATTATAAATCATGCACTGACTGAGAATTCCTCATGAAGCACACATCTGGGAAAGTTTGTGCTTTGTTTATTTCAGCAGCAGCAGAGTTTTGGGAAGACCTATCCAGATGATTTACATATGATGTAAGGTTCTCTCAGGGTTACCATACACCTGTCCTGGGAGCCTTGTGTGTTTAGTGTGCATCTCCTTTCACTCTTTGCTGGTTGAGAGACAGGAATGGTTCAGGAATTAAAAAAACCCACCAAACTTTAGCACTCTGGTTTGGAGAGCTGATGATAGGACAGGAAAGCATTTGAAGCAAATCTCCTTCTTGTCACTTGTCACTGATGGACACTGAATAGCAGCAGGTGCCTGTGGAAAGGCATGGATAGCACAACCCTTCCTCAGGCTGATCTTTTCAGCCTCCCACTCCCAGGGACTTCCTGAGCAGAAGGTGGCTTTGCCCTGTGGGACTTTAACAGAGGGATCTGTCCTTTGTGAATTCATTTAATCCATTGTTTGGATCACGTTTCTGCTTTTGGCCTGAGCAGCTTTCTGTGGCGATGATTCCATCGTGTAGCAAAAGCATGCAAGCTTCCCCACACGTGTCCTTCATGAGGGACTTGGTCAATGCATGACTTATGTTTTGGCAGCCTCAGAAAGCAGTCATTGTGAAGACATGGAAGTGTCTTGGAGGGGGAAGAAAGAGAATTATCCACAAATCAATCAAATATTTCTGGGTTTTTGCTGTGTTGGTTTGGTTTTTATATTTTTTTAACATGTTGATTTCATTGCTTCTGCAATTTATATTAGACCATCTCCATGATTTTATAACCTTTTATTGTGCCCTCTAATAAATAGTTTATCTCCAGGCAGAAAGGTCCAAGTCTGTCATCTCTGTCCCTTTGCATATTCTAATTCTGTGTCCTGTTTGAATTGGGTGACCAAAACTACCTGGCCCTGGTGTGCACTGTGGGCAGTGGCACAGTGATGCTGACCACTTTGTACTTTCCTCTTGTCACCATTTTAACTTGATGTTTGTTTGCGTTTTTTCCCCACTGCCACAAGTATTCATTACTAGGCCTATTGATGGTGACCTCAGAAATTTGTCTCCTGAGCTGCAGTGTTTAATTTGGAGCCCATTGTTTGGTGGATATAGCAAGAGTTGTTTTCCTTCATGTGCAATGCTGTTCTGTCTGACATAGAATATAGCTTTTTTTTTTCCCCCTCCTAATTTTTAAGTGATTTAATACTGCAAAATACTCCTGTAACTCTTTGCACGCTTGTTTTGTTACAACTGTCCTGAAGAAATTCATCTTGGCAGCAGATGCCATCTTGTTTTTTATCTCTTTTCCAGACCATTTATAAATCCACTGAATAGTCAGAGTCCTGTTGCAGGTCTCTGTGGCACCCTGTGAGCAGCCCTGCTCCCCTGTCAAATTCTCATCTCTGATTTTCCATCTTGTCAACTGCTACTGACTCACAGCAGGGTCCCCTCTCCAGAAACAGTTTAGTTTCTTAAGAATTGTTGGGGAAGGTCACTGCCAAGAAGATCACTGTTCAAAAGTGTCAAAATCCACCTGCCCAGGCAGCTGTGAGTGCAGCCAGCTTCTTCCAGAGGTGGGGAGGAAAAGGGAACGGGAAATGTAGGAATTTGCCAGCTGATGGCAGTGTTCGAAGGAGCCATTCCTGGACAACTGAAGACTGGCAGAGGAATCAGGGTTGCACCAAGGGCTGAGGGACAAGGTCCCAGGTGAACACTCTTAAAATGGGCACAGTCAAATGCACCCATCAAATCTCTGAGGCTGTTGTAAGGTCAGTGATCACTCCTAATGCCCCAGAGGAGTGTGATACCTGCCAGTGGGCCACACACTGCAAAATAAACCCAACCGAAATCTCCCCCCACCCATCCCCAAACCCTGCCAATCCTGGGGACAAAAAAAAAAAAAAAAAAAAAAAAAAAAAAAAAAAGAAAGGTGTTTACAGGTAGTTATTCTTCAGGACCTGTACTAAATACTTGCCTCTGTCCATGCATGCATGCACAGGATCAACCTCTTTCATCAGGCAGCCTAATCCAAAATCTCCAGCAGGTCTCGGGACATTTGTTATTCTGGCTCATGCAGACCTCCAGCTGCAGAATGTTTATTTGGCTGTGAAAAGTCTATGAAGTAACAATCTTTGATGGATTCAGCATATTGTTTTCCCTTCCTTTTCTGGGATGCTGTTTGCCTCCAGCTCTCATGGGGAACACATCTCTCTTTTCTGTGTACCATAAATACCAGAGGCCACGCAGGGCTGCGGATGTGGCACAGGTAGGAGCCTGCACTGCACAGAGCCTGCCTGAAAGTAGTGCTGTAATCTGACTGCACAACGTGTTAATGTTTAACCTTGCCAGCATTTCAGGTTGCTAATAATTTATCCTTGCTTATTAGCAGCTTATGGCTTGAATAATACCACGACACTGGGATTATTAGAGGAGGCAAGTGAAGGAAGTAAACTCTGGCTCTGTGAGCATAGTTGGGAAAGCAGATAGGGAAATTTATTATTTATTAAGTGACCTCTCCAAGACCTTCGTGTGGTGGTTGATATAAACAAACTGGTAATTGCAAAGAGTGAAATAAGTTGAAGGCAGCTTTTTAAAACTTATGGATGGGTTGTGTAACTGACGCTTCCAAGATGAAGCTCAAGTCTATATGTTACAAATCTTTTTCAAAGGGATTGTTGGAATATATTTTTAAGTAAACGTTTACCAGCTGTGTGAAGGCATGAAGCTTGTTTAGAAGCCCAGAAATATTTTACAAGGTGAGGACAGAGCATGCTTTTGTTCAGAGTCCCTGGCCTAAATTTTCAAAAATACTTAGTGATTTTTTAACAAATAATCTATTTCAGCTTTTAGATACAATGAGCTGAGAAGAAATTAAAATAGGGAATTGACTATTGGCTATCAAACTCTGTTAAAATGTGCATTCTGTGCAGGGAAGAGGTAAATGTGAGGGGTCTGGCATGTTTCTAGAGCCAGATACCAAGAAGGGCAGGCAGCAAAGCTTTGACCTCTGCCCTTTGTTCGTCTCTGTGCTCTGGTTGTTGCTCAGATCTTGGGATGCAGCATCACATCTTGAAAGGGGGGATGTAGAAATGCTGCCCATGTGAATCTGCCAGGGCAGGTGCCAGCTGAAGATGCCATTGTACAAACACTGAAGCAGGTAATCAGTTTCAGACATGAATAGTCCCATAAGGTGAACAGTTTGTTGACAGAGGCAATTTGAGTGGTTGCTCATCAGTGAAAGTAAATTCTTCACATTCCTGGCTCTTGCCTTCTTGTGTAAAAAAAAAAAAAATCACATTTTGTATAAGTAGTTAGAGGGCCTGATGCCTAATTCCAGCAGATAATTGTGGGATGACTGTTTTTTAAGGAGGTTTTGCTTATTCCATTAAAAATGTGATGAGATTTGCAGATGCTTCGCTAATATACACTATTACTGTTGTCTTTTCATCTGGACTGATTGCAAATCACAATGACTGTCTTTAAAAAAGCACAAACAAGTGATGTATTAACTCCTCTAATATCTCACTGCAGATGAAGTTTCATTTGATCCTAGTAGATGATGTTCAGCTGGAGGACAAAGCTAAGTTTTAGGACTGCAAAATTTTGCACAGGAGTGAATTTTGCTTTCTATAAATCTTACTGTTTTCCTCTAGGGAGGGGGAAGAGGGAGAGAAATAGCTTGACAGGAATCAGTTGTTTTGATTTAAGAGAATGTGAGGAAACGGTATCTTCCAATAAATACAGATTTTATTAAAGTTGAATACTGTGACAAATAGTTTAGACTTAGAACGTCAGATTTGGTATGTAAGCAGAGCAACTCCTCTGAGATTTGAGTGCATTGCTAAGATTAATGAAATATACTTTGTAAAGAAGGGCAATGATTCACTGAGTAAAAATAGGCAGCATCTTAAAGACCTTGTAAACACAGCTATTAATTTTACAACTAGAATCTTATACTCTTTGTCTTAGTCTGAGAATAATGCCACTGCATTCCCTGACACTATTCAGTGCGTACAAATTCAGCTCTTAAATAGATTTTTAAATGGATTCTGACAGTGGCCACAGTTGCACTTTTGTTTGCGTGCTTTGTCCATGCTTTGGAACAGCTTCCTGATATTTCTGCTGTATAAAATATTAATCTCTTCCCTCTTAAGCCATTACCCACACCACAAATCCTGCTGGATACACTTGCTGCAGACAGAACCAACCATACAAAAAGAGCCACAACTGACATGCTCCTACTTTTCTACCTACTTATTTCAGGTTTTAGCAGTCTAGAAAGAACTCCTTGGTGTGAGGCATTAAGTCCTTACCATTTTTGATTGTGCTTAATGCTTAGTTTGATGCTGTAGTTCATGTTTGATTTGAGGGAAGAGGAATCACTTCTCCCTTCTCTTCCATGACCTCAGGTCTTGTAACTTTTATTCATTCTTTTCAGTAGGAGAGAAAGGCTTTCTTTAACTTGACACAGCTTTGTGTTGATCTTTCCAGCAACTCCTGTCTTGTTCCACTGCCTTGATCTTCTACATGAAGTGTGTATTTGTTTTCTTTCAAGAGAAGGAAGCCTCAAAATTTGGGCAGGAGTCAAAGGCTCAATTCAAGCTCAATTATATTAATTTTTTATATAATGGAACAGAGCAAAGTCACCATCATTTTCCATTGAACCCACTGGCCATGAGTGTCTTTTTTATTAATCTTCTAAGTTAAAAAGCACAAGAAAGCATATGTGGGTGCCAATTCCCTTTTGAGAAATAAGCCAAAGGCTCAGCTTACTTCTTATGCAGAAATATTAGTAATTACTTTATATCAATGGGGTAAGCACAGAGATCACAAATAAAATTTACTGAACTCTGAATTCTGTAGGGGTTATAAAATTTTCTCCTCACCTTTGCAATTTACTGTTTTTACCATCCTTGCAGGCTCCTAAACCTCTATTTTTAGACTAAAATCAAGAATCCAGTAATCCATCTCCATACAGTAACCTGCCTATAGGAAGGATCAGTCCAGTTGACCAGACTATGATATCTGGATATTTAAAACATAATCAAATGCTTAGGCTTTCGTGTCAATCTGTAACAACTGGCACAGACCTAAGGGTAATTTGTGCTCTGCCTCTACCTTGTTTTTAGCAGTGGAGGAGTGTTATTTGACAAGCAGCTCCTTTTCTGGCCCGGGTAACCCACATACCAACCACTACAACGTGGTGAGAAGTGATGGGACGTGACCTGTGGTGGTGAACATGCTGTCATTTGTAAGTGTTCCTGTCTGTGGCTGGCTGCATCTGCCTCTGCTCTTACTGTACATGCTTTTCATGAAGACATAACAGCACTTTTTGGGTAGAGCCCCCTCAGAGGATGCTGTAGCTGGCCTTTTGAGTGGTGGGATTTACTCTCCCTCTGCATCCAAGCTGTTGTGCAGTGCCATGGGGCTCAGCCCCCTTCCCTGCCTTCCTGGGTGGGAGGGCTCAGGGTATGGTCCCTTCATCCAGCCCCTGGGAGCAAGAAAAATCCAGGCCTAGGAGACAAATCAGGGACTCACAGCTGTTTAAGAGTGGTCCGGGATCATTTAGAAAGTGAGCAATTTTTCTAACTGTGAGTAAATCCTGCACCTGGAAAGAGGAAAAGACTCAGGAGACTGAAACTGGAGTGGAGCAGGCCACCAAGCACCATCTACAGTTGTGTATCCCAGCACTGGCATAGAAGATTTTTTTTCCCTGCCTTTTAAGTTGTGATAGATGAGGCTGGAGAGCAGGAGAATGGTCTCTACCACCAGTTAACTTTGTGCATCTGAGGCAATTGTTTAATCTTTCACGGTCAAAATCTCTTCTACAACCGACCTGTGTTCTGTAAAGCAGCTGAACTTAAGGATCTAATAAAGGAATATTAATGCAGGTGTCTCTGTTACATGGAAAACAGAGTATGCAATGACGTTCCCTTCTGCTGTGGAGCAGCATGTGGTTTTTATTTTCTGTGTATAAATCAGCATATTTTATTTGTTTTGTAGTAATTTGTAATACATGGATCAGTGAATTCTACAGGAACTTACACTAATTACTCAGGAATGATCCCCTATTTAATTGTTAGGGCTATTTTTTCAGCCTGGTTCTTGTGTGCCACGTAAGCAAATTTTAAAAAATGCATGTCATCATTAATTATCTTATAGAGGAGTCATGATTAATGCCACACTGATGTCTAAGCAGATCAAGGAACATTCCTACAGCTGACACCCAGGGAATTTTCCCTTTGATGTCACTGTAGACTTTGGCTGATTGAAAACCTCAGGACTATGTCCAGGTCGGTCTTTCTCAAAATTAGTTAAACCAGGTGAATTCTTTCTGCTTCTTCATGACATTTTATGGATATGACTGCATATCATGTTATTTTTGAGGCTCTGAAACCAAGCATACATCACATTTTCTTAAGTATCCGTATTTGACCACCAAAATTTGTAGTTTTTCTTTATAGGAACAGCTTAATGAAATTTCTGGAAATTTTCTGAAAGCTTTTGAAAAATACTGTTTTGCTTTCTCAGTTTTGGGCTGCTCTGTGCTGGCATGTGAAAGGGAATATATGCACATACCTTAAAGGTGATAGCATTACCCCTGCAAAGTTTATAAGCTTACAGTAAGCTCACATATATTGAATTCAGCAGCAGTTAAAAGCATATAGGTATGGAAAGCCTTATGTAGGCACTTAACCTTTCCTCACAAAGCTGCCTGCTAGAGGCTGTGTCGACAGCTCAGTAATTTCACAGAAGTGACCATTAGTGTTTCCTGTCCTCCTTGTGAACTTTAAAAATATTCAGTGTTTACCTCTGATGATAGCAGCGCTGCAGATGCAGGATCCTTTAGTGCTGCTCAGCACAGGCAGGCACGAGGAAAGATGATGCAGCCTCTTCCCTGAGCAGCATGGAGCTGAACTAATCCCTGGGCCCAGGTGGGCAGAGGGCAGGGTGAGGAGCAGCCCCTTGCCTGTGCTGCCACAGAGCCTCTGGGCAAGAGAAAGCAGCAGAAGGAGGTCCCTGGAGAGGGTTGGCCACTGCACTCACAAATCTCAGCTCCCCACTGCAGCGGCCATCTGCAGCCCAGGAGGTTCATTCATGGTATTTCACCTCTTGGCTATAACCACTGGAGAAAGTTGTCCTCTCGTGCAGCTTTGAATTCCAGCAGCTAAGAATTCGAAACTGCAAGTAATTCTGCAGCTGGGAAAGCATTTCACCATAGCTGCCATGAGGAAAAGAAAGGGTATGTCGGTTGTAGGGCTGCTGGTTTCCTCCAAACCCTTTACCCAAGCAGATTAAGATCTGAGATTTTCCAAAGTACAAGTGCAATAAAATGCAGTGGAAAACAAGAGCTCCTGCTATACTGTGGCTACCTATTGAACTCACAAGGGAATTGAGACAGAATATGCTGCCCACCCCATCTGACAGCAGGATTCAAATCTTGGTCTGCATCAACAAAGTTGTTTACAATAAAAACAAAAGAAACTGCTCTGGAAAGCATCGAAGAAATAACTGTTATGTGGGAACCCACAGCTTCTCAGGGGAAGGAGTGGAAAGAAGGAAGAGAAAACCCTGGGGCCTTTGTTCCCAAATGATAAAACTCAGGACTCCACGTGTTCCCTGTCGGGAGGTTCAGTAGTGCCAGGTGGATTGTGCCAGAGCTCAGAGCAGTGAGTGGGGCTCCCTCTGGCTAAATCAGCTGCAGCCTGGTGCCACTTGTCACTGCCACACTGCCTTCCCTGAGGCTGTGTCAAACACCAGCAGGCATCAAAAAAATAGTGGTGATAGCAAGTTGTATTTGCAACCTGCTCTTTTGAAGGGAGAGGAGGTTTTCAGGCAGTTCAGCAGAGTTAGGGCTTTATATCCACACAGGTGCCTCCCTGTGATCTGTGAGGGAATGGCTCCCAGCAATAATTGCTGCCAGTGAAATATGGAGCTAATAAATGCCTGCAGTTAGCAGCAAACTGAATAACATATTTGAAATAGTAAGAATGGTGTTTGAACTCCCATAAGTGTAACAACATGTAGCTGCAGACTTTGTTAATGAATAATTACAGTGTAAAATTAAGCATATGGAAAATATTTCCATTTCTGTTTCCTGATTTATAACTTACTTTAAACACTTAGGGACAATGTTCTTTCCTGCAAAGGAAAATGACTGGTGTATGGACAGGTTATTAAAGATATTTGATTTTCACCTCTGAATATGACTTTATTCCCCAAACCCTTATGTGTGAGGAAATCTATACATGAGCATAGTTCATCTTGCTTCAAAGCAGAACACATCTGGCTTCAGAGTCCACCTCTGAGAGGTGACTTAGAAGCAAAACCTGTAAGAATTTCAAAAATTCTTCTTAAATCTTTGTATCATTAGGCAATCATCCCCAAGTCAGTCTGCTTTAAGGTCTAGTCTGGGACCTGTTTCTAAAGTATATGAACACCAGTAGGTTTTGCCAGTTGGCAGCCCGGGACCTGAAATATCTGTTATTACTTAGTGCAAGTACACCCTGCTACAGACTGTGATTTAGAAGGCTGCTGTTTGCAAATCATTTATGAAAACTTTCTTTTGTTTCGTCTTGTAAAACTTTGTAATTCTGCTGCTGCCCAGGGTGTTGTTAAGCTGGAGGGTATGAAGTGTTGCAATGTTTCTGTTTTAAAATCACAGTTTTAATGCACTTTAGGAGTTTCGAACTCCGAAAGCATTCTCAGAACACGCAACATTTCTCATTACCAAAAGTGATGCTGAAATAAACCATTTTTTTTTTCAAAAAGTGAGTAACTGAGCTCAGTCTGTGGTGTCCTGTAAAACCCCTCAATTTGGGAGATGCAGTGTATATGTAAGGAACAGGCTCCCAGGCTTAGGACAAGATGTTTTGATGCTGCAAAGGCAATTATTTCTCAAATACTTTAACATCAGTTTAACTGGCATTTTGGCATCACTGCCTTACATTGCTCCATGTCAAGTCAGAGTATTATTTTTACTTGGTTTAGGAAATGTGTTTGTGCAGCTCCTGTTTATGAATAATACTGTAGACTGCGTTCCTCAGCCTAAGACAAATACCAGTGGAATCTGATGGAAAATGCACAGCCTTAATAGATGTGCTGGTATGCCCTGTTGAATTTGGTTGTTGTATTTATTTTGCTCGGAAAGAGAAAACAAGTAATTAGCCAAGAAAGCTCACAGCTGCATAGCACACTCCCCTCTCTCCTATATACACACAGTCTTTTGGTATACACAAAACTGGCTCTAATGAAATATAAATAGATCCTTTTCCTGTATGGAAAAGACTTTTAGCATTGAAAGGGAGTGAAAGCAATGGGATTCTTTGGAAATCTTAGTTATTTGGGTTCCCAGTTTGGGTGCTGGGCTCTAAAGCCCTCTGTGGTTCTATACATGGTACGAAGTCTTCTTGGCTTTCTTGGGTTTTCTTTTTTTGCTTTATGTGTTTGCTTAGACCTGTTGGGAGATGGGATCCTTTTTCTGGATTTCTGTAGCCACATTATTGCTGCTTCCATCAACAACCCCATCTTCCAGAATCAAAGCTCCTCTTCCTCACAACAGCCATGGAGCCTCCAGCTGTGTTTAATGACATTCACCCTTAAAACAACAGACAGGTCCCAGCTTCTTTTGCTGTTATGTGCCCCCATTTTAACTTCTTGCTTCAGTTCCTAAAAGCAGTGTTGTGCAGGAGGCTTGGCAGCTCCCAGCAGTGCTGTTCACACCGTGCTGCTGCCCCTGCACCTCCCTCCTTCCCAAGCTAAAATAGCCCCACTTGCAGACCTGGCTGTACACCAGGTCTCAGCCACTGGCTGTCACCTCTGTTCTGCCCTCTGAGCAAAATGCCATCACGTCCTCTGTCCTTTCTTCACCTACAGCTCCTCTCAAGATTATTGTTTTGAGAAGCCCAGCAGCAATGTAATGAAGTCATGGCATTTATTTCTAGGCCTCCCTAACATTTCTGGTCAGAGATGCCTCACGTTCCAGGAATAGTAGGGTCTGCACCATGCTGCTCTGTGCTCTTCAGAACTTTGAATAAAATTCAAAGAGACCTTCTACTTTTTATTTTAAAAGGGGAAAAGGTGATCTGGCTTCAAATAAGACAGGTTGAACCCACTTATGTAGGCTCATGAAATGTGGCAGGATCCTGCCCTTCAAAACCCTCCCAGTAGGAACAAGCTAATGAATTCCCCATTACTGTTCTCATAGAGCAGCTCAGAAGTACAGAGTTTTCTCCTTTACTGAAACACATTTCCTTTTGAATTCTTTGCTTTTTTAACAATTGCTTTTCTGTTCAGGCAGTCCCTTGGCATCAATAGAAAACCTCCTCTGAACACCTTAAACCTCCTCTCTGAAAGCCTCTGAGAAGTTCATGCAATTGCTCGCCCAAGCTCAGCCCCATCTTTCCTCTTATCTAGCAGAAACCCCTCATTCAGACTTTCTGCACGTTGCATGGAATTTCCTCTTCTGTCTGCCTGAATATTTGGAGAGCCTTAAACACTGGCAGTGGCTCTGCAAAATTTTTCTGGGGAGCTTGGTAGAAGCCGAGCTAGAATGGTGAATTATAATGAAAGTAAACAACATAACATCACATAATTCCCCGGGAGACTCAGGTTCTGCTCTCACTTTGCCAGCCTCGTGGCTCTGTGTGCATACCTGGGGCTGCTGGACCCTCAGCTCCACAGGGCTGCTCTCACTCAGTCCCTGAGGGCTCTTGAGGCTTAAAACCCTCTACCTTTGTCTCAGAAAACCTTCCTTTTCCAGTATGTGCCCTAGCAGACTGCAGCAGGAAGGTGGAGGGTGGCTTACAGACAAATTCTCAAGGGGTTTTCTTCTTTCTATAGGTAGAGGTATTGTATACAAGAATAATTTAACACCCCCTTCCCCCCCTCAGCTGTTTGTGTTTCATGGTGACAGATTTGAAAGGTACCAGTGACTAAGTTAGATAAACTTTGAAATGCCTAATTGTTCTGTTTTTCAAACGCACCCTCGCAGTAATGTTCAGTCCTTTAATAACAGTTTCCTTAGAAAGTTCAAAATGTTTTACATGTCACGATGCCAGAAAAATCGGCTTGTGTAGAGAAACAAAACAAATATGTAATTCTTAATGGGAAAGGTCACTTTTCTATCCCTTCCTCCTACCTGCTGAAAAGAATTGACTGTGTGTGTTTGGCCATCTGAAGTGGTGCCCCCTTCAAGCTTTTCTGCCTGTTGGTGTAGAGAGTTTCAGTCTCTTATCACGGCCCTTGGATCCTTTGTGTGTGTGGAAACAGCTGTTGCCACATCTTTATCGTGCAGCCATGAGCAGCCCAGCAGCAGCCAGGGCAGCCTCGCTGGCCACAGCAGATTGTGGCACCTCAGGGGCACTCGTGGGTGCGTCGGTCCCCATGCAGCTCAGGGAGCCTTATCTGGCCAGGACCTGCACAGAGCTCTGGCTTTGTTTTCCCTCCTCTCAGGGCTCCTGTCCCCACCAAAGCTGTAGCTCTCGAGTGCAGCGGGCAGTCACGTAAGAGAAAACATCAGGGAAAGGCTGGAGTGCGGATAAGAAGAGGACGTAGGCTGGTGATGAGATCTGAACTGTGCGTGCTTGGCAAGCTGATAAAGTGGCTGAGCCTAATCAGAGACTGGCCAGGCACTGTTCTGGGGGGACAATCGGTGTCCCCGGGACACAATGGGAGGGGAACTACGTCCTTGCACGCACACAGAGGGAGGAAGCCTCCACTTGACAAAGTGGATATTTTAACTGGAGTTATTTTCTCCAGTTTCGCCGCTGCGCGTTGGCAGAGAGGCTGCAGATCCCTTTCAAAGCAGCCAGAGGAAGTGAAGTTACAGAAAAGGATCAAAATAGGTAATCACTGAATAGCTGCCTTTCCATCCTGTCTTTGTATGACACATGTTGTTCTTACACACAGACTCAGGAATATGCAGTCAGCTGAGTGACACTTGCAGAGCATTAGTCCCTTGCACTGATGGCTGAAACCACTCAGAATTTGTGCAGGAGATGCCAACAGTTTCTTCCTGGCTGTGATTCCTGTCCCTTTGCTGCAGCCTTTCTTGGGGCTCTCAGCTGGTCCTGCTGTGATAAACTCTGGTTCTTACATTTTTATCTCAAGGTCCACAGGTTCTCCTGCCAGTGCCATCACTCCACGTTTGCCTCACAGTCTGACACATTTGTGATCACCTTCCTTGCTCTGTGCCATTTGTAACACTCAATTCCCATACAAAACCCCTCTTTCCTTATTTCCCCACAGGAGTCTCTTCAGTGGATGTTATTTTTTCTTCTGCCACTTGATACATTTGCAATTTAAAATAAAAAAAGAAGTGATGTCTTGCAGAATGCTGCAAAAGGCTAGAAAGCTTTAGGACCTCTTGTAACTGCTTTATGGTAAATACTGCTCAGCAATCCTTTGAGCACACCTGCACCACATCTGGCTCTCCAGTGAAGGCTAAACTTGTTTGCCTGAGTTATTTTACTTTTTAATGACATACATAATTTGGCCTGTTTGTATATTATATTAGGCACTTAAGAATTGTAGGCAGTTGTACCTAAACCAGAGTCACATCTTGGACCGTAGTACTGGTCTCTGTAATCTGGATTTTTTTCTGTGACAGTAACTAGAGCCAGATGACTGAGGAAGGCGTAATGCTTTGACTGTCCCATAATAAAATATTTGGGAAAGGCTTTTTGTGTTGCTAGCCAGGGATCACTGGACAGCTGAAATCTGATGCTTAGCACTGATTTTTGATGTGTTTGACCCGAGCACCCACGCGTGCTTCTACAGACTTCCTAATAATTTGCTGGAGATCCAGCCCAGTCCTGCATTACCTCTCTGAGAAGCTGAACAGCCACATTGAGTGATCTTCTGCAGGCACCTGGACAAAGTAGCTAGAGAAGCAGCTAATCCTATTCTTAGCTTGGCATGCTGGTTATCTGTGAGAGGACAGCCTGCCAGAAATGTCTGGTGACATACTTGTCCAAGGGAGGGAGGCCTGTGCCAAGATGCTGTGGGTGCTGCTGAATGGAGTTGACTTCAGGAGGAGAAAAATCTGTGAAATGTGAACTCAAAAACACAGCTGTTGTTAAAGAAAATGAGAAGCTGTTCCCACCAACACAGATATATTCAAGATACAGATATTTTTAAAAAATTATTTTTTAAGTATCAGGAAATTAAACAGTAAATGCCGCGGTGTCAGCCAAAGTTAACTCTACCTAATACTTTTGGCTTGGCCACCAGAGGTGGCAGCAAGCTGTATGCACAGTTAAATGCTGTTTTTGTTTCATTTCATTTTAAACTTAAAGCCCTTTATGCAGGTTAAACATTCTGGGACTTGTACTTGAGTGTCACCCAGCAGTTTGGGCTGTGTGTGTGCGTAACCCGGCGGTGAGTCCGTGTTACAGTCCTGCCTCTGTGCCTGCTCTGCAGCACTTACAAACTTGTTAACAGCTCCAGCAGCACAGCCTGGCTGCACTGCTTGCCCAGCAGCAGCCTGGGCTTGGGGATCTCCCTGCAATGCCTGTGCTGGCTCGGGGTGGCAGCTGCTTACAGATGCCCATCGGGTCATTAAGAGCCACCAAGGATGAAAAACAAAGCAGGAATTTAAGAGCAGTCTCAATACCTGGCAAACAACTGCTCTCTGTTGTCTGAAATCAGGGCTGCTTCTCTGCAGGGCATTCAATCCTGTGTGGTGCTTTGGAGCACCCATCCCACACTGCTGGGCCCTGGACCAGAACTCCCTAATGGGAAATCTTGTTTGCTCTATTGTGTTTCCAGTGACCCCAAAGTCAGATGTTGAAATCAGGAAGCCTCCCCTGAGGTGCCTGAGCCCATTTCTGCCCACCTCCCTCTGTCTGGGTGTCAGAGCCTCCTCTGCTCCCCTGCTTCTCTGGGGAGAGAGCTCTCCAATGATAGCTCCACAACATGGCTGGGAATCCTTTTTCTCCTATATTTTGTAGCAGTGGATGCCAGGCAGGATTTAGGCTAAGGCTGTAGTGGTCAGGGTGACTCTGGTGGGCACTGGAGAGAATTTGGCTCTGCGAGTCCCTCAGCACTGTCTGGGCTGGGCCTGACCCTGGCAGGATCTGCTCCTGCAGGACCTCAGTCCCTCAGGGCTTGAGCTGGAAACTGGTTGGGATTTTGGTGCCAAGGGTGACACAGCTATTTAGGTTGTGGTGCCCTCTGAGAGAATATCAGTGTGGAGACAAGAGGGACTGGGGCTTCTGCATTGTTTCCTCTAACCAAGAGCAAAGGTGGAAGCTGATCCCTGTGGACAGGTTTCAGCTGTGCTCATCTGTGCCCTGAAGAATAAATTGCTTTGAATTCCTAAAGCCATGAATTTCATGTGTGAATTTAATATAAAAAGTCACTTCAGTTCAGTAGAAAAAATATTTGGACCCATGAGGCAAGGAATTGTTTTCTATTATCTGCATCTTGGGTAACAAATCCGTTCTGATAAATGCAGACGATATCAAGTCCATTATTGTTGGCACCCAAAAATAACAGATAAATTGTCTTGGGCAGTTCTAGTGGATGATGTCCAAAGATGACAGTGTTTTTCTGCTGATAAGTTCAAAGTAAATGTAGTTTTTTAGGTATATAGGAGAATTGTTGTTACCTCTGGGTACTGAGTGTTCCTAGTCCAGTTACGTAAGAGCAAACAGTGACGGAGTTGGCTTGAAGCCTTCTTCAAGGTTTATTTGGATCACAAAGAGAGTTCCCTACTCTGTAAAGAGAGAAAACTGGGTTGATTTCACACTTGAAGCCATTCACTATGAATGCCTATAGCAACACCTGGCAGAAGTCCCACTATCACAGAATGAAGGCACCAAACTGTGTATCAAAAATACAAGAAGAGCAAAGCAGCCAGGCAGGACATCTCTGTCAAGGAAATTGATGTCCCATTCATTCAGCCCTACAGCATGTTTTCCTTAGACATCCTGTGCCTCCTTCAGGGTTTTAAAATGAACCATAACAACTTGTTCCTGCACACAAAGCCTGGTACTCATTTGTACTTGCCAGGTCAAGCTCTTGGCTTGCATGAGGGCAGAGACCCTCCACTGAATCAGCTTGTTGCAGGGGGAGCTTCCCAAGTTAGGGCAAGGTTTAAAAGCTGCACTCCTGGTAATGCATAAAAATGGAATTTAATGCCATGTGATTGGGCTGTGCAAGTCACAGTTTGTGCTTATTGATGAGAAGTTTTCAGGCAAGTGGCAGTTTTGTGGTTTCCTTTTGTTATGGTGAGGTCTCATCCAGGGCAGTAATATTGGTGGGGAGGGGAGGGGATGGGGAGAGACCTGGTTCTGTTTCATTCCCAAACTCCATCAGTCTCCTGCTGAGCCAGTAGCCAGCCTCTTGTCACCTTGGCCTCTGTTTCTGTTGATAAATGCCAATGAAAACATTTTCTCACCAGGATGAATGCATCATCAGGCATTTAAGAAGTGCTTTAAGATCTTCATAGGCAAGCTTTGCTCTACAGAGGAATAAAATGTATTTACTTCTATATTTGATTGTTGCTGTGATACATTCTTCAGCTTTGTCTATCTCTCTTATGCTTTTTGCAGCGATTCCTGCTCATAGCTATTTCTCCTTTTCATGTCCTTGCAGGAAACAGGGCCATTCCACATTTGACAGTCATTCCCTTCACCTTTATATGCAGTTTAATTCAAATTGAGTTCAATCGTGCATAATCTTTGCTCCCTTGCACTCAGGATTGGCAAGGCAGTGGGAGATGAATGGAAGATGCCTTCATCTGCATAGATTATGAATGGAAACTTCTGAAAGCAGGTGGCCAAAAGTGACAGGGTCAGGAGCAGGTCTGAATACAATGATAGCTTGAAGGTTCTTTGTGACACCTCAGTAGCAGTAGTTAATGGGCATTTTTGCTCCAGCCTCTGAATTTGCATAACCCAGGGTGCAGAGACTCTCCTGATCTGCTGTGTAAGTGCTGCAGTATTTGTGGCCAGTTCTGGTATCCACAGCACCATCCCTCATTGCAGTGTTGTGAACATTTTCGGTGATTAGCTGGCAGAGGGAGCCCTGGCTGGCCTGGGAGCTTTCCTTTGGTGTTTACTATCATTATAATAAGATATTTGACCCATGCAATAATGGCATTAGTGGTGGGTCCAAACCAAAATCTTTGGATTCTAAATGCTCTAAACTTCGGGAAATGGTCAGACCCAAATTTTGTGGCTTGGCACAAGCTCTGAATGAAATGAAACCAAACATGCCTAGGATTAAAACTCTTTAGAGTCAGAAGCCTTACTTTCTCTTGAAAGAGTTTGATCACTGTTGTTTGAAGTGTTTCTTAGGACTTTGAAAATACAAGTCAGGTTTCTCTACAGTTTTTTTCTTCACTCCCAAATCCTTTCATATTTGTGGATTATTTTCATAGACTTCTAATATTATTTTCCCCTTGATTTTTGCCTATGTTTTCATCTCTGTAGTGAGAGGAAGAATTAACAGTTGTAGCCTTGATGTTTATAGGCTTCAAGCACTATTTTTGTATAGATAGATGTACACTTTTATATGCCATACTTGGAAAATGTACTGGTGATATGGTTTTAATTTGAAATTGGTCTGACATCTGAAGGTAAACATCTTGATTGTCCATCTAATGCTTTCCCTGTGTCCATCTAATGCTTTCCCTTTGGAGACTTGTGTGCTATTGAATCTTTGATACACAAAGTCCACTGCGTGCCAAACTCTGAACGTTACAGAGAAATCCTTGGATTATGTGCAGTGCTTCAGGAAAGCTTTGAATGCTACCAGATCTCTAGAGAAGGACTTGAGGACCCTGGGCTGAACTTTTTTGTTTTGACACTGGTTTGTTACTTGACAGACGACAGCCTGACTTTCCTGACTGTTTATTTTCAGGCAGAACACGAGCATTTTCAGCGCTCCTCTCAGCAACTCACTTCTGCCTTCCCAAAAAGTCAGATCTCAGGCATTTCTCTTAACCTTTATGTTTACTGCCATTATAAACAAAGATTAGGGGGACCTCCCTGGGAAGTTGATGTTTAAATCCTTGGGGGAGCTCAGTGACTGGATCTGCCCCGTGGGGAGGTGGTGTGTGTTCTCACTCCTCAGGGATGTGCGGGGCTGGCACAACAAAGGAATGAATGGGGGGCTGATTCTCCTTTCCTTTGCTGGGTCTGCTCGTGGTTCCCCTTCCCTCTGCTCAGCAGAGAGTCTTGTGGATGCTCCATGGCCAGCAGAGACCACGGAGCTGCAGCTGGTGGCCTGTGGGTTGGAGCAGTAGGGCCTGGCTCCGTGCCTGTTCCTTGGACAGGATGGGGAACAGGAGCTCGGGCACAGCAGCCCCACTGCTGCTTATTTGTAGCAGCTGAAGACCTGGCCTGGGTAACTGGAAGGAACACAAAATATTCCTGTGCCTGGAGGGGTTCCATAGCTCAATCTGGGGCTTAGGAGCCTCTCCATATTCTTTCTTTCAGTGTTTGTGAGGTTCATGTTTGTATTAACTTCAGAGGGCTGTCAGGAGGAAGCTGGATCAGCTCAAAAAGAGTGTGGTTAGTGCTTCTTGTAATGCTGAATCCAAGTGCTCCAACTTCTTGATATTATCAGCACTGAAATAAAGAAAGAAAAAGGAAAAATAAGCTGAACGTAGAGTTTGGTACATTGTGTTGATAATGTGAGCGTGGTAGACATCCATAGGCATACATTCTAGACATACATTTATATGTCATGCCTGAGGAGAAAATTATTGTAAAAATGTGGTTCTTAATGCATCATCCAGACCTTGCAGCCTGAGCAAAACAGCAAAGGCTTACTCAACTAATCTTCTCCTAAAGATAATACCGTGATATTTCACATCATTTGGGGGTGGTTTTTTTTTCCCTACCAAGACCTGTATGCATTTATCATACATTAAAAGGCTGAGGTAAATTATTTTCCTCTAGAAAATGCCAGCTGCAATAAATCCTCCCTCCCCACCACTCCCATAATGGAGAGCTTGGCATTTTAAAGCTGTTGATTCACCTTGCTTGCAGGAGTCCCCTTCCTGCCAGCTCACCTTCCCAGCCACCAGCTCCTCTGCTGCTCCACTCTCTCCATCAATGGTCCAGGGGTGCTTTTCCAGGTACCCCTCCTGATCCTTCACTTGGGGCTGCTTCCCTTCCCTGTGTTCTCTCCACGAGCATCCAAGGGAGTATCTCATCCCTTACAGCTCTTCAGGGTCCCAAATCAGCATCTGTCCCCTGAAACTCCTCTCTCATTACCTGCAGCCCCTCGAAGCCCTCCTTTCAGTGGAATGGTGCCTGTTTGAGGTGCAGGCTGTGCTGTACCCAGTGAGTGCATGGTGTGTGTGTGTGTGTGCTTTGTGGTATGTGCTGATTGAGCCCGGCACGCTGCTCTCTGATACTGCTTTATGACAGCAGAAATGTCTGCTTGTGTGTAATGTCACGTCCTAGTTGTCATGTTTATTCTGTGGCCAGCATTGCCAGTGGGATCCCGGCTGTGCCTACAGAAAGAAGTGCTTTATGCATTTGTACATTTTAGGAACCCAGGTTCATCGCTCTTTTTCCCTGTCCCTACATCTCTACCCAGGTCTCGGTAGCCAGAGCTCCCTTACACAAAGCTGCCTGGCAATCCAGGCTCCTATTCTTTCTCCAGACTGGAAGCAAAATTCCCAACTCTTGTTTTTTGAGCCACTTGCCTGGTTTCTGTTGCTGCACTGGGTGAGGGTTTGGTAGCGCTTCATGAACTCGCCCTTCCAGCTGTGGCTGGTAGGGACAGTTCAGTCTCCCTTTAAAAGAAA
>VZTZ01021747.1:65465-138952 GCA_013400955.1 Drymodes brunneopygia | reverse complement strand
AAAAAAAAAAAAAGAGTGGGAGTAAAACACTCCAGTTCTGCAGCGAGGCCACACTGACAGTTTTGAATGCTTATTTGTGCTTTCTTGTGCGTTAGCACTGGAAAATGAGAATGTGAGGGTGGAGGAGAGCGCAGCGCTGTTTGGCGGCACCGCCTCTGTGCAGCGGCTCGAGGGACGGGCACGGCGTGGCTCTGCTGGGCCTCTGCTGGGCCTCTGCTGGGCCTCTGCTGTGGTTTAGCTGCTGGCTGTGAGTGGCTTGGCCATCACCAGCCCCACATTATGTAAAGGTCATCTGGGCCAGGGTTAATTCTATTGCCACCAGACTTCGGCGAAAGTAAATGCGTGAAGCGTTACATAACCCGAGGGGAGAAGTGGGATGAAAATTGCGGTGCCCACAGATTGAGTGGGGAGGGTTGTGGGTGTTGGTAATGAGTAATTTAGAACATCTGCAGACTTTTTATTATTGCTTTTTTTTTTTTAGAGTTTTCCATTTCCCTGCTTTGTGGTAATACCTTTCTTAAAAGACCTGGAGGCAATGTTGTATCCAGTAATAGGTGAATTTAAAGGCTTGGGTGCCTTTCATTTAGGTGAGTTCTGAAATCCAGTGCTCAGAATCAGAGTCCAAATGTTGCTTGAATATTCCCTGTTTGCCAAGTCTATAAAGAAACTTGCCCTACCTCTTCCCAACACCTCTCCTTCTTGTTTCTCCTAAAATTGGGGTGTTTGTATAGAGAGAGATCTGCAATTTCCCACATCAGCATTAGCTGGCTCATGAGCTGTTCTCTGTTCCTTTGTGGCACAACCACGGTGCAGTCACTGGGGCAGACACCCCCTCCACAAACTGGTGTGCTCAGACCCCCAGTTTCACTCTCTGTTGGTATTTTCCCCCTCCATCACCACAAGCACAGTAACATCAAGAGCACTTACAGTCCCCTTTCCATCCAGGAATGGTTTTGGGTTTTTTTAGGAAAGCTGTAAAAAGAATAATCCTCTGCTTGCAGATATAGATCTTTATGCTAGTCTGGATTTATTCCCTATGCTTGGGACAGGGCCAACTGGACCTCTTTAATGTTCTGCTTTCCCTTTTTTCTTTTTTTGAAGAACTTACCTGTATTAGATATTTGAGTGTTTGATTCCTTTGTTGTTACATTTCAAGAGAGGAGATATTCCTTCTTCCACATGCTCAGTTTAATCAGAAGGCTGAAAATAGGTGTTTGGGGATTCCGATGTTATTTATTTTTCCCTATTAGGAAATGAGTCACGAGTAAGTGACAACACTGTCTCCAATCAGAGGGAGTCAGAGCTTGTGGATGCCAAGGATTTGTCTGCTAATGGTGACTTTTAACTGCACAGCCCTTTTCTGAACCTCACCCTGTTTCAGGTGTGGCTTTGGCCTTCGATTATTCTTCTTCCCAGCACACTGAAAAGGACATTTCACTCTCTGTCAATGAGCACACGTCCTGAGAGGTCCTGAGTGCTTTTTCATCCCAGTAAATGGAGGGGGTGTCACAGACGGTCAGCATTGCTCAGCTCTCCCTCAAGTACATCACAGAGGCATCTGCTGGCAGAAGCACTCACGAAATTACCCATCAATATCTCTGCATTTCAGCTGTCACTGAAATGATACTCATACTTAGTTCACTGATAGAAAGTCACGTGTGTGGGCCAGGCTGGGATGGATTTACTGGAATGATGGCTAAAAAGAAATTTCTCTTCCCTGGGAGACAGGGAGTGCTCAGGATATTCTGCTCCATGCAAGTGCCACTTACAGCCAGATCTTTAAGTCCTGTTCAGTTTAACACACCTTTAAAATGTGTATAGGAAGTGCTGCCTCAAGATGCTAAATATGAAAATTGAAAGAAAAAAAACAACTCCTGTTCTATTTGTTGCTCAGGATCTTTTCCTTGGTGCTGTAGTCATTTTTGTTATGGTATTGCTCTGATATGAAGTAATTTTCTCTCTTCAGTGCTAAAAATTAATTACTTTTAAGGGCAGAATGAACTGTATGTTAAAAAGCATTTACTTTCTACATTAAAAAGTACAGCTGACTCTTAAGTCCAGGGGAAAATTATGTTGGCTTTAAGGGAAAAGAAAAGTAATTACAAATAACCGTGTGCAAAGCCAGATGAGATTGGCTGGATTTTGAGGAAAATGTATCTTAATCCCTTGATTTGACAGTCGCCTGGCAGGCAGAGCAGGAAAAGAAAGTCATCGAGCTTTTTTTCCATCTCTGTGAGGTGGGAAATGCACATCCTACAGCAGAGATGGAAAAGGAACAAATAACTGTACAGGGCAGTGTGACAATCACACACGTGTTCTTTTCTGGAGAAACAGCCCATAGTCAGGGTATTCCTGGTTTCCAGTGACAGGAGTGTCACAGGCTCTGCCCCAGATCTCCTCCAGATCTCTTGTGTGTGTTTATAAAAGTGCTGTGGTAGTAAATTATGGAGGGTTTTTTTTTTTTTTGTCTAGTGTGTTCATCATAGTTGTCACTCCAAGACCTAAACAAAACTGGAGCCTTGCCATCCTGCTGCTGTGGCAACACAGGAAGAAACTGTTTATGGCCAAATAGTTTGAAGTCTGAGACAATAAAAAGATAACAGGTAGAGAAGAGGGGTAGGATCTGTTCAAGCATCCATATGTGTGTGCTTTATGTGCATATGGGTATGCTCTGTTTGCACAGAGGCACTGTAAATATCATCTGTTTTGGCTGTTTGTTATTTACTTTTTAATATTCTCATCATCCAATGGCTTGAAACCATGGCAGAGCAAGGTATGACATTTTCCTCTCTTCAAATCCCAAAGCATTCCTTACCATTCTTGTTTTACGCCAGAGTTTCTTACTCCCTACCCCCCAAACAGGGGGTTGAATTGCATCCCCCCAGTCCAGGCCACAGGCACTTCCAGACCCTGGATTGCTCCCACAGAATCAACAAACCCACGTGTGGCTGGGGGCTACAGAGCTAATTGCCACCTTCTAAAGCTTCACTTCCTCTTGTAAAGAGCCAGGCTGTGGTCAAGCTGTAAAACTGCAGCTTGAACAAACAGGTTTGAAGTCTCTGATGTGCACAATAGCTGCATATAGAAGCACACCTAAGGAAGACACAGGTTTCCAAAATTCAGGGTGGTTTACCTGTGATCCTGTCCCATGTAGCTCAAGACCACAGCAGCCTAACCCCATGAAAACAAGTCCCCTGTGGTAAGGTAAGGGAAGGCAGAGCTGGGGACGTTCAGAACTGCTTTTATGGGAAACAAAGAAGTGGTATCTAGCACACATAAAAGCCATAATATATAGCAAATGCAGATGGAGCTGCAGGCCAGTGAAGAAAGAGCAAAGGTGTAAAAGCATGTCAGCAAACATATAAAAATGACCCCAAGGGGATCTAAGTGTGAGGAAGAAAAAAACATCAACAAGAACAGTATATTCCTGCTGGGAGAGGGATGTGGGTGATGGGGGTTCACTGAAACACCCCCAAATGCCAGAATGAAACCTGTGGCCTTGGGACTCAGAGAGACTGGGAAAGAGAGAGGGTAGCACCAGGAAACAGGGTAGAAACTAAGTCTGTGTGTATAACTAAGTCTATGTGTATATCAGTTCTCACTGTGCTAATATTCTTTTTTTTCTTTCTGTAATTAAAAAAATGGGAAATATCTTGACTAATACTGATCAGGGTCTTAAGACTTCAGTTATTCTCATGATAAATACTTGGTCTTTTGTATACGTCTGAATATATACACATACATTTATATATATGGTGTGCTTCCTCTTTACTGATAAAACAAGATTTTGAGTGTAACAAAATAATTAATCATGTGACATTACCTTGCAAATTGGGCTGTAGGATTGCAGATAAAGGTTTAGTGTCACACACATCCCACCTAAATTATTCCCACGCCCTTCAGGCTGGCCTTGGCTGCCCTCAGGACCCTTGGATGTGAATGCACATGTTGGGTCTCAGGCTGGGATAATTACGTGTGTGACGGCTGCTGGGTGCAGGGGGGGAAGTGTGAAAACAAAAGAGCCTTGAGTGGCTTCCCAGGAGGCCCTGGGACCACGCTAGGGAAGTCTCTGTGCCAAGGCAGACTGACTCTCCTGAAGGTCCTTTTCCCCAAGGAAATGAGTGAGATCTTGATGCTGTGTTAGAGTGATCAGAATAAACCTCAGTGTGTTCTGCTGGTGGGTGTGAGCTGGGAAATCTGCTTGTGCTTTCATACCAGATGGGTTAAATATTCCCCACCCTAAGGGCTGTTTTTCACAAGGGCAGGAAGCTCAGGAGGAGAGGGAATGGGCAGAGCCATGGAAAACACGTGTTGGGAATGGGGATCCATCCACACTTGCTGTCCGTGGCTGCTGCCGCGTGTCAGACTCTGGCTGTTCCCACTTCCCCACCAAGTCTCCCACAGCTAAACAGAAGGTGGCACGGGCTGAGAGGCAAGAAGTGGTTCTCCTCTGTGTTTCCATGCTGCTGGCAGGTGGGGATCTGCTCAGGGCCCTCTTCAAGCACAGAGTGACTGCAAAGCCAGCTCGCTGTGGAACACGAATGAATTGTAATTCTCTAAGGAATCTTGTGTTGGTAGTGGAGATGATTACAGTTGTGGGTGAGAGGTGGAGATGGCATCTCATACATCTGAGCCTGGGGAGACTGTCTGCATGCCCTTGGGCAGCAGGGTAGGACAGATGGCACTGGCCACGGTGCTGGGATTCTCTGGGAGAGCAGCTCAGGCAGGAACCAGTCTCCTTCCAAAGCGAGTGAAGGGCTCCCTTTGGCTTCAATACACACATTTCAGAGCAGCCTCTTCACTGAGGGCAGCCTGATGCTCCTCTCCAGGGCAACCTGAAGTGCCTTAGCAAGGCCCTCAACCAAACTTTTAACGGTGGATATTCCCTGACTTCCACTTCTCCCACACTTCCAGCTGAGCCAGAAGAGTGAAACTCCTGCTGTAGTCCATGGAGCAACATCAGTGCAGCTTCTTAAAATTCCCTGAAGCCTTTATTTGCCTCAAGTCTTGTCCTAGATGGTCATAAAATTTTGATGGTTGATTTTGTGTTTGGTTTTTGGACTTTTGCTACATTATGCACTGCCAGACATTGAGATCCACAGTGACTTTTGTTCACTTACTATGTTGAATGTTAAAAGGAAATAAAAATTCTTCAGGCTTTAAAATGTCTTTTAATGCAGGAAGTGAACCTCAGGTACATTTAATGCATTTCATCTACAAGAAGTGCTTTTAAAGGATGATTGCATTAAAAATATTTCCTCAAAATAAGCTGGAGAGCATTGGATATTTATCAACAAATAAAACTGCAAATAAAAGAGGCAGCTGGTTCAAGGTTTATCTCTGAAAATTACTGAAGCATTTACAGAAAGGTTTTGTCAGGTAATTTGCATATTCATGAGTAATTTCTCCAGTTGCTGTATTTAGTTGATAATGCCTTTTTTTAATACTGTAATTAAAAAATTTTGATCTAGGTTACACTTCAATTGTTTGCTCAGGCGCTCCAAAGCAATTGGTGTTTTGTTTACTTCCTGTTTTAAATACAGCTATTACCTGTAAAACATCACTTGCAAGGAAAGTTTTCATACCTGACAAATTTCTGGGAGGACCTCTCATGTAATTATACCCTGGACATTGCATTTGAGAACCCCACAGCTACAGGGATGCTTGTGGGACAGGGAAGGAGGGAGGAGGAGATGGATTAGGAGGCAAAAGAAGGATAAGAGCAAGGACCAGGGAAGCTGGCTGCAGCAAAGCCCAGAGCTGCTGATAAGTCTGTCAGTTCTTCTTTAGCCTTGAGGCAATGAAGATTTATGTTTGTTTGTGTGGGCAACAAGAGAGAAGTTTCTTCCTCAATCCATTCTGCAGACGTCCCTGACTGGTAATCCCACACTCAGGACTGCAGGCTGCTCTCATCTGCCTGGAATATGGAAATCTTATTCCATGGGCAGTATTGAAGCAAATGAGATTCCAGTTAGGACAAGTATAGAAAGCTGTGAATTTTCCCATGTGCAATTTCCTTTTAGAAAAGGTTTCTCCTCTCTCACATACTAGTATTTCAGTGAAATATTTCACCAAGACTGAAATATTTAGCTTTCCACTTGTATCAGCTGGTGTCGAGTTCTATGATTCTGTAATAATGCAGAAATCTAAATCATGAAGCTCAGATGATGCATTTTGACCTTATCAAACGGTAGTATTCCAGACCAGTCAAGTCTGAATTACCATTTTTAGTGAAAATGTTGACAAATTGTGTATCTTCTCATGGAACACTTGAGTTTAATGGAAGCATCATTTCCCAGTGGGAAAATGGTACATTAAACAAAATGTCAACAGCTGCTGGGCTGGAGAACATGCTAGTGGACAATGGGAGGGGAGGAAAAAAAGACCCATGTCATTGACACACACATGCACAGTTGATGAAATCAATTTCAATTTACTCAAGTTGTTCTAGCATCACTTTCAATTACATATGCCAAGGAGAAAGCTCCAGCATCCAGCTGTGGGAATCAACAAGACAATTGTGTGGCAGTCGTGAAAAGAACAGTCAGCAGAGAAATTATTTGCATTTGCTTTCCTTGACAGCTGATATTTTCCTGATAAATTGCTGCCCTTTGTTGTTCTAGCTGCTTTGAAGAATCAACCCACTCAAGGGGGTGGTAGCTTTGCCCTCATTCCTGGCTTTCCATCAGCTGGCACAGGCTGGGGAGGAAAACAGGAGGCTGAGACAGGAGGAGGAGGAGGTGGAAGACCATGGAGCAGAGGTGAAGTTGGAACAGTGATTAAAGACATGCTGGGGACAGGGTGCTGCTCCAGAGATGGTGTTGTGCAGAGCTGTGAGTGTCAGGGTGGATTTGGGCAGGATTGGTGGTAGCAAAGGCACTTTCATGGCTTGACAAAAGCTGATGACCATCAAAACAAGCCGGCCTGTGAGGCTGCACGCTGCTGAGAGAGGCAGGGGAACTATAAAATTAGACATCTTCAGCTTATGGAGTGTGGGTTTGTGCCAGTGAGAGAGGAGGACAGGAGACATTGTCAAGGCAGTTTGCATTTAAACTCCAAACCATGCAGCTGTGCCATGGGATTTCTCTCCTGAGCGAGCCCCAGCAAGGAGGAGGTGGAGGGAAACTTTGGCAGCAAGATGTGCAAAAGGTGCCTGTATCAAATATGCAAAATTGTTCCCCCAGGATTTCCCTTCAGTGGGGTCATATTGTTGTTAAATGGATTGTTAAATAGGATTTAAATAGCTTATTAAATGGGGTCCCCAGCTGGGTGGCTCTTAGTGGGCAGACTGTTCCAATTATTCTGGATTTGCCCTTTTCCTGCAACAGCCCTGCCCTGTCTAATACCAATATTTCAACAAAATTCATTTTTGCAAGAATGTTATTCTATCCTAGGATCTGGGCCAGGCCTTTATTTCTGTTAATTACAGATCAGTCATTCTTTTTCTTTTCTAAATGTTGAAAAAATGTGTTTTATGTGCAAGAATGGCTGATAAGTGATACACCCACAGGAACATTATATTTTTCTAACATCCGCCTCTGTGTTCTTTCTCTAATTTGCCTGCCACTGTCTTTGAGAGGATCTGTCTCCTTCCCCTAGCACTGTTCCTTGCCTTTTAGATGTTTTCTTTTTCTTCAGCCACCCTTAATTCCCACCAGTGCCACATCACAGTTTATTGTTCTTTAGTGCTTTATCAGTTGGTGATTTAATGATAAAACCTCACCCCCACCATTCTGCTTCATGGTGGGACCAGGGCAGGGCCAAGAATGACAGAGCAGGAGCACCACAAGTACCATCCAGCACCTTTCAATAGGTGATCCTATTCCTAAAACCTGTCTGTGGTGCTTTTTATGGAGAATCTTCAGGATGCCTCCTGTTTATTTCAAAATAACATTTTTGGCCATTGCATGAGACTGTTGTGAATGCTGAAGTTGGCACCAGGATTTTCTAAATTACACGGAGGCAAGAGAGGAGGCTCAGTGATAAAATGGTGGTTTGCCAGACTCAGCTGGCTTTATACTGGTGAAGATGTTGTGTGCCAGCACGGATGGCCCTGACTCATCCAGTCCTCTTGAGAATAAACTTTGAGGCTTTGGGCAACATTTTTAAAGTGCCTCCGTAGGCAGGGATGCCACATCCCCTCCTTGTCACCAGGGTTTGAACTTCCAAGTGCCAGAGTCACCGCAGACAGGGACTATTCCACATGTGAGGCGTGTGGGGTGCTTGTTGCCCTTTCTCATGACTTCATGTTTGTTGTGGTGTGGGGACCTTCCTAAAACGTGTGCCTTTTGTGCAGGAATGCGATGCTGGGATCTCAGCAGGTGTTGGAGGCTTTGTCTGGGTCCTGTTCCTGCTGCCATACAGCAAAATGAGGAACCAGAAGATCTCCTTGGAGTGCTGAATCCATCAGCAGAGCTTGAGCTGTCTCAACACAGCACAGAGCTTCCATTTTCCCCTCAGTCCCAGGGATGGAGACAGAGCTGGAGGGAGCTGGGGCACCATGAGCAGCTTGTCCCACTGGAATTTTTCATGTGGAAGCACTGCTTTGCTCCTCAGGCTCACCAAACTGGCAGAACTGATGTTCCTTGCCCAAGATGGCTCACGAGGAGTTGATTTTTAGGTTCCATATTTGTAAACCACCTATTGCCAGTGAGGTCTGAAGATGCATCTCTCCGTGGGGTGACAGTGTTTGTTGCACACGAGTGGAGGCAGGGCAGTGTCTGTGCTGTGCCGTGGGTGAGGAGCTGTCTGAGAGGAGCAGGCTTGGCATGCCTGGCCAGGAAAAGGCCTGGAGCCAGCTCCTGACCAGGCACCTCGCCATTCTTCACAGCAGGCCTCAGCACAGGCTGCCAAAAAACCACCAAGGAGTGTGAAATCTGTTTTCTGGGGAAGGAGCTCACACCTGGGGCTGCAAACACAGCTCTCCTTCCCAGTGTTTCATGGCTGGGGCCCATCACGTGTCTGTCTGAACTCGCTGCTGTCCAGCAGTGCCTGTGCCAGTCGCTTCTTCTCCCTCCTGTTTTATCTGGGCTGCAGGGCAAAACTGTGTTAAACCCTTCAGTGGGCTCTTTGAGCTTGCTGTGGGACATCCCCCTTGCTTCTGGCTGCAGTGAGTGTGGTATGGAGATCAACAGAGTGTGGAAAACTACTGAGAGCTTCTGGGAGGGGATGGTACACCACTGCTTCACATAATGTGTGACTGGAGCCCCACAGAGATTCCACCTTCTCTCTTGTCTGTGTGTGGTGCCCACGTCTCAGAGGACAGGCTGGGGGTGAATCCACTCTGACCATTGTTGGCAGAGGCAGGAGCAGCACCAGAGATTGATATGATGCATGGTGTCATCTCCACAGTCAATAACAAATGAGACCACAGAAGTTCTGGAAATAGCCCTCGCTGGGTTTGTGTCAGGGCACCCAGGGGAATGTCAGCCAGGGACAGATGATGGAGGCCTGGAAGCCTCCTCACTTCCCTGACCAACATCCTGCCTACAGGATATGAGGGGCTCTCTGCAGGACACAAGGTGCTGGCTAATGAAGGATGAACAGGGCAGTCACAGCAGTGTGCTTATGCTGCCCTTCACATAAAGATGCTGTGAGAATCATGGTGGTGTGACTAAGGAAAGGTATCTCAGCTGAGGGTTTTTGGACATACACCTCTGCACTGGTCCCTCAGGCATTGCCCCTGGAGCAAGCCCAGGAAGGATGTGGAAGGGGCACTGCCATCTGGAGCCCTTGGGCAAGGGGCAAGTGGTTGACCATCTGTTGCTTTGAGTTGTGCTTGCTAGAAAAGTCACCACCTCAAATATATTATTTTCTCCCTTTGACCATCACACTCCCAGACATGCTGCTGCTTTGGAAGCCATCCCAATGGCTGTGTCCCAGCTTCTTGGTAGCATTTGAAGGGTCATCCTTCTCAGGGTGTCCTAGTCAAGTTAAGAGAATCCTTGAAAGTACCCAGGATAAGCATATTTGATTCTGTACACAGGCCCATTCTGAAGTGCTGTAACTCCTATTTCCTGAGGCACTTACTTGATTGCACAGGGCTTTGTTTTATGGCAACAGGAGAGTATGAGGCTGAATTTCATCATCTGGCTTTTGGAGGCCTGAGAAACTCATGTGATTCACAGAGGTGATTTTCATGATCAATACCTGCTGTCCCTGACCAGGCCAGGGGGCAGCTCTGCCCTCTGAAGCTGTTCCTTCTGTGCAGTGGCTGTCCAAACGTGACCTTCACTCCTGTGGGCACATCTCATGGCACTGGCCAACATGTCAGGAGAGAAGCTGGGGGAAACCCTGCTAGGGGTTGTGGTTGGAACACAAAAAGTGTGACCAATCAAGCTACTTATGAGATTTCTTTCAATCAACGAGAAACCCCTTTGACACCCTGTCCCTCCAGCTGTCACCATGTCCTTGGGAAACAGGATCTCACCTGTGACTGAGGGGTTTTTAAAGCAGAAAGAAAACAGGGAGGTGGTTGCAACGTGGATCCAGAGCTTCCCCTCCCTGCGTCTGTTTTGTGCTGATCCCTTCCTGAGGAACCGGGCATCCAAAGGACTGCTGTGCCAAGGTGTGCCTGCAGCACAGGTCTGGTGGCTGGGGTGCAAGAAGGGCACATGTCAAAGCACTGATGCTGTGCTGCTGTGAAGGCTCTGTGCCCTCCTAAGACCTCCATACGGGAGGCAGATTTTTCCACTCTGAGAGCAGCCAGCTTTTGGGCAGCTTCTTCCCCGTGCAGTGGCACACACACACTGCCCTGCTTCAGGGGCTGGCAACATTTTTAAATGTTGAAAACATTCGTCTTTTATTTCTGACGCCGTTCAATATTATGGGGAAAGATGTTATCACAGCTAATCCGTGCGGTGTCTCTGGAATTCCTTGGCCTGGGAGGGTTTATACTGCATTCATGTATTCCACGAATTGGGCACAGGTTTTGCTTCCGACAGCAGGAGTTTTTTTCAAGGGCATCCCAATAAGATGAAAGTGTGGTCGCTGACAGAAACCACAGTGTCAGGCTACGGTCTTGAGGATGTTTTGAATGGCTCTGTATTTTAATTCTTGATTTCCCCTGGCATTTAGACAACCAGCAATTTATTTGAAATCCTTAGGGGAGAGGAAAAAGAAGGAGAACTGGAGGAAATGCCTTAATTTAATTGATTGGAATATTTTGGAGTTTCACATGTGCCCTATTTTTTTGAAAAAGAGATAACTAGAGAATAGAAAAAATACTGTGGAAAATCACACTGAAACTTTAGCATATTTTTTTCCTTTTTTTAGGCGGGCTTCTAAATATATTCTTATATGCTGGGAAGGTATATAGCAATACCTAATGGCTGAAAAAAATAAAAAATGGGCATAAGGGCAGTCAACCTGGGGAGCTCACTGCTGCAGCTTTTTGGGAGAGAGCTCCATTTCTTGTAGGAAGACTTTGAAAAATCCTGGTACCATCACGATTATAAAGTTTGTGGTTTTGCGTAGGAGGAGTAAGAAAAAGAAAATGAGATCTTGTACGTCAGGATATGATCTATCCTTTGTCTCTTCCCCAGCTTCATATTAAACACTCCAGTAGGCATTTTCAAAGGTTGCTGTGTGAAGTATCAAGCAGAAACAATGACCGAATGTTGTGATCGAGGCTGGGAAACCTTAAGCAGTAACGTGCAGCTGCGTGTGTGAGTTATCTGCAAACCACATCAGCATTGTCTAATGTATATCAAAGCTGATCATTTCCTATATTGTTCTAACATACCTGCCCTGCTCTGTTGAGGCTGCAGGAAAACAGGAAAGGAGGAGGGTCTTGGCTGTAAATGGGTGTCTTGTTCTTCCTTTGTGATGCCAAAACATTTGTGAATGAGCTTTGACCCTGAAGTAGGCTGAGCTGGTAAGGAAATTCATAATTTTCTGTCCATTCACGTTTCATTCACATTTGTTTACCTTTTGCTTAAACAAGGGGGTTTTGTTAGGGTTTTTTTCACCCATAAGCCCATAAACCAGCCCCTGTCCCCAGTCCTTCCATCCTTTGGCAGCACAGGCAGGGTGAGCTGTGCTGGGGTGTAAGAGCAGAAAGCCTGAGAGGTCACACTCAGGATTTAAATGTACAGTCACTAATATTTCTTAAATTCTGTAAAGTGACACACCCTCTGCACAGAGGGGCATCACTTTCTTCAGGTGTCCTGCCCAGACCTCGTGCACAGAAGTTCCTACCAGAATGTTCCACCAGGTATAACAGCCCAGCCATGAAGACCACTGACTGTATTGCTGACATACTGGCAGCATTCCTTTCCCTCCAGATTTTGCTGCAGAAAGTTGTCATTTAGCCATTATGCATGCATCTTTTCAAACCTCTATTTCCTCTTGCTTTTGACCAAAACTTGCTGCTGATGTGCAGCCATTATCACTTTACAGCTGCAACACCTGCAGAGGTGGCACATGGTAAAGGAAGGCAAAGCATAACCCACCAATCTGCTGCAAAACAGCATAAAAATAAATGTGGAATAGCCTTGTGCATGAGAGCAGGGGAAAGCTTGCACACAGATGTAGGATCAGATAATCCTGGTTAAATGTACACCGCGGTGTAATCAGATTGTGCTGCTGGTTTGTGTTGTTGTAATGGTATTTGTAATAAGCAGCTTTGCTCAAAAGCCTGGTGTTCGTGCAGACTGCTGTCCTCTCTGGGGGTGTTTCTGAGGGTGCTGTGGTGTGTCTAAACACAGCAGCTCAAGGTTGCTTCCCAGTTCTGGTGTCCCAGAGGACCCAGGAGCCAAGTGAGGCAGGGAAGCTCCGCTGCAGAGGAGGAGCTGGTGGCAGACGGGGCTGTCGGCCCTTTGCTGACCCCGGGCACATCTGCACATGGGGCAGAGCATGATCCAAAGGTCCCTGAGCCCACAGTCCAGGTTTGCTGCAGACATGTGAGCAGCAGTGCCATGGTGGGGTGGCCTTGTGCCCAGGCTGACGGGCAGGGGCTCTCAGCTGGTGTAGCTCTGGTCCCTGCCCAGTGTGCCTGCTCTGCCCATGCTGCCCCACCTGCCCTGGCTGCTGACTCAACTGCAGCCCTGTGCTGAGCCCTGTGGACAGCCCCATCTTCTCCCTCAGGAAAGGAATGCATAAGGCTGGGTATAACCCCCCCAATTTAACCCACAGGTCCATGTTGCTTAAAATCTGCACCACAAGCAGGTTGCAGATTTTCTCAGAGCTCACAGGTGTGAGATGCCATACAGAGAGGCGTCAGCAGCTCCCCTCTGACACGACCCTTTCTACATCTGACGTGCTTTTTTCAGATAGTGCTGGTTTTTGGCTTGCCCGAGCAGCCAGGATGGGTTAACAGCAGAGAGCCCTGTGTGAGACAGATTTCCAGTAGCGGGGCTCAGCAGCTGAATTTGTGAAATAATCCCGCCGGCTTTAATCAAGAGAGGAGGCTGCGAGAGGCTTGTAAATTCCTACAGCAGAATTCTCATTCACCAGGCAGATCCTGCCTCCAATATGCTTATCTCCCTCCCTCTGTGTGCGGAGCCCTTGACGTCAATGGAAGATTCGCTCTTTCGGGGAGAGCAGAAGACTGAGGTCACGCTCCGCCCTGCAAACAGGAGAATTATGTCCCTGCCGTTGAGGCGAGAAGGCTCCAGGCTTTTGCACAAAAGCAAAAAAAAGACTTGAAACAATGGCATGCACAGAAAAGTAAAAAGGTAGAGCAAATGCAGGAGAAGCGTTTGGAGCTGTATCAGCAGGTGGTGGAAGGATGCGACTCTCGGTTGCGTTTAAAAATGAGCTGTTTGGCAGCCATGAATGGTGTGGAGGATTTTCATTCATTCATCCCCCTCTCCAGCTCTGGGGAGGGACATCTGTCAGCCCTGAGCACAGGCAGCAGTCAGTGGCTGCAGCACGCTGTGCTCACAGCCCAGCACATTTAAATCAGCAACCCAGAGGTTAAACTCTACAGCTCAGCCACCGGTGGCCTCAGTGATATTTATAGATTGCATTACATTTGCTGCAGCTTTTATGAGCAAAAGGTACTCCTCATGGCTAAATTATCAGAGGTTAAGTGTGACCAGTTGTAGTTAACCTCATGATGGATGCTGCTATTTTGATTTTTTCCTTGTATTTGAGAGGACAGAGCATATGGGTTTAAGAACCTCTGAAGAAAATATTAGATTTATTGTTATTATCCAATTCCAGTTATAAAGCTGCTTTTCCTGAGGAAGCACTTTGCAGAAATTAACATTTTACCTAGGTTAAACTTTGAAATAGTATCCAGCCCGTGCAAATTAAATTCCCCTCAAAGAACTGTTTATTTCTTCTCTGCAATAAGGGAAGCGAGTTCCTAACTCTGCGGGGAACTTATCGCTCTGCAAATGAGGTTTGTAGCTGCACAGAAATCCAGCATAGCTCGCCAAGGCCAAAAGCCAGCTGAGGTGACCAAAGCCAGGAGAGGTGTCCCTGGGCGCTCCCCGTGGTCCTGGGAGGGAGGAGGGATGTCTTCTGCAGGGCAGTTTCCTCCCAGGGCTGGAAGTCAATCAACATGTGGCTCACGCCACGAAGCCGGCAGCGTAAACGGGGAGTTTGTGTTGCTTTCATCCCGTCTCATGTTCCTGCCGAGGCTGTTATTATTCACCATTTACCTTCTCAAAATATTGAGCCAATTAGAAAAGCAAATCTCTCTTTTGGTGAATGCCCAAGGGTGAAGCTGTAACGATGTGTGCTCTCCGCAAGCCCTAATTGCGGGTGTCGCAGTTGCGCCTGGGACTGCCGGGCTGAGCAAACCCAAATTCCTGTCTGATATATTTCACACCTCGGCCAAGCCACACTGAGTGGCTGCTTTTGTCCAGCTTCACAAACCGGGTGGCTGAGGCTGGTCAGTGCTGGGATGGGAAAAGCAGCTATGGGGAAAGAAGGGATGGAGCTTGGGGAGCGTCATCCCGAGCGGATGGCGAGGGAAGGTCCTGGCTGTTGGATCAGGCTCTGTTGCTCACAAACTGTGAACTGCTAGAGCATTTATTGAAATGGGGGCTGTAATCCTGAGTGTGAGATACAGAGAGAATTTTCTGCGTTTTTTCCTTGTTAATGATCAGACAGGTGGGTTGGGAGTGTTATTAATCATGATGGAGACAGGACTACTCCTGTGTGCCATCAGTTAGATTAGATATTAATCTAATAATATCTAAGCTAGATGGTGTGGAAATCCTGTACTTTTCTTGTATTTTCCTTTTTGTGGTGAATTAAGTAGCATACTCTGAAGGTTTGCATGCATGAAGGTGTGTATGTTGGTTAAGAGATTTCAAGCATAGGAAGATTTCAGTATAGAAGTCCAAGAAGCTGCTGTACTTCCTTTTACATGCCCGGATTTTTGCCCCCTGCATGATGAGAGCACAGTGCTAACTTAGTGAATCCCTTTATTAAACTCCTCTGATGGCTCAGGCTGCCTGCCATTAGTGCTGTTTCATACATGATAAGTGGTATTGCTAAGCTTTCTAAAATGAGTATAACAATCTAACTGGTGCCCAATGGGATATCCATCTTGTGTCTGACTACCAGGAATAAATTATGCTCTCACACTGATAATTGCTCATGCCTGGGTTCCAGGATTACAGTCCTGCAATGCTGATGATTAGAGCTGGTCTCCCTCTTTTGTGCACAGATGCTCCCTGTGATCCACTCCAGAGTCTGCCTCAGCTTCTCCAAATTGATTGCTCTTAGCAAAAGAAGGAAGACACAATTCTGCAAAAGCTTTGCAGGCAGCTAGGACCTGATTTAAATTCTGAATATAACTTCTGATGTCTTCTAGGTAGTTTAAAGAAGTATTCTTGGACATTTTTAGTGGTTCTGAAAATGGGGTGGGTCATAGAAAAACAGCATTCAGAAAGAAATACCTTCAGAAAACACAGAAGTATTCAAAAAAACTCATAAAAGTTCATGTAAAATTAAGTCTATTCTGAATGGAAGAAGCTGAAATAACCACAAATTTTTTTTCTCCCTAAAATAAATTCCCCGAGCTCCTTAACAAGACTGGTGACAAAGCAACGTACGAAGTTCTGCTCTACGCTTCACTGCCTATTTTCTCACCCTCAGCTTAAAAATAACAGCACTGTAGCACCTTCTGTTTTCTCGTGACGTCTGCACACACTTTATGAATAATCTTCAGGGGGAACGCTGTGCTTGATCTCTGATTGGGATTTTCCCATCTTACCCGGTGTTGACTTAACCCTGCTTCCAAGGAGTCAAGAGTGAAACGCCCATTGATTTCGGTGCGAGCAGATTTTTGACTTTTCAGAAATGCTCAGCCATATGTGTTCTCGTTTTGGAAGTATCATGTGGTTGCATTTGGCCCATGTCGTGTTTTAGTCACTCAGAAAGAACACGCAGAGCTCCAGCCTGTCCTTACCTGCCCTCACGACTGCAAGAGCTTGAGGGCCTTGGGGAGGTTCTGAGGGCCAAAGGTTTTGCTGTTGTCCTGTTTTGGGGTTTTGCTTGTTTGTTTGTTTTCCTTCCCAAATTTCAAGAAGACGTTTCTATTCTAAGACAAAGGGAATACAAACATTTCTAATGTGCTGTGAAATAAGTCTGAGGGAGAAAAATGTTTGAACTCAGCATATATGTTTTATTTGGGAGTGAATGGTAACAACAGCTTTATTTTATTCCTTATGATATAATGCAGTATTTTAAAGGAGGTAAAAATAGGTTGGAATCAGAAGTTGAAACGCTATTTTAATCTTACTGGAGACCTTTAAAATTTCCTTCATTTAAAAATAAAATGTTATCAGAAGTGACACATCTGTGAAACATTTACTTTTGGCTGATGGGTGTTTTCTGAGGGAAAAATGTTTCACTGAAAATTTCTATCTGGCTTTAGGGTTTCTCAGTCTTTAATGTATTTACACCCATCGATATCAAAGGGAGGCTTAGGAAATGCCCTGGGTTCATGTTGTGTGCTGGGAACTGATTGAGGGCAAGATGAAGGGCTCAGAGCTGAGATGCTGTGGAGCTTTAGGTGGGATGTACCTGCAGGCATGGATCAGAGCCCCTTGGGATAATGGGAGTTTCAGCAGCTGTGAATGAGGAGCACAGCCCATTAAACCTGCTGTTCTCCAAGGGTAATAGTCCCTGGCAGAGGGGCTGGGTCTGCTTCAGCCATCTCCAAGTCCATCTGTGATCACAGAGCCCTCACTTTCACAAGGTGTTTACACAGCTTCACTCCTTGCCTAAAATAACTTGAGAAGTCTGTGCTAGAAGGACTTAAAACTAATCCTCCCTGGGTCTGAGGTTAATGTCCTTTCCCCTGGATTGTCTTTCCTGGTACCATCCCTATCCTCCTGTCTGCTTAGTCATCTGTAAGGTAAGCTGAGCAAGGCAGGGAGAGCTCCCCTCCAGCCAAGGGTGTAAGCAAATTGAGAAGACAAATGCAATTAATCTGTGCTTTCTCCCACATTCCTTGTGCTGTGTCCTGCTGTCACCATGTGTTCTCCACTGTAGTCACTGAGGGATTTTCACTGGACATGGTACAGCTTTTGAGCATGTTTCCTGATCTGGATCTGCTGGTTAAAGGATGTGCTGTCCCCCTCACATGATGATGGCACATACCATCAAGGTTTCCCGTGACTTTGTGAGAAAAATAATTGCAGTCTTCGTGTCATATGGTTGTTCTGGTTTAAACACACTGGTTTGAACAATGAAAGTTGGAAGGGGAGTCAGCCTGTGACTTTGAAAATGTGCAAATCACCCAAAAGAAATTTGTCTCAGACGTTTTTATGGTATTTCAGTTGGAGTTCCATGAAAAGTACAAAAAATAACACTTCGCCTAAAAACAAAGTCCCAAAACAAACAAACCCATAATAAATAAATGCTTGCCAAGAGTCATAAAAATCTTAAACTGTGATTTAATATCCTGTCTCTCTTTTGTCTTAGTGGAAAAGGTCATATAGATGAAAGACATCTGCTGTTGTATCTTCTCTTGGATTTCAGGGCAAGACCAAAGTCCTATTCTTGGCTTTTTGTGTGTGTGTGTGTGTGTGTGTGTGTGTGTGTGTGTGAGAGAGAGAGAGCAAATTGCCATAAATTTTTTCTATTCAGTTGTCTTAATGTGTCAGCTCTTGAAGAAGATGAACAGGCCTGTGGCCAGTGATTTCAAATGGAAAATCCCTTGTGTTTTATTCTTCAGAGGCAAATGCATTCCTGTTGCAGTCCATTCCTAGAGGCATTTCCCTAAAACGAGCTAAGAGAAGAGCAAGAGGCCCCAAGCCCCTGTTCCTAGGGCTGCTTTCAAGAGTAGGAAGGATGTGGAGGGGTAGCAGTTCAGTTTGGAACAGGTCAGAGATAGAAGGTGTCCAGTCAGAGGCTGATAGTCAACAAGAGGTGAAAAGAGGGCAAAATGGGAAAATAAAATAAGTAGTTAATGCTGGAAATGTTAGAGATGGGCAGAAGGCAGAAAAATGAGAGATGTCAGGGTGAAAGTGAGGGGAAACACCTGGTATGACTTGGTCTTAATTTTTCAATGTTCTTTCCATCGTCATGTTTTTATTGAATCTGTTTGAAATGCAGTCAGCTCTGGACAGCAGTGCATTTACAGTCCTTGATTGTTCCTGGCAACTTCTAGTGTTTTTTCAGTAATACCACCCCATTTTGAAAAATGGGCCTTCCTCAGAAAGCAATTGTGTTGATGAGTGGGAAAACTGTGACCCTCTGAAGCCACAGGGGATGAAATCCTAACCCTTGCTGAAGGCAAAGGCAGCATCCCCAGTGACAGCAGCGGGTTCAGGATGTCACGGGGAGTGCTTTTGGCTGCTGCACTGAGCTGGAAACTCTTCAGGGATGGGATCTGTGTTCGTGTGCTGCTTCGTACAACAAGGCCCTGAATTTGTTGGCCTCCAGGCACTGCAGAAAAGCAAATGCTAAGTTGTCCTGTGAGCAGTGGAAGTAATTAAACACCAGTGCCATTGGATCCTCGGGTGTCTGGTAAAGGGTGAGTGTCAGACTTTTCTCAGCAGATCTTTTTGTTCTCTCAGCAGTAGGAAGGTGATGTGCAAACCTCTGGACAAGTGACCAGCCATTGGGAGTTGGTGGAGAGGATCCACACCTGTGTGTGTTCTCTCTCCAGAGCTGGGCAACTTCAAACAAATTTAAGAATGCTTTTCCCACTAGCATCTAGCAGCCCTAGTTTTGCTATGTCCTCTGACAATATCAACTGGAAAACTTTTCAAGAAGAATGGGTCTGGTTTTATTTTGGTTTTCTTTTTCCTAATTAAAGCTGGGCATTTAAACTGCCTGTGATAATTTCTTTTCCCAGTTGCACATGTGGAGTGTCTCAACAGGACTGTAAAAGTCATGCTAATTTATGTGAGGGCAAAACTAATCTTTAAGCTGGAAAAGCTTTTGGTATTTTTGTTTGCAAAATGCTTTTATGTCTTTAAGTGGAGGGCACTGCTGAAAAGCCAAGGGTTGTGTTGGTTTTATTATTTTTATTAATATACTTTAAAAGCAACTCAGAAATAGTTTACTTGGTATCTGAAGCCAAGGCAGCAAAGTACAAATGGCTTTGTCATCTACTAATGTGGAAAATGTGAAACAAAATAGATGCACCTTCTACTGTTCCCCCGCCTCCCCACCCCATCTTTGTTTCTCTGCTTCTGGGAGATAAACATTTCTTTTTTAATAATTTAGAACATTGCCTTTTTAGGCATAAAATACAAATAACTTATTTTTATTTTTACTATCACTGTAAGCACTCTTCCACTTCTCCCACATTATACTCCCATGAAAAACTTCCATACCAGGAAGCCTTGGAAAACAGCTCTTACTCCAGAAATACTCTGCACTTACAGTTTTGTGCAGAGGGGACTCCTCAGTTAGGGTCCTTATCTCTCCCTCTCACAAGGGGCTTGTTGAAGGGCTTGCTGGCATTTGTGGTTCCCAATAAAATCAGGAGTTATCGGCACTGGACATGAGACTGTTGGGGTTGAGAACTAGTTCTGCTCTTGAGACAGTAGTCAGGCTTTAGGGCAATCACAGCCTGCATTGCAAGAGGATTAACTATAGAAAAGCATAGAAAATAATAACTGAAGATCTTAGCAAGACTGAAAGTCTAACCTTTACCTTGAAAAAAGATCCTGTGTCTTCATGCCTGTGGAGACACTTGTATGTTTGCTGGAGACAGAAGGAGGTTGTTATATCCAGTCATTCCGTCAAAGGTGGAAAGCACAGCAAGGACAATCCTGCTTCCACCTGCTACCCCAACACCCTGTGTCCCCTGGTGCTGCTGGGGGGCTGAGGGTGGGTCTGTGCTGTGTGAGGTGCAGGAATGTCCACAGGCACCCGGAGAGCCAGCGGAGCTCCGGCCTCTCTGCCTCCTCTTGTTTCTGCATGCTTTTCCCATAAGCACTGTTTTCAGCTGGGGTCCTGTTTGTGTTGTCATTTCAAAACGTATTTTGGAATGTTAACTTCAGCCAGCTGAAATGATTTCCTTTTTGCCCCCTTACTGAGAGGATTTATAAATATCGAGTTACACAGGAAGCAAATTCTCCTGTTATCAGATTGTTCTGTAGTCACTATTCTTTTCCTCAAAAGCATAATGGTGAACTTTATCAGTGCTCAGTCATTTGTTTCCTATTAAACACGAGTGATTAAGATGCTGTTTGGCTCACTGGGAAGAGTTACTGACCTGTTTTGTCTGTAAATGTATCCTTAAATTAGGAGACACCTGAAACTGGTCGGAAGCAGGTATTAATTGGGTTCAAGTTCCATGAGCACAGATTGCAGTTTCCCAGTGGGACGTGGTAAATAGCCGTCACCACGATAATATTAATTACATTATCTCCCAGAATGGTCCCAAGAGGTGCTAAAATAGCACATGTGCCACTTGGGCTTAGATGCTTAGACAGGAAGATCAGTGTTTGCTGCTTGTTGCTCAGCACAGAGCGGAGCGTGTTGCGTCACTGGGGCAGACGGATGAGATAAGGAGGCTGGGATTTTCTGGCTACTTCCTTGGGGTTTTTCTCTCATGAGTTTGAAAATCAAAATATTATCTAAAGCAATAGCTGAATTTCTTTTTTTCTGACACTCAACAAAGAATGATAATATCAAGCCTAAAAAAATGGATTTCATAAAACACCTGGACAGAAAGTGTTTCTTGCTGCAGAGGTTGTGACTTCCTCGTAGCTCTGTTCAGCTCTAGAGTGACTCTGAGTGCCACTCAAGCAGTACACAGAGCTCATTTCTCAGAATCACACTCCATGGCACTGAGTTTATACCCAGTCATGCCCACCTCCAGCACTGTCACAGGTTGTGTGGGCTGCACCCTGACCACTGCCCTTTCCAGAGCTGCAGCTCACAGGCCTTTGCTTCAAAAGCGCCTCTCTTAGTTCTGCTGAGCTGGGAGGACATGGGCCATGGGGCCTGCAGGGACAGTTGTTTGCCTGGTGCCAATGTGAAGGTCAGACCATCCTCACACTGGAAATGCTGAGCCAGATGCCTCCCTGAGCCCTTGAGGACCATGTTAATTCTTCTTAGCCTTTGAGGACCCAGCAGCCTTCCTCCCCTGGGTATTGATTAGGGGCAGAAGCAAGAAGCAAACAAATACACTGTTCAATGATGTCTTGTCATGAACTTCTCCACTGGCAATTGAAGTTCTGCAAGCTGGATTCATGTGGGATGGAAGCCTGGCATTGGAGGTGAATTAACTCTGACCTGAAAATCAGACTCTTCTCTCTGGGCTAGAAAAACATGGACCTGGTGGTTTGTTAGGGGCATGCTGGCAGCCACTTAAAGACAGTGATGCTAAAGGCACCATAATAATTAGCTCAGCTAGGGACTGAGCACATAGACTGGCTTGAAAACCAGTGTGGCTGCTCCTTGGTTGTCATGACCCCTGTAGAAAACACTGCTGAAAGAATACTTAGACTTGAGTCACCTAATTCAGTGTTACATATCCTTGTTAACAGTGTTATATATTACCACTGTTAATTAAATTACACTAGCATGTCCCATAATGAGGGAAATGATTTACCATGTAACAAGTCACGTTGTGGTCCTCAAAAACTGACTGGTAGGTTGACACTGTGTTTTTTAATATTCAGAAATTGCTTGCTCCTTGTTTATGAAGCTTAAATTAAACACCAGAGGGGTTCACACATATTCAGATGAGAGGGAAAGATGTGCCCTACAGTCTCTTTCACAAAGGCTCAAAACTAACATAACCACCTTAAAACAAAGGAAAGCTTTCATCCTTGCTCCTACAGCTACACATTAAAATATGAATTGAAATGAGATTGAGCAACAGGAAGAAAATAAATGAGTAGACTTCATTCTTCCCTGTGGAAGTTGTTTCAATAGAAAAGTATTAGCCAGCTTCAGAAAATGTCACTAACTGGGTGAAAGTGGTCCCCTTGTATTTCCCAGTTTCCTTACTCCTCCCGTGATGACAATTTCCCCTAAGAAATGCATTGTTGAACCAGGGTTGTGAAGAACAATGAAAGAGGGACATTTTCTGAAGAGGGAAAACGTACAGAATTTTTTTGCATTTTGTAATATATCCTGGTAATATTTTTTTTTCCTGTTGCTGTCTATTTTTCTTCAAAATGAGAGGAAACAAGAGCAGGCTGGTTTTTATGGTGCAATTCACACTCCTTCATATTTTTTTTTCTTATGCTTGTATATTCAAAGATCTAGATCTGATTTTTTTTTTTAATTAAATACAAGCAAACAATCTTTCTTTCCAAAGTGAGCAGGATAATCTCTTTCTTTCCAAAGCAAGCAGGATAATCTGTGTATGCTTGACTGGGCCCAGAAGGTTCTGGTTTGTGCTGGAGTCAGCAGCAGTTCCCTACAGTGACTTCGTTTGACCTGCGCTGCTCTGACGGGCTGGGGCTGGCAACAATCTCAGCCTCAGCCATCAAAACATTCCTTTGTAGCCAAGTGTCCCTCTGCTTTCTCTGAAATATCTGGTGTCAGTTTTAACAAGAGGGGAAACAGACGTTCGTCACCATTAATTCACTGGACAATTAAGCCGCTGATCTCTGACCCCCTGCCATTATTGGCTTTCAGAGCCAGGGTAAAGACCCCACAGATATCTGTTCTCTGTCATTCCCTGCGAGCTGCCCCAGTATTTTATTTACTCAAAGGCATAGCTCTTGCCCACCACCAGCCAAATGTATATGCTTTGCAATAAAAATTGCTAATAAGCTGTCCCCAGCAGTGACATTAATCTCTGAGTGACGATAACAGCAGGCAAAGGGAACAGCTGGCTGTCAGGAAAGCATGTGAGTGGGAATCATACATTTATTTAGATTTATGTACATATTAGAAGTGTCCAACCCTGGCTGCAGCTGCTTTTGATGCTTTGGGCTACCTTGGGCATCCAGGCCAGAGGCAGGGGCTTTCCACTGGGAGGTGTGGGTGCTGTGGAGTTGCTGCATGGTGCTGTTTGTTCTTCTTCCTTCATCTTCCAGGCTGGGACAGTGCTTGGCTTCTGCTCTCTCCTGGAGTCCCTGGTGGTAGGATCATTGCTGATGGCCCAAACCTGGTTTTAATTCTGGCCCCAGGGCTGCACTGAGAGCCAGTGGAAGTGCAGGACTGCGTGAGCAATGAGGAAATAGTTAATCCATGGCTGGCACAGGGCTCTGTTTTGTGTTTATTAGGACAGCCGGGTGGGTGGGTGGGTGGGTGGGAGAGGCAGCCGAGCTGGGCCAGCTGCTTGCATCATCTGACACTTACACCATGCAACCTTCAAGCCTCATTTTTCAGTCAGTGCTTTTGAAGCACTTCATTAGCTAATCAGAGGAACCCTCTGCCTTTGCTCTGCAAGTTTCCTTGTTTTTTGTCTTCTACCTCCTAATTTTTTTTTTGTGCTTTTTGTCTTGAGTCCTTCAACTGGTAGTTATAGTAACACCCATGAATGAGTGACTGTAGTACACTGCTACAGCCCACTTCCCTCAGGAAAGCTGTGCCAGGCTGTTCGACACCTGCAGTGGCTTGGCACCCCCTCTTTTAGGGGTTTCTCCAAACAACAGGGACAGCCTTAGCTCGGGAGCCAGCTCCATCCTGCTCGCTATTTGCAGCTGCAGCCCACAGTAGATTGTGGCAGAAGGAATGAGTCACTGGCAGAGCAATCTGTTGCATCAGATAATCACAGATTACCTCCATTAACCCAAATCCCTTCTGTAACCTTTTACAATAACGATCCCAAAAGCTGACGCATACAATACTGTTACCATCATGTCTTGGGCTGTCCATGGTTTTTAAAGTGATGTTTTATGGGATTTCAGGGGTGATCTAGCAGGTTGTGCCAGCGAGATCCACAGAAAGCAGCTGTTGGTACCTTGTTGCTGGACAAGATGATGAGGCCAAAGCCAGGTTTTGTAGCTAAGTGAGGGGGAAGTCTCCCCTAAATCTGGCCACGTCCTTTTGCATCAATCCTGTGCACCCCATACACCTTTTCCCTGGTATCTACATAGAATTTCCTTCCTCCAAATCAATCTCTCTGCCCACATTTTTTCCCCTCTGCCAGCTGGTCACTGCAACTGGCAAATGCTTGTTGTAACCAGGCATTTCAGGGGGATTTCACCCCCTCTCCACATTGCCCCTATGGTGTGTTTGAAGGCTCCTTGTATATCCAGGGTTTAATTTATGTTTTCTGCACGTGTCTGAGGAACTGGTGTGTTATTTGACCACGGGGAGCAAGGAAGAGGGTAGTTATCTGCTTTTGTGGTGAAGAAAGATGTGTCTGATCCTGATCACAAGTAAATGTGACCCAGTCTGAGACAGGTTTATGCTGCTGTACTTTTCTTCCTGGCTGACTCTGGAAGCAAAAGGTGTCACAGAAGAGAAATTCCCCTAAAACAATTCAGGCAGTATAGCCCAAACACATGTAGAGGTTCCCAGCCTAATTTTCACCATTTTTAACACTCGGATTTTTGAGTTCTTGTCAGAACATCTCAAAGCTTTACCAGTTCTACCAATTTAGTGGAACTAATAAATCAGCCAGGCCTAGTAAAACAGGCTGTCTCAAGCCATTAATTTTTCATGATGTTTACCGAAATTCTTTTCTATAGTCTTGTTGGTAAGTTTATTTAGGTGAGGGTAAAAAACCAGAACAGAACATAATTCTCAGAGCTTGGCTACAGACTGTTGATAGGAACACTTGAATTCTCACCTCCACTCCAGCTGGATCTCCTCCCCACAGTTCAGAAATATTCCTTATAAGTCTCAAATGTCAGGAACACAGAGGCTAAGCTATTTTTTTAGATACTGCAGAACTATTTGCAGGAGAAGAAGCCCACACAGCTCTTTGACAGGGACAGACAGAACCCACATCTTTTCCTGCTCAGGGCTGGGTTTTTGCATGTTCTCCCTCTGGAACTGGCACCATATTTTTCAGGAGAGCTGAGCCTCATGTATTTGGCTGTACCAGGGTCAGGTTTCCTTGCAATCCTCCTGCCTGTCTCATGTTGCACATTGTGCTGCTGTGTTGCTAAACATCAGAACTGCACGTTATGGATAAGCAAATCAGCAGAGGTTTGTAGATTTCTAGTCACTTATCTCAGTGTCTAACCAGGACCCACGAGTCCCTTCGTGGTTTTTTGGGTTTAGGGGCCAGCCCTGAGAACATTTGGGCTGTTTGAGGAGCACAGCTGTATCCAGGAGCACTGCACATCCTCCTGGGCAGTCTGCATGGGCAATACATGGACTATATGTGGGTGATGAGTTCCTAGACTCACAGAATATCCTGAATTAGAGGGAATCCACAAAGATCATCATCCTGACCATGCACAGGAGCACCCCAAGTTGCATTTGCAGGTTTGGGTTTGGAGGCATTGGTTGGTAGCTTGCGTGCATGTTGCTAAACAGAGTAATAAATATATAGAACAGGTCATAAGTTTAAAAGCCATGGCTTAGAGAGGAGTTCCTTCCTGGAAAGATGTTATCAAGCCCTACTCAAGCAGGATTTCTGGAGCAAGGACTTGCATTCTTCCTTTGGAAGAATGGGATGCAGGTCTCTTACAGTCAGTGTAACTCACAGCTGTGCAAATTAACTCAAGGGAATTGGTAAGAAATGTGGGAATTTAGAGTCATTCAAACGTTCGGCTATGGGGAGACCACATTCCTTGTTTAATTCTTGTGTACTTCAAAGCATGTGACAGTTGAGAACATTTCTGACAAAAGAATCTTCCTTTCGGAGAATGAAGTTTTGTCAAAAATTAAAGGGTTCGCAGGAAAGTGTCTGCTTAAAAGAAAAGATGATTTGCTTTTTCTACCTTCTTATTGACAATATAGAAACATCATTTTAACAAAGTAAAGAATGTCAATTTACCATCCCCATTCTGTTCCAGTGATATCTTAGTACTCTATTTGATGTGTTCTATGATAATGTTTTGACGTTAGAGAACTGAGATGACTCAAACGTTATCACAGTGAAATGGTTTAGTGTCTTTACATCAGAGTTTTGTAGAACTTTGAAATATGGTCTTAGCTCCAGTTTGGAGGAAAGGTCCACTGAGAGATTTAATATTTTCTGCAGGGTGATAACCTTGAATCTCAACTACTTTGTTCAAAAGCTTGGTCTCCCATAGTAATCATTGATACTGAGGTGTTATAATTTTTTTTTCTGTTATCTACTCTATTGATGGAGAAAATCTCTCAATAGTCCCCAGACAGGTCCCCAGACATGTTGAACCACCCAGTACATGGTAGTACATTCTAAACCAAACAAAACTGCCTGGATTTGTGCCAGTAGCCTTGTTTACTTTGAAGAATAGGAAATCAAAATTTTGGGCTCTTCTTAATTTTACTGTTTTGGATTATAGCTGGCTTTATTTTTGTAAGATTTACTGTTTGTTTGTTTTTTAATAGATTGTAAATCTTCTGTGTACTTTGTATCTTTTGGATTATTTTTATTTGAGGCATAAATGCCAACAATCTCTTTCTGCTCATTTATCAGCTGCAGATAAACACAATGCAGTTAAATGCAAGGTGGAAAAGAGAGAGACACCATAATAGACAAACTATAGGTGTTTATGTAGGGGGAAATTAAACTGAATCCAGGGAAATTTGTGACCAAACAACTCTCTGTTAGCATAGCAATAAAATGTAAACCAAATATACGTGAACTGACCCACAAAACCCAAAGAAAACTTGTTCAAATAATCTCAAATATGCATTAGAAATATCCAGTGGAGGATGTAGGCAGAGTTGTATGGAGAGTACCTACTTAAGACTAACAGAAGAAATTAAAGGCCTGTTTTTAAAGTTTAGTTAAGTCCTTTCAATGTGCTCTGACCAGGCATGAAGGTAGCTTGTGTAAAGACTCCTTTATATTCCCAGGGCAGCAACAAAATGGCCTTGACATATGATAGCTAAGCCCTGAGGATCAGTCTTCAAAGACTAATCCCTCAGCTTTCTCTGTCCCTTCAGGGCAGTGGATGTTACTAAAGCATAAGATGAACATTATTATTAACATAAAAAATGTGTTGTTGAAGTCGTGTTTCAGCCACTTACCAGCATTTGCAGCATTACCTGACCTCTTCTTTGAATCATAGCTAGGTATTCCTGCAGTAGGTGTTTATCAACACTGACTTCTGTAAGCCAAAGTTAATAGTACTTTAGATGCCAGTTGTATACAAAATATTTTGCCCTCTGGTCCTCTGGTAACCAGATTGCACAGCCGGCCTGGCTCTGCTTGTGAAATCCCCATCAATGTGGTTCTGGAGGCTTAAACATGAAACACATCTGCTCTTCATTCCCAAAGAGCAGCGAGGTGCTTTACACAGTGCTTGCCAGGCTGAGGTATTTGTAGCAGCATTTTGAGCCAAGGTGCAGTGACAGCAGTGGAGGTGGGCACACAAAACCCTGCTCATGGTCTGTGGCTCTCCGGAGCCGCACTCATCACAAACGGCTGCGGGAGATAAAGGCAGATCATTGTCGAGAAGAGGAGCTGTGTAACAACGTGATTCTCTTCTCAGGGCTCACAGTGGGCTTTTTATTGTGTCTGATAAAAGAAAGCTTCTAGAGATGGGTTTGCAGAGGCACTGCACCCCAGTGGATAGTGGACACCCACCTGCTTTGGGAAATCCAGCCCTCATCGCATTTTCTGTGGGCTGACAGGAGGGGATTCATAAAGAGGTTCCTAATGGTCTTGTAAGTGCTTGTTTGAAGCACAGGTTAACAAGGAGTATCATCTAAGATCTTCAAGGAATAAAACAGAGTTTCTGGGGTTTTTTTTCTGCTTTCCCAGAGGGGAAAGGCAGGATGAAGGGCAGAAAGCAAGCAGCATCTTTCATTATTTAAAAACAAGCAGGTTGTATTTGCTAATACAGCTGAGCGTGGGTGGGACTAATATGAAAGAAGAATAGTGAACCTGGGAGAACTTCCACATGAAACAGGTCTAATAAGGGTGAAACTGTTTGCCTTGGAGGCTGGATGCATTAGACATGAAAAATTCCTAGGGGAAAATGATGGGCTGGTAAGTTTTATTCATGCTGTCTCATTAGGACGAGACGCTCTAGGAAAACAAGATTAAAATTAGTATTCTTTTCCTTCACAAATACACAGTTAATCTTTGGTATTCACACCCACATGAGACATGAGGGCATTAAACAGTGCAGGGCGTTTACAAGGATCATAAGAACACCCTGATTCTAAGTAGCACATATGCTCAAAAAGCAGTAGAAATTGGAGGCCATGCACCTTCATGTTTTGTTAGCCATATCTAATGAACAGAATATGGAACAAATTTAATATTTTTCAAATATTTCAGAAACAGCTTTCCAAGATCTTCATCTGAAGCTGCCTGCAGTCCTTCCTGTACTGCCCAGGCAATTAATAGGCAATTAATCTAATAGGCAGTTCCATACATCACACCTAGCTTCAAACACCTCCATGGGACAGAGTAGAGAAAGGGTGGCACCAGAAAGAGGAGAAGAAACATAAACATGTTTTAAGTAGAAATAGGACACTAACCATGATTTTTTTGACTTTTAATATATTTTGGAGTTTGTTTCTCTGCTTCCACTGTGTAATCAAGGCCTTGCATTCTGAGGGTACAAAGCTCTGTACTGTTATTGGGAAGGCCTTGGGTGACAACCCAGGTACTGTTGTGAAATGGAAGGTGGAAGCTGTAGTCATCCTCCAGGGATCTGTGAATTCACCAGACTGCAGTTAATACAGCTGAATGAAATATTTGGCTGTCTTGGATCAGCCAGGCCTGGCAGCATGGGGTGTGCTGCTGTCTTATCAAATTGGACAAGAACAAAGCATCAGTAGGAAGCCAGCTTTTCCATCCTTAAAATCCACCTTGCAGGGTGGCATGAGGCACAAATGGAATATTCTACAAGCATGGTGCTGGAATAAATTCATCCAGCAATATGTTTTACTCTGTGTTGTGAATAATCTTCAATCATCTGAGCAGGAGCATGGCTTGGTGCTGTCTTTAGCAGAATTAACAGGCTCAAAGCCTTGGCTTCTTCAGCTCCATCCTCTGTCTCTGATTTCTCATGTAATTTTGGACAAGCAACTTAATATCTCACTGGCTTAATAATGTGCAGGTCTTTTCCTGTCTCCTCTTGCTGTTAGGAGAGTAAATATATACTGAATAATGGAAGGGAAAAAAAGATAGGCACTTTAGGCTGAGGGTAGCTCCTGCTGGCAGATGTTTTACATGTGTGCCTCTGGTTATGTCTCTCCTTGCAGGTAGAGATCAGAGCTAGATTTGCCACGCAGCATCACAAGATGATGTGAAAAATGCCATGTATTTTTCAGTAGGCAAGATGTAGAGCAAATGCTTTTGTTTCCTGCAGGACTGGTTGACATGTTAGAGAATTAGCTTCAGCCCTCAGTTTGCAAATGCTGAGTTGCTGAGTGCATGCAAGGAAGCAGAGCTGAGCTTTTGTGCTGTTGCTGGCAGCTCACCTTTTGTCATCAGCAGCAAACCAAAATTTTAAAGCAGTCAGAGCCTCCAACACAGCATGATGGAACTTACATTAAAAACATGGCATGCCTGTCAAGTCCTGCCCTGAGAAGCTGCCTTGAAGAATGCAAATCCTCCTGCACAGGATAGACAGTGCAAAGGCAGCAATCAAGGCAACGTGTGAAAAGCTTCCCTCTGCAACCTGCACCATGACCTATGCAGAGAAACCTCCCCTTTTAGCTTTTAGCTCTGCTAGACAATTTACTCTGTCTCAGCTGTCTCACTGCATTATGTCCTTCAAACCCCCCCAGAGTTAACGTTGGGAGCCAGCAAACAGTGCTGGCTCCACAAGAAAAGCCGGGAGCGGAAAGGTCAGGTCGATTAAAGCACTTGATCAGAATCTTTAACATAAAGACGTCACAAGCAAAGCAGCAACGCCACTTCACGCTCAGCTAAGAGCAAATGATTCATCAGGCAAGGCTGCTTATTTTTGGAGGATAGCCACAAAAGAGAGGAGAGCATGCTGGCTGTATCGATCACGGTTTGAACAGGGGACCGCAGAGCCCTTCTCCAGTTCTGATGGAAATTTAATGTCAGAAATACATCATCCAATGTAAATACATCAATACATATTTTACATTGAATGGGTTTTTAAAATGTTCTGGCCCAGCTTACCAGAATTGTATCACCTCTGCACAAATCTCAGAGCTGTCGTTTACAGCAGAAGGCTGTTTTGCAACATTCTTCACTGCTTGGTGCTGCTAAAGATGCAGCCTTTTTGGGAGGACTTCTGTAAAGGTGGCTGGAGGAGCAGGTGTGCTCTGGAATCTCTAGTGCTTGTGCCTAGAGGGTAGACCTTCAGTGGCTGAAGATGTACCAGTGTTGAGCAGATGCAGCCTAAAGGGTGGTTTCATCTGGCTTGCCCTCACTGCTCCTGTGTCCTGAAGTGTTTGGAAATGCTGTTGGAGCAGGCACTGCTGCCAGGCAGCTGCACATCCCTTGGGCAGAGAGCTCCTGCCTGCCCCAGGCAGCACCTCTGTCTGACCCTTGGTAAGGGCAGAACGGGCCTCTGCAGTGGCAGCAGCCAGAAATGAGAGGCACATGGGGGTTTAGTTGGATATCAGGAAAAGGTTTTTCACCCAGAGGGTGGCTGAGCACTGGAACAGGCTCCCTAGAGAAGGGGTCACAGCACCAAATCTGAGTTCAAACAGCATTTGGGCAGCACTCCCAGGCACATGGTGTGTTTCTTGGGGTGTCCTGTGCAGGGTCAGGAGTTGGACTTGATGGTCTTGATGGGTCCTTTCCAACTATTGTGGGATTCTGTGATTCTAAGATAAATGTGAGGAAAAGATAAGTGAGGAAAAACACAGAATAAAAGAGAATAAAAGTTCAGGCAAGAAATGGTTCAGAGAAGAAAATACAGCCAAAGAGAATGATTGGAAGAGAGAAAGAAGCAGGAATTCCTGGTGGAAGGATCATTTTCCCAGAGGAGTGTGTGAAGGGAGGGTGCAGGGAGAGAAGTGCAGTGTGATGAGGTGTAAGGGCAGGAGCACAAAGGAAAATGCCCCTGGAAGAGAAGGAAAAGAGGAGCAAATGGAGGTGTTAGCCCGGCATGCAAGAGCTGCAGTGGAGGATTGCAGGAGTGGGCTTTTGGAGACATGAAAGCCAGTGAAGACCTTTAGGGTTGCTGAATCCAACCCCTGTGGCCACTGGCAGGCGGAGCAGCGCCAGCTGTGAACAGCTGTGCTCCAGGAGTTGTGAGCAGATGATCACAGTGCTCACCCCAGCCCACAAAATGCATCTCAGCACCTGTAGCCCACCTAAGGCCCTCAGCATGCAAGGCTGAGAGAGCAAGACAGGCTCTCTGATGCTGTGGGCAGAGGGATGGGAAAGGAAATGACTTCAGCAGCAGTGGTTGGGATGCACTGAAGAGGGGAGGTTGAAGCAGAATTCATTACAGACCCAAGGGGTACGTCTGTGTTGCAGAATCCTGTGTGATGGGGAGGCAGTCACAGATCTGTGCTTTGCTGCAGTCTAATTCCTGGAAAGGATAGCAGGGCTGTGCTCCTGAAAGTCCAAACAAGCTGGTTCCCCTATGGCCAGTGCAGATACCTCAGCTCTACATTGCATACCGTAGAAATACAATCAGTTCCTTGTCAACAAGAAGTTTAAAGTAATTCAAAGCAGACTCTATGATGACAAAACCATTGGCCACCAAAAGCAAAGGAATAAAAAGTAAGATGCTAAAGAAGCACTCCTGTGCCAAAGGTGACACTGTGAGATCAGAAATGCCTCACAGACAGCAATACTTGTCATTTTTTTCCAGGGCTCCTGTTTTCTCTCTCATGGTCTGCTACCTTTTGAGTCAGTGCTCTCCTAATTTAGCCTGCAATGTCATGCAGGACCCAACACACTCTCAATCTGCAATTGTGGCTCTACCAACCCCTCTACAGAATTAGCTGAGCTCTGAATTAGTCATTCAGCATGCCAGTGCATGTAAAATAGACTCAAGTGAATCAGATTTCGTGTGCAGGGACTGAATTGCTGTAAATACAGTGACTTGGAGAATCCCAGCCTGTATCTGGGTTTTCATGTCCAGAGGGATACTCCTCCTCCGTTGGCTGCACAGCCTCTCCAAGCAGAACAGAAAACAGAACCAATAAGTGATTTTTTTCCTCATGAAGCTGTTAACTTTCTCTGCCTTTGCATCACCCCATGAAGTCTCAGCTTTAATTATGAATGGTATCCGTAAGAACTGTGACTGGACAGATAAACTCTGGATGGCACTGTGGAACAATGCCCCCAAAGCAATCTAATCCTGCTATTTCTCTTTCTGCAGGGGGTGGAGGGAAACGCAAAGGCAAAAGCAAAAAGTGGAAGGAAATCCTGAAATTCCCTCACATTAGCCAGTGTGAAGATCTGCGAAGAACAATAGGTAAGAGCTTTTTCCTTCTTTGGAAGTACTGCATAAATGAAACATTCTATCAGAACTGGCTCATTACAATGTCATTAAAGGTAGTCATCATTAGAGGGAAACATTCTACAGGTGAGCATGCAATGCACATTCCTCCCATGATGCTGCCATGCAAACTCTGTTCCTAAAAGGGGCTATGGACCAAGCAGGAGAGACTGGAATGATGGACTTGCAGGCCAGGGCTTGGGGCTGGCAGCATCCAGGCCCTTTGTTTTCCATACACAAGCTCCAGGACCCAAAGGGATTTCACAGCTGGACAATAACTGGCATATGGGACAGGGACTTTCACTCTGTCCCTACCAGTGTGGCTGTAAAAACACATTCAGAACTGAATCCCCTCATCACATCCTGCATTCCCTTCTAATAAGTATCTCCTTATCTGGGAGGAAATGAGATTTGTTGACTGTAGTTGGAGTTAGTATTAATTATGGTGTGGATATGATGTTTGAAGCAGCAGTCACTGCTGCTGCCAGGCAGCTTTGCTCAGCAGCACCATCCTCTATTCACAGCCACAGCACTGCTTTATGGAGGCTTTTTACAGGACATGTAAAAAAAATGTTTTTAACTTAATTTGTTTTATTCATGTGGGCCAAATGCTGCAGATTTGGCAGGGAGCTTGCAGTGTCCATTTCCATAGCACTGCATTTCTCCTGCTCATACCTGCCAAATTGCAGCATTTCTTTGACTGCTGCCTTGGCAGACAAAGCTGGTATCTATCTCCTTCTGCATTCTCCACTGGAAAGCCCAGGATTACTGGTCTCACCACAAGAGGTTAAATTCAGCATTTGAGGCTCCTTTTCTCCCCTGCACATGAAATTCAGCCACTGGCAAGGAATGAATGAAAGGCAAGAATCTGTAACAACTGAGATAACGGGCAGCTTAATTTGTCTAACTGGGGTGAGCTCCTGGGGTGTGAGTGACAGTGCCCTGGCACTGTTTACATTAGAAATCCACAGCATGGTTATACAGAGAAAATATGTGGAATGTTTTGAAAGTCTTTTTGTGGTCTCCTTCAGTAAAATTTTCTTCCCTCACCTTCTGTTGTGGAGCTAAAAGGAGGTAGTGGAAAGAGGGGAGGCAGGACAATAGAGTGTAGGTTTTCCCCAGTTGACAAACAGACAAAGCCTGACCAATTTCTGAAGGTACAGAACTTGCTGGAAGCAAATCTGACTTAATATACTGTAATTTGCAAAGGGAATTCTCCCCACTGTTCTGTCAGCCTTGGTTTCTAAAGGGGAAAATGGCTCCAGAAAAAATGCCCTGTCTTTACAAAGGTGTCCTATCCTAAAATGAGTAGTCTTTAAAAAACTAAGTCTGCCAATTATTTCTGTTTCTGAAATGCTATTTCTGGCTTTTCTTTTGGTGTGTGTCAGCTTCATTCTAATTTAATTTAGTTTGCAGTTTTTTGGTGAATGATTTGGTGATGTAACCAGGTAAGAGCCATTGTGGGATCTCTGGGTGGATTTGGTTTCAGTCTCTACAGTGATTCCACAGTGGGAAATAAGGTCCAAATTCAGGTTCTGAGACTCTGATTTTTTGTTGAGTCACTTTCCCACTGAGCTGGATGTGATTGCACAAGGACTGAGGCACTGCTCAGCCTGAGTGAGGTTATCTGTCCTCACTGGCTCTACCATTTTCAGTGAATCTCTGAAGTTGAAATAACCCAGATAAACAGTTGTCCAAACTTCTCCTTGCTCATTCAGGGTGTCTGGCACATCTTGTGTGGGTGGGTCTACGGCACTGAGTCCTTTTCATGTGCATGCTCAGGATGGATCCATTGCAGGTCCCTTGCACTGGGCTCTGTGTTCCATGGAAACACAGGAGCAAGTACTGGTCACTGCAGTCTGGCCTTAAATGGCTTCTTTTCCTGCCTCTGCTGAGGAAGAATGATTTCCCTGGCTTTAACTCTTCTTTATTTATTATTTTATGCAAGTCCATTGAAAGGATCTCAGGATTTCAGACAACATGTGTTTCCATAGGTACAGGGAATGTACTCAAAGATCTTTCTTGGCCCTTCAGCTGAACTGCTCTGGGACTTGCAGGTGACTTGGGACATCAGCCCCTGCCCTAACAATTTCTTAATCTTCTAGTCAGTGCTAAAAATGAAACAGAGAGCCCAGGAAGGCTTTTTCCTCCAAGGCCAGGTTGAGTGGGGCTTTTAGTGGAAGGCCCCTGCCCATGGCAGGGGGATTGGAAATAGATGATCTTTCCAACCTTCCAACCCAAACCATGGTTCTAAACTTTATACAAGGAAAAGGCTGCAGCCTAATTCAATTTGTTTAGAGATCAAGACAAATACAGGCAGGTCCTGCTCGTCACAGACCTCTTTGCTGCCTGTCCTCCTCCCAGCATTTTCCATCAGACAGAGTCTTGCCACTTTGGTTAAAAAAAAAATCCCAGCGAGTCTTAGAGGGTTGGATGAACTGGAGCACTAGGCTGTTGAGGTTTTGTTGTATTCCTCTTTTCTGGATGCTTCCCCAGAGTCTCCGTGGAAAGGCTGGAGGCAGGAATGGGATGGACTTTTGATTTAGAGTGGTCATGGACTGCACAGCAGCCATAAGCAAAGGATGGAGAATGCTGCTGTTGTAATTGTGGCAGCACAGCCTACGTGTGTGTGTAGATGCCCACATTTTGGTGTAAAAACGTGTGTGCTTTTGCACCCCGCTAAGATGTACTGAAAAGAGTCTGTGTCTTAAAAAAAAATAGTGTAGTGTGAAAAGAAATCTGTGAAAAACAGGAAGGCTGAAATAAACCAAGGGTCTGCGACCTGTGTTGACACAATTATGAGTCAGTTCATACCTTTTGGTTACCTCTGTGTTTACAGGAGACTCTGTGTTTGACTATCCATCATCTGGTGTCTCACTGAAAGACTTGCTTAGTAAAGCCCTTTTTTCCCCTCCTTCTTGTGCACAGAAATAAAAATCAAAACACCCGAGAGAAACACTGCTTTTTGATAAATAAACAAACACTGGAAACATCTTTATTAAAAGTGCCATTTAGCCAAGGAGCTATTTTTTTGGACTGGACTTAAAAGCAACTTCTTTTCTCCTTTTTTTTTTTTTTGTCCAAAGTACGCAACACCTTTTGCAGGGAAATTCAGTGGCCTTCATTGTGTGCTAATTAAATAAGCAAGGGAAGCAGGGATGCTGCACTTTGCTGGGCTCTGAGAGAGGCTTGTACACTATGAATGGCTAATGCATGTTTCCATTTGCAGCCCTCTTCCTGACTGTATTTAATTGTGTTAGAACAACCGGCCCTTTCCAGGTTGGAAGATTTCCATTTTGGCACCAGAGGCCCAGCCAATCGATAAAAACTGATGTTTGAGGCACAGTTACCATGACTCATGTGATGGATGCTGCTGTAGATGGGGTTCTGCTGTCTTTTAAAACACACAGATGACAGCTTAGCAAAAGAGAGGTGTTTCAAGGGAAGAGAAAAAAACAGCAAGGAACAGCTTTAAAAGTTCTTGCATTTGACTCGATGTGAAGAGATGCCACAAGTTAGAGATATCCCCGGGTTTAAAAGTCATCAGTGAACAAAATATAAGAAAAAGTTGTAATTTTAAGAGCCAGAGAGTCTTTTTGATGATAAAAGATTCTGGATGTCTGTAAATATTTCTGAATGATGCAAAAAGGTTCTGTTGGCTAAAAGTGTGGAATTTTTATTTATTTTGCTCAGACCCATTCTGTGCTTGTTTCTTGCATAAAAAACCTGCCTGGGTGAAAGAGTTGATTATTCTGGTCTTTGGCAAATTTTCATTCGCAACTGTCCAAATGCTATATAATAAATCAAGACTTTTTTTCCCCCCCCATAGATTGAACCTTGTGGGGAAACTGCCACAGAATGTGTCTGAGTTTGTAGCATAGAGAGATCTATTGCATTATTGCAGAAAACTTTTAACCCCTTCGGTAAAGCAGTTTTTGGTTGTGCATGATGCTCAGATAGAAGAGAACACTGAGGATTTCTCTTATTTAATATTTTTATTCAGTGAGATTTCACAGTCAGAAAGATCAGCCCCAGTAATACTAATTTGGCCATTCTTGGTTTAAAAATAAAAAATAATTCTTTCTGTGACATTTAACCTCTTACATGGCATTTACATCCCATTTACCCGGGGTAAAAGTAGCTTGAGCTTCCAATTCTGGCACATTCTTTTCAGTGTTGTTAAAAATACACTTCTGTGTGAGAAACGCTTTGTAGAGCTGGTGAACAGAGTAAGTGGGACAAAATGCTCACTTTTAACAAAAGCTGACTCTTTTCTCCCCCCCTCACTCTCTCGGGTATTGTACTTTTTCAGACGTGATCAAGACCTAAACCTACATGATTTTTTTTCCAGTCACTTTGCAGTTTATCTGCCTGGAGGCACAATTGGCAGTGCAGGCTCTGCAGTGGGACTCAGACGCTTGGAGTATTCGTGGAGCTTCCTAGAAATGCTTTGCAGCCTGCACTGAGCTCCATCCTGTGGCAGAAAGCCTCCTGTTGTACCCCTGTTGTCTCACTCCAGGGTACCTTGGACCTCCCTGCTCTGCTGCTCAGTGCTGGCACATCTTTCATGAATTCCCACCAGTGATTCTCAGGTTTCTTCACTCCAGAGGTTTTCCAGCACTGCAGAGAGAAACTCATGGGTGAAGGGGTCTTGAAAAAGCCAAGTGTGAGTTTCCAGGTTTGCTCAGGAGGGGAGCTGTCCCTGAGAGACTGAGTGACAGCATGGCCTGTCAGTGTCCATTGTGGGACAGCTGGGTGGCTCCCTGCCCCTCCTCACTGGGAAGGGCATCACCCCTGGGGCTGAACCCCCTCAGGGGATGGAGATGTAGGCAAGAAAATGCACTCCATGTGCAGATCCCAGGGCCTGAGACCACGGGGTGGTGTCGCATAAAAAGCTCAGGCACTGGAACTTGGAAAGAGAAGGCATCAAAGCCCAGCCTGATCAAAAACACAAAGAAGCAGCCAATTTTCTCTCCACCAAATTCTTCACCTCTAATGTTTACAGTGATTAAAAAGCATGATTGGGAAATGTAATCCTGGAGCCAACAAATAGATCAAAGGAAGGAATTGCAGCTTGCCTTCCACTGTAAATAACCAAGCTCCGCTGGTTATAACTTCTGTGATTGTCTTGTAGTATTGGTCTGAATCCTACACCTAAGGCTGGTCTCATGTTTTTGGCTAAAACTAGAGTTTAAGTTTTTGAGAAATATTTTTTTGGTAGAAAGCCTTAGCTTTCCTTGGAAAAAAGCCCTTACATTTTTATTGGAAATAGTTTTTCAGCAAGCAGTCAGGATTCCATGGCATGAAATAACCACAAGGGGAACGGTCTGCTCTTTTCTTTCCAAAAATGTAGGAATCAGGGTAGAGGTGTTGGGAAGATGCTGGTGGGGGTGTGTGTGTGCACAGCCAGAGCTGAGTGCCCAGCACAGAGCTCCACACCTCTTCTGGGACGAACTGGGTTTTCTGGAAATCTGGGGAACTGAGAATTACTGGAGTGGAAAATGCTGTCTAGTAAAAGCAATTAATTAAATAAATAAGACAACATACTGTATTATTGTTATACTGTTAATTAAAATATGTTTCTAGAGAAACTCACGTCATTTAAGGCCCAAACTGGTAAATATGAAGGCTCAAAAAAAATTTTTAACCACACAAGGCATCCCTTTAAATTCAGTTGATGCCGGGTTGGAGGGTTTCTTTAGCAATCAGGATTATGCCCTGTATGAGAAACAGTGCCCTTAGATACCTGCAACAGTGGACACATTTCAGACACTAGCAGCAGCAGCAAAGGGATATCTTGCTGTTGTTCTCCCATCACCCACGTGCCAGCCCCTCACCTGGGTGTTTGTCCACAGCCCAGGTGCCCAGGGAAGGGAGTGGGGCTCTGTATCACCCCCGGGGTCACCAGGACCTCAGGGCTTGTTGTGGGTGATCCCATGGATGCTGGAGTGGTGCCTAACAGATCTCCTGGAATGAGTTATCCTCTGTGGTGGTTGTCTGCAGGGCCAGTACAGAAAGAGCAGAGAGTGGAACCCAAGAAGGACCGAAATCAAAGTTGGAAGGACTCCTGTAAGCTGTGGATAGGATTTATTGCTCTGGAAAAAGTTATGCAGATTTTTTTGGGATTACATTAATGCAGAAAAATACCTCGAACTGATTCATTTCTAAAGGAGAAAGAACGTCCTTCCCCTTGACTGTGCCCACTCCATACACTTCCTTTCCCCTCACTTTCTTTTTTCCTTCTTCTGCAGTAGACTTCACTTTCCCCTCTCTTCCTTGAGCCAAAAGGTCTCTGTTGCTCCTTCAAAGTACAACTTTTGCAATCTTTCCAGCACAGACCTTCCTGCAGAGTTACCCTGTAGTTTCTTGGATGTGACGTGCTGTCCTGTATCGTGAATACATCTAAATTAAATTAGATACTCTTCAGGGGCAGGAACTGGCCACATGATAGAAGCAGTTCCAGCACATGAAATGATATGGCTGACGTCAAAACCATATTGTTTGTTTACAAACCCACAGTTGGTCCAGTTCCTTTCTTTAAAATCCTTCAGATTCAACTGTAATTCCATCATAAACACAGGTTTCTAATGCTCAAATGTGGACAAACAGAGCAATGTTTGGTGCCCTTGCAAGATTAGCTGTATCCACTTTATAGCTATGGGTGGAATTGAGAAGAGTTGGGTATTTTTTTTCCCCTTGCAACTTTTTTTTAATGCCATCACAGTAAGTATGTGAAAAACAAGCTGTTTTATGCATCTAGTGAGACTCAAGACTAACACTGAGAGAACAGGCTGCTTGGAGGCTGCTTGTGCTTGACAGCTTCCAGGACGGGAAGGGGACGCAGGGGAAATGAGTTGAAATGATCTCAGTCCACGTTCTATTTACAGAATTTGTTTCACAAGACTTAATCCATTAAGTATTACCTTGGCAGGGGCAACCCAGAAAGAAAGCAAGAAAGATGTTGCTATTCTCCATAAAGAACGGGCAGCAGAGCCATGTTTCCTCACCAAAAAGTGAGCCCCCACCAGCCATCCTTCAATAGAAAGCCTCCTAAGGAACAAATATTATCACTAAACCTCTGTGTTTGTGTTTTGTGGCGAAGACTGTATTAGCCTTTGCAGATTGAGAAGGAAAAAATTGCCACAACTTGCACACTTTGAATTACTTTCTGACGTTATTACAGGGATATGTAGGAAGGGAATTAGAAGAGAATATATCCTTGTACAAGATCCATTTCATCTCTCACTGAAAATAGAAGAAGATACTGTGAGCTGCAGGGTTTTTCATTATCTCATTAGGTAATATGAGTCATTAAGGCTAATTAATACTTATGCAGTGATTCGTAAAATGCTATAGAAGTGCTCACGGGTCCTGTTAAATAGTAGTACTTGGTTGTTAAGGAAATTTATTTTAAAACCAATTCAGCATTTTCTGAGTATGGGGAATGAGAGTTAGGGCTGCATTTATGGTAGAACCTTGCTCTTGTCCCCGCAGGACTCTCCTGTGGCTTTGCTCCTGGCAGAGATGGGAAGGTGGTGGCAGGACAAAGCCTGTCTGTCTCTGCTCAGCTCTGCTGGAGTCAGTGGGAAAGTCTCCCTTAAATTAAACTGTACAGGAGCCCTCTTATAATGGAAGGAGGGGACTGCAGGGAGGGAAAAGGGAGAGAAAAGATCTACCAGGCCTACTTTATAGGGATACTGTGAAGTGAACAGCCTGAAATCCTCACCTTTGGGATGCACTCAGGCTTTCAGGGAGGGATGGGATTAGCCCAAGTTAATGCTCCTTGAGGAAAAGAACTCATTTGGAGTAGCTGGTAGAGGAAGTGTTATTTTGACTTGGCTTCTGCTGGTTACTATAGAGGCCTCTAGGATTGGGGTTGAGCTTTGTTTTAGGGTTTTCTGGGGACAGTCATGCACCAGGGAAAATCCCTTAGTGGATATATGGCCCATTGTTGTCCTTGTGCTCATGGTTTCCAGCTTTCAAGGAAAAGGGAGGTGGAGTGGTTTTAAGATAATCCCACACCTATCTTTTAACTCTGATTTCCAGACAGCATGAGGGAATTTGCATGTGGAATGTTACAAGCCTGATTTTTCAGTGGTTTGGCTGCGTCCCTGAAGTAATTGAGAGACTCCATTTATTTCTCAGGTAATCACTCTATGCTGCTTTGAAAACACTTGGAGGTGATAATTTGAAATATTTCTCTGTGCTCTGTAGGTCAGAAATCAGGACATGGTCATGAGTTCTGCTAAATATTGCTATTGAAATAGAACCCTCACTCAGCAGGATCAAAGCAGGAGCTATGAGGCCATTTCTGAACAGAGGTCCTGGTTGTGCCAGTACTATTATTTACTTATTAATCACATTTTTACCACGCTAAACTAATGCCAGGGAATTCTAAGACAAGTAAAATAAAATCCTCTCTGCCCTAAACTGCTGTCCCTTAGCTGAACTAATGGAAAGGATGAGTGAAAGTCCAATTTAGGGAAGGGAAACAAAATTAACAAGCAGGAAAGTATAATACAATCTATGAAAAAATCTCCCAGGTTGGGGCAGGATGGCAAATTGATACTTGATTTTGTTGAAGATCTCCCTGTTGTCCTGGCATTGGTAAAGTTCAGTGCAAAATTGGTTCAGCAAATAGTCTGAACTCTTATGATCCTTAAAAAATATGTTATAGATGAAGACATTGAAGTTACAATTCAATTTAGTATATTAAGAAAAACTTGAAGGGTTTTACCTTTCCAGAAGAATTATTGATTAATTTCAAAAGATGGGAAGTCTCTATAATATTAAATGACACACAAAAATATCATATTTGCAGATTGTTGGAAACTTCTTTGCACCTGCCAGATTTCACCACCCTCCGGCCCTGCACCAGCTTTATATTTGTACAGTGGCACTTTGAAGGTCTCTCCACGTCACACTGATTTTCTGAGCTCTCTCTTGGACAAGTTAGGTCGGTGTTGACAGATTGGTAAAGGCTGTTCTCATGAGCAACAGGACCTGGCTCAACTACATACAAGTATTTGCAATGTTGAAACAGCTCTCTATAAGTAAGTGCTTTCAGGCTTTCAAAACTCCTGGTTCAAAATATTTTTGGCATTTGTAAACATGGCTTATGGAGAAACACTGTTTTGAGCGCAGGAAGAATTTGGTGTAAGTCACTTCAGAGCTATTCTGATCAGTCCAAACAAACAGCATTCAGCACTGGAGCACCAGGTTCGTGGTGTTTGACCTTTTGGTGTGGCTATGAGCAGTGACTTCAGCACACTGAGCTTCAAGGGAGGTCTGAGAAGGAAGGAGGGACACCCTCAGAGGTACAATACTGACTCTATAATGCAAAAGAGAGAAACACGTGGTGGGAAACTTACTGAATAACAGGGAATATTTGATTTAATGTGGCACAGTATGACATGTTTGTGCTGATCAGCTCCCCAGCAGCCAAAGCCAACTGGCAGCCCTGCCACTTCAAGCAAGATCCTTTTCAGATTTCCTTTCCTTTTCTTCAGCTGGACCTGCTAAGCCTGACCACGAGTAACTAAGTGGGAAATCTTTGGGAGGGACCTCTGTGCTGGTGACAGGCTGGACCCCACATGGGAGGGCACCAACCTGTCCTTGGGGAGGAACAACAGAACTGTTGGTTCCTGGAGGCCTCTGTGTGCCCAGGTCTGTGCCTGAGGAGGATGGAGGATGGAGGACAGGAGAGTGGGTGAGCTGGGGGCAAAAACTGTAGGTGAATACAGATACATCCCCTTTGTATCATCAGTGGGAGTATTCCCAAGGCTTGTTCTGCTTGTGGGAGGAGAAGAGCCAGCATGAAAAGAGCAGCTGTTAAGCAGCCCCAGTGCTGGGAGTGGACCTCATGACTGTCCTTAGCTCCATGGAGGCTTTCTTCCTCCAAGGTAGAAACTCTTTCCTTGTAAGACTGCTTTCATCCCTGCCCAGGAGACTGTGGGTGTCCATGGGGCGCCATAACCTCATTATCTTTGCTGGAAAAAAAACCCCAACCAACTTCTAAAAATATTGTCTGTGTCAGTATTGTCTATGCCAGTGTGACTATGAATCAGTGGTCAGAGCTGCGAGGGAGAATTACAGCCTTTTCTCCCTGTTCTTTGCCGTGGACAGCCCCAAGTCCTATGACTGGGACCAATCTCTTTTTTAGAATCTACTTCAAAGCCTGCTCAGGGGCCGGGGGCCTTCCTTTTGAGTTAAAAATCAGCTTGTTTAGGTGAGATCTTAAGGAGTGAAAGGAGGCAATGCAAAGTTTCAGGCTCGGCAGAGGAGCTGCCAAGGCAAAGGTCACACAAGGTTGTGGTTACTCCCACTGAGCTCTGCAAAGGGCTCTGTGCACCAGCACAGGCTGGGATTGCAGCAGGGCCAGCACAGAGACAGGGAAGACACGGATCCACCCTGCAGCCATGTGGTTTTTGCAAGTTTTCTGGCACTCACTGGCCTCTGTTCCAAATCCTAAAGGAGCTCTGATGGAGACCTGCCATCCGTGTTCAGAAAAAAGGATAGGATTTTGTTCCCAGTAGCACCACTGAACTATGTGGAGAGTAACCATCACCCACAACCAATTCCTAGTAAAGCACGTATAGACTCTGAAATCTACAGAGTGCTCCATCAGTGCTCAGTGTAACTCATAGCACAGGTAGGATATTCCTTTATCTTCTCCGTGTTCATGTCATGTGAGAAAACTTGTCCTTCTCCATCCCCAAGGACAGATTGTAGTTTTTTCCTAAACCCCAGTGTTCATTGCAGGGGATTTGACTAGATGACCTTTAAAGATCCCTTCCAACCCAAACTATTCTATGATTCTATGATTTTAGACTTCTGTCTCACTCGTTGCTGGAGGCTGATGATGCTAAATCACATCTCCCAAAAAGCCTTTATCCTTTGTGTAAATTAGCTGATAACTTCCTTCTACTGATGCAAGTCAAAACAATGCTTTTAGCTGGCAGAATTATGTGGAATTCTGCCTCATCTGTTTGTTGCCTCCCATCAACAAACTCGTATTTCCCTAACAAGTCCTCAGATCTGGCAGTTTTCCAGGGTTTCCCTTTTTGGTAGGCAGCAATAAGGAAGGGAATCTCATCTTGCTGCCAACTCACCCACTTATAGCATGCATTGGGAAGGGATCAGAAAGCCTCTCCTTTGACTGCCTCAGAGAGGGAAAGCACTGGGAGTTCAGCTGGAGGCTCTGCCTGTGCGATGTGGGTCATCAAGACAAATTAGAAAGCAAACACACCCCTTTGCTTTTCTTCCTGCCTTTTTTACCTTTCATTTAAGCAAATTTAAGTCCTGGTGACAGTTAATGCATAGACAGCCCTTGAAAGGGAGATGTCTTGTGTATCTCCCAGGCAGGTGCAGCCTGACCTCCCTGTCTGTGCTGTGGTGCAGGGTGGAGGCACAATGGCAAGAGAGGGAATATTCCAGTGACCACGATTGCTGGCCCTTGGCCAGCTCTGCCAGCCCGGGTGCCAGTTGTGGTGGTGGGTTTTGCATAGCTGTGGGTTTGATACCAGGCTAGCTTGCCAGCTGGCAGCGTGAGCTGGGTGACTTTCAACTCCACAAATGCCATGCCAGCATCTGTTTCTCATCCTACAGCATTTTAAATAATGCACATTTCCAGCTGTCTTCCCCTTCCTCCCCGATTCCAGAGCGCAGTTTCGTGCCTTGCTCTGGGATGCATTTCCAGGCTGTGCAGCTGCCATGCAAGGCAAAGCTGGTCAGGGGGCTGCAGGGTTTGATGTGAACTGTCCATGCCCTCATCCTCCAGCACGGATCAGAAGAAATCCTCAGCTGCGAGGAGTCCTACAGCTTGTGGAATGTGTTAATTAAACAAGAATCTCTGGAAGAGGTAAAGTGGTAGAAGTCCTCTGCAGATAACTTGGCAGCTCCCTAACACAGTATTCATGGCTTCAAGTCTCTCAGGGAGAAAAAACAGCTTTATAAAAGGTTTTTTAAAGCCCTGCTTTCCAGTAGGAATGTGTTTGAAGAACGAAGTGAAGGCTGTGGAATCATGCTGCTCCCAAGCAGAGGAAAGATTAAATTCCAGTGCTTTGTTTGGGGTAAATTGCTGACCTTTGTCTTCAGCATTAAAGCCATCTGAAGAAAACCATTCCTAGCATGCAACAAGTTGCTTTTGCTGGATTCTTTCCTGCATACAATGTAATAGTTTAATATGAATATAGCAGGAAACAAGGAAAATTGAAAGCATAATTCATTTTGAATGGCTTGATGTAAGAGGTGATTTCTTTTAAGGAGCTAGAAGGCAGAGGGATCAGCATTGAATATTTTAAGTAGGCTCTTGGAACAATCCCATAATGGACTTCCCCATCCCTTCCTCCTCTTAGGGCCCTAAGCTCCATGTTTCCTACTAGTTCTCTTTTTTTATTTATAGACTTTAAGCCTTAATCAGAACAGTTTTACTCATCAAGTTGTAAAAATCCTTTATTTTCTGTCCCAGAAAGTCAATAAGTGCTTGCTTCTTCAGCTCAGTAACAGGTCCCCATTCTGCTTTCTGGGCAGATTTACTCAATATCACTGCAATTTCTACCCACTGAGCCAATGTCTCTAGGCACAAACTCATCCTGCCACATTACAACTAAGCCTTTTCTACAGTAACCTTACAATTCCCTGAATTTCTCCTCCCCCTTCAGAGCCTGGGAAAGCAGATGGACCCTACAGGATGACCTGGAGGAGGGTCATGAAATCCAGGCTGTTAGAGCTGAAGTGGGGAAGCTCATTCCAGAGGAGACAAGCCTTGCACCAGGAGTGTTTGCAGAGCTCCAGCTGTCACCGCCGAGCTGATCCCGAGCTCTCCAAGCCACTGGAGTGACACAGCCTGGGGCATGGGGACAGCAGATGTCTGGTGTTTAGGCTGTTATGGTGTGGTGGAACTCAGCTCCCAGCTAATGACAACCATGGGAACTCTGTGCAGGGCATGGCAGAGCAGGGCACCCGGCAGGAAACATCCACTGCAAAATGTGCTGCTGCTCTCAGCTGTCTGAAAGGGGAGATGGCACACAGGGAACTGGCAGGGGCAGGAGTCACTGCAGTGAGGTCTGTAGGCAAATGTCAAGCCCACAGTTTTCTCATCAGCCATAAGGAGAAAAGCACTTGGCATATCCAGCCCAGCCCTGAACCTGAGTGACAGAACAGCCTCCTTCAATCTGGCTTCTCATGAGTGCTGACTTTTTCGTTGTGTTTTAGTAAATCAGTTTTATTCCTAACCTCAGGCTTAAAAGCTCGAGTTATGTCTCTGAATCCTGTTGGATTGGCTTGTCACTCAGCTGCCCTAGAGTGTATCCAGTGATATCCAGATGTGATGTACTGTCAGAGCTCTGCATGTGAAATTAAGCTGGGGATGGTGTGGATCTCCCATGGAAGTCCCTGGGGTCAGAGAATCGGAGCTTGGCATTGCTCTGCAGCTTCTGTTGCTGAAGGAGGGGAAGGCCATGTGGTCAGTGTGCTGTAATAAATATAGCTGACCAATCTGAGAGAGCTGCTGTGGGCAAATAGTTATCTGTGGCCTGGAGGAGGTTATCAGTCAGCACAAGGAATGTGGACTCTGGGTCATACTCAGCCCTGGAATCAAACAGATCAGGGTTAAAGAGTCTGAGAACGGCAGAGCTGTGGCCGTGGTGGAAGATCGTGCTCTAATTCAAGGCAAGGAAAAGTGAATAGAAAAACTGATGTCTCGGGCAGCATGAGATGAATAGGAAAGCATTAATGCCACCATGAAAACACATCATCAAAATGCAAGATCAATGGAGACGAGCAAAACCAGCACCACAACAGCTGTTCTGGTTCTGGACTGGTGGCAGCTCTCGTGGTCTCTTGACTGAGCTAACAGAAGTTCTTTGCCCAGGGCCCTTGCCAAGCAGCCCATAATTTACAGGTGTGACTGCATGTGGTTAATGCAGTGGGCATGGGAGCAGCCTGAAAAGAGTGGCAGCACAGCTTGGGAAGAAGCAGCAGGAGCAGCAAATGTTTCTGAAAGGCTTCCCCCAGCCTGAACTGGAACATGCCAGGGTGGTTCATGGTGGTGCCTATTGCAGCTGGCACAGCCCAGTGGGTATTTGTTGTTTCAGAGTGTACGTGCACTGTCATTTCATGGTGTTGATCTATGCCACTTCAAAATAGATTGCTTAGAAAATGGATCATGCTTGGGCCTCCTGGTCTCTAATTTGCAGCAAATGAAATTTATGCCCCTATTAATTTTAGAGAAAGGTTGTTTTAAGGCATTGTCTCAGGCGTTTATTCTTATTATTAATGACCTATTGTAGTTCTTTGAAACCTCTGCTCTTACCCAGGACTCAACTGCCAACTACTCATGGACAGGAAGACTTGTGGGATCCAGAAATTAAGTCAATGCTTTATAGCTGGAGTGATGTAGAGCTGTGAGATATGATGTGATGCCAGACACAAGTAAAAGGTGCCTTAACTGTGGGTAGTAACAGAGTTTGTTAATCAGTGATTTCTTACCTTCCCTATTTTATTTTTTTTTATGAACTCAGATGTATTCCAACTGAAATGTGGATACCTACATGGAAATTTTAAAGCTCTGGCCTTGCTTACTGAGCTTTTCAAAGTCATTGGGCTCCTCTGAGTACATGCTGAAAGACATGGTCTGTTCCAGGTGTTTTCAGTTATTTAAACAGAAAATTCTGTGAAGGCTGGAGTGAAGAATACAGGAAAATCTGATAAAAAACCTAGGAAGATAACAAATTAAAATGTGTCTCACAAGAATGCTGAATTGGGGAAAAAAAGAGAAGCAGACCATTTCAATTACGTGAATTACCTGATTTGGAGAACTCCACAGTACAACAGTTGCCATTGAAATCAAGGGACTTTGTATGAATTCCTGGACTGTCTTGCAACATTTGTAAAACTTTTCACAATGATGGATGAAGAGAGGAATTATCTGAATAATGCACTACAGTACTTTCAGTGGGGCTGTGCCAAGGGCAGCACCAGGTGACAAGATGGATGAAATCAGACTGGTCAACACTGACACCTAAGGCAAAGGGAGCACTGTTTTGGGTCTGTTCAGTGGAAATATCATCTGTGAGAGATGCAAGGAGATGATTCCACACTAGAGCCAGGTCTGACCACTCTCACTGATCTGATCAGTCTCAATTGATGAGAGTAACCAGAACCAGTTTTCTTAATTGTGCTGGAAATTTTACGTCTTCCTTCTGTCATATTTTTGGTGACTTCCTGCCAGTATTTGCACAAGCTGTTGTCGCTGAGCAGTGTAGATTGGTTCTGGGGAAAGTAAGGCAAGTCAGCCACGCTCACCATGTTGACCGTGTGATTCAAAAGTGGTTTGGCCACTCCTAAAAAATGAAGAAAGAAAATTCTCCTGGTCCTTGGCAGAGCTTAAGGCGACAACTTTCCAAACACCCTGATTTCCTTTCGCTTAAAATCCGACATCCAAAAAATGGGGAGGCTGTCGTCACTTTTATGAGTGAGTTCATTTGAGAGCACAGTGATCACTCAAGGGAAGCTGGCCAACAGGACAGGGTGGAAGAGAGACCTCTTGCAGATGGTTGTTTGGTTTTTTCCCTGGGGGACTTAGCTGGGACACTCCAAGACAAATGGCACTTGCTGTCATCCACAGCAAATGTTCTCCAAGTGCCTCACCACATTTGGCAGCTGCAGCCAGGGTCGACTCTACTCCTGATGTTGCCCAGGACTATAAATTCTGGTCTGTGCAGTTTGTTGTGAGAGGGATTATCAGAGATCTTTTACTTTAGCTTGTCTGTGTTCTGCTTGGACACTGCAGCCTATATGGCATTTCTTATTTAGAGTAGGATGTTAAATGTAGTGTCCTGGCCGAATTCCAGCCTGGGTGTTTATATACTGCTCAATTAAATGCCATTGCTGGATCATTATGTGAAAGCAAACTGTGGTGCTTGTTCTTTGCTAGTAATGTATATACCCTTAAGACCTGATTTATGGAGAGGCACATCAGCCCTCCTCAGAGGATCACAAAGTCATGATTCACATCAATAATGATAGTGTGCACTAGACCAGACATTGTGGATTCTTTTTATTGTTTTTTTCATTGTAATCTCAAGGTTTATTTTCTTGCTCTTGCAGTATTGTTGCTTTTCCTGCAGTGTTAGTGTCCCTGAGTTATCACATCATGTATCTCCAACACGCTGCTGTACCACAGGTCCACTCAGCGGGGCAAGGATGAAAAGTCACATCTTTTAAATCAGGATAGTTTCTCAAATGCACAAGCCTTCAAGAGGCTTGTTTAGTCTGTTTCTGTTTTGCCAGGACGTGTGTTTTTAGGAGTCTCCTCCTTTCCCCATTTAAGTCATGATTCTCTTTTGCTACATCAATAGTAGCGGTTGAACCTGAGAAGACTTGGAAGGTGTCTCTGACAGGTGTCCAAAAGCAATAAATAATTATTTGTATTCTCTAAACCTTTCCACTCATTGGGGTAGGACTGCCCTGTTTTTCTGTGTTTATTCAGTGCCTAGCACCATGCTCCCTACCTTTGTTCTTGGTCCCATGTCATGATTAGCCATTAGCACAGTAAAATAATCTTTATTAGTAATAATGCTATAAATTAATAGCAGGAAGAGTGAATGAAGAGATATGACTTTACTTTCCCCTTCATTGCTTCTTTGGGAGAAGGTATCTATTGCCAGCAAGGCAATTCTACAGAGATAGAGATCTACTCCTGCCTTCTCTTTAAGTCTTGTATCAGAGGCATAGCCACAGGTTACCCTTCTTTGCATGCCAAAAACGAGGTATTTATTTAAATTTTAAAAGTATTGATTGAATTATCCTTTTTTCTAGGTGCGAAGAATGGTAGAAATTCTTGAGCTGTAGAGCAGTGGTTTGACTCAGACACATCAGGTGTACTGACCTATTGAAACATAGCAAGAATCCAGGTTTTGCCTAAAAAGGATATGTGCCATGAGATGAAGAATCAGTTGCAGATCTCATTAAGGCCAAGTACATTTATTTTATTTTTACCTGCAGCATAATTAATTCAAGAAGCGAGCTCCACAGGTTTTATTTTTAGATACTTCTGGGCTGAGATAAAAAGGGAAAATTTGGTCATTTCCTCATAGCTGTGTTGCAATGAACAGAACAAGAGCAATGGTTTCTGAGGGGGGACTGATGGCTCCAGCTTTCTTCCATGAAGCAGCTGAAGGCTGGAATTCACACATGAAGGAAACATCTTTGTATGTGCTCCGAAAGCAGCACGACAGAAATGTGCTGTGGCTTGCATAAGGTGTAGCTCCATTTCCCAACAGTTTCATGCACACTGTTGCTGCCAGAATCCAAGACCACAGCTCTGATGGCAAATTAACATGGGAACTAAACGTGCCCAGCCAACCTCAAGGTGCCTTTGGATCCCTTGCCTGAGGAACACTGGGGCTGCACGTCTGGTTTTTCACACGGGGTTGGCCCCATCCAGAGGGTCAAAACTGAGTTAAGGATGATGTTGGTCATGCACGGGCAGTAAAATGATCTTGCCCTGCAAGTGCTACTTCCTAAGTTTTCTTCTTGACTTCATCTCCACAGATGAGATCAGTGGAAAGGAAGATGGGGAGGGAATAGCATGGAGATTGCAAAACATGCTGGGAGAAATGTACTTTTCCATGCATGTCTTGCTTGCTGGGCTGCACATTCCTCTTTCCCTGATGACAGTATTATGTGCTGGGTTTTGCTGGTAGCTAGGCAGCTACCCAAAGCAACAAATCCAGGTGCCAATGAAACTTTCCATCGACTGAAGTGGGTTCAAGGGCAGCAGTAACAACTCACAATTCAGCCTCTTCTGAGGCCACAACACAAGGTCCCATACAATATTTTTAACTGCAAATTATTCCAAAATCTCTCTCAAAACATAATCTGTACTTCATGCTGCGCATCTGTACCAAGGATTTAGAAGAAAAATGGGTTATTAGTACCTAATTTACATTTTATGTTTTATGCTTCCTGGCAAGTTAAAGCTGTGGTCAATGGTTCGGCCCCAAATGGCCTTTCATTACTCAGGCTGTCCAGACATTCATAACCTTATGAGTCCTTACCAAAGAGGCTCAGATTTGTGCCAGAGGTACTGGGAGAAGAGAGCGCTCATGTGGAATATGTATCATGTAAGAACCGAATGGAATTCAAGGAAAGTAAGGTAATATTAATCCCTGATAAGCTGATAGAGATGCTTAATTATTACAAATCATAAAACTATACGAAACGTTGCACGAGTCTCACGCAGGCGCTCTTATTTTTCCTCGTCTTCTGCTGTTTTATGTTTATCTGTTTCAGCCAAAACTCTGGAAAAAGAAGCTGCTTGTGTTTTGGTTCCCACATGACCCTCAAAGATATCATCCTCTGAGAGTTTTGCAGTCAGCATCCAGTGAAGCTCCCAAGTCAAGGTTCCCAAACACCAGCAGGCAGCACAGAACTGGCCCTGTAACACATGATAAATAATAACAACACTTCTCCCAAAGCCAAACCTTCTGAGTAAGGGTTGCTGTTCCTGGTGGGCTGGGTAGCACGAGCCATTATTGAATTTGTCTAATATTGCACATTATAAGATTAAGATCTTGCCAGAGTTATGTACACTGAAATTTTCCATGCTGGATGTTTTCTGTGCTGCATTTTTTCTTTTTTTTTCCCCTTCCTTTTAGTTTTGTTTTATTAAAACTAACAGTGTGAAGGTGGAAGCCAAGGCTGATCAGAAAGACAAAGAAGGAGCATCAGTCTAGTGAGGGAATCTGGTGAATTTACATCACTCTAGCTATTCCTTAAATATCCAGGCTAAGTATGAGATCTATTGCAGTTTCAGAGGGTGTTGGTTGCATTGCACATTGCTGAGGGAGTTGACAAAGTTTAAGAGTGTTTTGCTGCAACTCATCTACCTGCTCATCCTCTCAGTCAAAAATGGAAGGGGCCATTTAAGGTGCACTTCAGGGAAGGATCCCAACTTGAGGATCTCTCCATGCTTTTCCCTCCAGTGGAAGAAAGCAGTCACTTCAGTCTGAGACTCAAAGTCTTGCAGGTGTCTCCCAAAGGGTGGCACTTGGAGAGCTGTTGCAGAGTTTGCCAGTGTGCAGTGAATCCATATCCCACTTCTAGTGCTGCCCACCATCAGTGTAGGACAAGTGCTGGGATCAGATGGGTGGAGAATTTGGGATCCACAGTCCAGAGAGGTTGAGATTGACTGTACTGCTGTACTGCTGGAAAAGACGGCAAAAGTTAGGATGGGAAGGTGAAAGAAAAATTAGGGGAGTCATGGTCCACAGGGTTCATGGAACTGAGGATGATCAGCCAACATAATTTACAGCTTCTTTCCCTGATCCCGGTAGCATAAGCAGATACACTGACACTCCTGTGTGAGCTCTGCTGGTATGGGTATCACTATGACTGTCAACATGATGGAGTTTCTGTTTCAAAGAAAACATAGGAAGGAGCTCAAGAAAAGCTGTGTTAAAAGAACATTCTTCAAGTTGCCAAGTTTAAAGTTCCCAGCCTTTTGTGTAAGCTCTTCCAAATGAGCAAGATTTTCTCCACTGGTCCACAGCAGGGTTTTTTCTTCAGTTTTTCTTCAGTTCCTTAAAAGCTTAGGAAATTAAGCATGCAAAAATATGTGTTAAAACAAGGAGCACCTAAAATAAATTTTGAATTAAGGCTGCCTATGCTGGTTAAATTAATCTTTCAGTATATATCAAATAATTAATTTTCTTCCCCAGGAGCCCTAATGCAGTCAGTTCAAAAGCCTGAGTTAGTCTGGAGCTGGAACTGGGTTGTCTAATAAAGGAGCACAGAATGGCTGACTCATTTATTGCATGAGGTAAAAGGTGTGTGATAAATTTAAATGAGGATTTGCAGCATCAAAGGAAATGGTCTCATAGCCAAAGCAATTGAATAGCATACTAAGGAACTGGACAGGGATAGATCTAATGTGATGACAGGCAAGTCACTTAAAATTAGTTTTTCACAGTTGGCCTCTAATTGTACTTTTTCCATTTTCTGAGTAGTTGCCTTGAGATTTTTGGGTCTCGGTTTCCAACGCGTCCAACTGAAGCAAATGGAAGGTTGGCTTTGGACAGATAGAACAGCATGTAAAATTAAACACACAGAAAATCAAGTAGCACCAATCAGTGGATGCTTTTAACCTTAATCTTCATGTGTTTCAGTTCCCCACCTGCAAAATTGGACTCTCTGTCTCCCAGAGGTGGAGTGCAAATAGATCCGTGAATACACCTGGGGTATTTAAAGGCTGCGTTGGAGAATGTCACAGAAAGGTCCATGGGGAAATGAATCACTGTGTCTTCAGAGCAGGCCTGACTGGTGTGCAGTAAATACAGTCCAGGGCCACACACTGAACCAGAGGAGAGGACCAAACACTGAATAGCTGCTCATTATTAAGCACCGTCCGTCCTGTGCACTGAATGAGGCGAGGGCCCTGTGGGAAAAGCAGTTTGCAGTGATGTAATTAAAGACTGTACCAGAACGCACACACAGTGAGCAGTGGCATTCAGGCTGCACCAGCAACTTTAATTTATTTTTTTCCTAGGTTTTGAGGCTTAGCTTTGCAACCTCAATCACGTTCCTTTAATAATTTGGGGTGCGTCGACATAACGCTGCAGCCGAATTCTTCCTTGTGGGATATTATGTCTTATAAAAAAAAAAAATTCTGTAATCAAAAGTGAATGTGTTGCATTACTTCCTGTTTGCTCCCCATGCTGCTATGGATAATTGCTTCTTTCCTGCGGGTGGAATGAAGACTGTTGAAGTCCAATGGCCTCAACCATGGGCTGCTTATTCAATGTGGCATGTAAGCAGCAGGGATTTCCTTGTCCCTGGCTGGAGACCTGCATACTTTACCTCTTCCATGCAAGTAGGATGAAATTAATCCGTGTTGGTTTTCTCAGCAAGCAATGAAATTTCAACCGCTGCAATGTCAGAGGAGGAAGACTCCTCAAAGGGGACCAGCAGAAAATGCATGAATGAGAAGCTCCTGCCAAGACATGAACACTACACTTGAGTGTGTCTGAAACGTTGGGCGCAGAGAGTAAATAAGCCCCATGACAGGTCTAGCCTAAATACCCAGCACTTCCATGGCAAGTAGCCCATACTTTCACCGACCTTGGCATGGAGACGAGGATAATATTTTTGCAAGGATGAACTGCACTCAGACAATGTCCCTAATGTTTCAGTGTCGATGCAAGCATGCTTTCCTTTCAGATCAGCCATGTGGCTCTTCTTTTCCATCCCTTTCCCCCTCTTCCTTTCAGAGGAGTACATTTTATGTGTCTGCTGAAGAGGAAATCCCTGTCTTCTGCAGAGTTCCTGGGCTGAGGACCCAGAAGACAGTGCACCTCAGTCCTGGGGATGGAGCTGTTTGTTAACCCTTAGCTGATGGTTCCCTTCCAGCCTCGTGCGCTGTGCTGACTGTTCCCATATCTCAGTCTCACAGAATCTAATCTCTAAAGTGATAATTACACACAGCAATCCTGATTTCCATCTTTTCAGAGCTCTCAACAACTGTTGCACTGGCTGATGAGGTGACAGGAGCAGTCTGTCTGTGCACATGGGACACAGAATATTGCTGGTGAAGCCACAGCTTGCTCCAAACATCTGTGCACCAAAAAACCATGTACAGCCCCTACCCTACCCATTTTGGAGGTCAGCACAAAACTGCAAGCACAAGAAGCTACTCTGCTTGGTAGAACTGAAGGGGCAACCAAAATCTAAGTGGCTGCCTGTTGCATGGCTGGCAACAGAAGAAACATGCAGGTTTCAGAGCAGTAGTTGAATTTTTAGGCAGGACTAACCAAAAGGCCTGCCATTTTTTATTCTCTTATTTATATTTGTTTTTAAAGACAATCACGGATCAGTGAGAGGGGTTAACACTTCTGTAAGTTTACAGGATAAAGACATGGTCAATCATCTTTCTCCGCCCCAGGGGAAAGGAATGAGAAATAATTTACAAGTGTAAAACAATTTTGGTTAGTTAGGAAAAACAAGGACCATGTTTATAGAAAATGCATGGGAAACTTGTACTACAAAGTTACAAACATGGAACCCTGCAAAAAGCAGGGCAACAGCTGCCCCATAAGTGATCCTTTTCCCCATGTCTGAGCATCCCTTCATATTTATGGACTCAGAGCTGATGCTTCACACAGAGGGAAGGTGGTGTCACCCTGCTGAGAAAAGGCAGCGTGAGCTGTTGCACAGTTCTTATTTCTGGCCACAGCCACCTCACCTCCTTGTATGTTCTTGACCAGAATAATTTGGGAATGGGTGTCTCATGCAGTTGTGAGGTTGCTTTACCACACCAGAGTTGCTCCTTGCTATGTGTCACCCTGGTATGAAAGTTTATGAGATAACCAGGTCAGATTTCAGGGTATCCAGTTGATATATTTGAGCAAAGCAATGTCTTGGCTGGACGGGTGCTGGAGAAGGCTTCAGGCAAGCATTAGAATTTCAGTTATTCATTTATTTCTTCAGATCAGACATGTTGAAGTATCCTTTTCCAAGTGAGAAGTAAAATGTCTAAATATGTTTTCAGCATCTAAATATCACTGCTTATGAGGCAGGCAGCCCTACTTGAAGTTCCTGTCAATTTTGCCTCCTGTTCACTGAAGTTCTTTCAGTAACTGTAGAGGTGATAGTCGGGGCTTCTTGTTTTGCAGATCTGAACACCATTATTTTGTGTTGCTGGATATTTGTGGCTGTATGTGGAAATTTAGGAAAAAAAATGGGGAAAAAACACCTCATAGGGGTAAGATGTTTTCTGTATGACAGTGTGAAAATAAACCAAGGAAATGACCAGAAAAAAAGAGATAAACTGAAAAAATTTCAAATACTAGTATAACTTTTAAAACTGTAAAAGTTTTCACATATTTTCCCTATGACAATCCAGTTTTCATAAGAATGAAGTGGAAGTTCCCTCTAAAATTGCTTTTTGTAGACCTAAGTAAGACTATTCATGGTTTTTGTGTCTGGACACAAGCTGCCACACCCTCTGCATCCATCCCAGTAATTTGGTTTGAAGAGATCCCTGGTACTGCAGACTTCTGTCAAAAAGGAGAAAAAAATATTTGCCACTGGCAATCCCCCTCTTGCACAAGTTACTTTCAGTGCATTCTAAATGAGTTTCTAAATGACTTTAAAACCTCTTTTCCACTCCCTGTATCAATTTTACTCAGCAACTCAGCTCCTTCACGCCCACTCAGAGGGGGCTGTCACTCAGCAGGCAGCCAAATCAGCCTGTCAATATAAACCAAGGCAAAGTCAGTGTCTGGATTATTACAAATAAGCCACTTGTAGTTGAGCAAAAGATCCAGTTAAGTGGTAATTTAGTGGTGTTGCCACAGGTCAGTGGTACCCCTTAAAATCGTTGAGGATTGATTATGTTTTTCAGTATATTATTGTCTCTGATTGCTTAGGCTGGTGGTTGAGCTTATTGTGCAATTTTTTTAAAAGCTGGGATTGACAAACACTTATAAAATAAGTGGAGTTTTACCAGTGTGGTGTTTTGTTGTACTTGAAGCTTGGGGTTTCAAAACATCGGGAGAAAAAAATGGAAAGAAAAATACCCAAGAAAATTTAGCAATGAAGTAACAACTAATAGTACCTACTATTCTGTTAAAGAATTCACTAATAAAATGGCTGGGATGCTTAGGACTTGCAGTGACTATTGAACAGCATGCAGAGTGAATCCATCCCTGTGAATAGTTTTATTTTGTGCCTGTCAGTAACGTGTGCTGCTTAAATATGCACTCACAGAGGGACTGTGCTGGTGGCTCCGTGCACTCTGCCACTCACTGGCCTGCTAAAAGTTTAGTCTTGAAAGAGGAAAGCTGCTTTGCTTTCTACCTGGACTGCTTTAGAAGTCAAAGAGTAGTTCTGCAGAAGTCTTTTTCGTCTTAAGAAAGTGATTCACAAGATGTCTCCATTAGTTTCCTGGAATCGAGATGTTTATTTTGTGCTATGTACAACAGCAACAGTTCTGTAGATTTCATAACATTAAACATTCAAATTGCAACTTCTACTGAAATTTTCTTTCAGCATGTGTTACCCAGAATGTCACCAGGCAGGAGTCTAAATAACAGCACTAGACAGAAAATAAGTTTGGTATTTCAGTTAAAAAATTTCAGACTGGGCATAAAAGTCCCAAATAAAAAAAAAAATCCCAGTAGCTACGGTCTTTGAGAACAAATCATCCAGTTCTGTCATTCCCATCCAAGGCAGAACAAAATGAGAACAACCAAGTGTTTGTTCCCCGAATTTCCCAGGGTGTTTCTGAGGTGAGCTTTCATATTTCTTTGAGGGATTTTTTTTCCAGTCCTCTGGCCTTGCCGCAGAGACATTGTTGAAAGTCATTTAGGAAGATAAAGGCAAACTCCTTTTCCAGCCAGGATGGCGGTCAGGATTATGGTGTGGGCAGCCCTTCCCCTGGGGCTGCACAAGCACCACATGAAAGTGCTGGGAAATGGTGGTGGGGCATCTTTTGTGATCAGTGTGAAGGAGTTTGGAAGCCCACCCTGCCCTGAATACCTTTGTGACTGGCCACAGAGACAACTGTTCAAACACTGTGTCTGGGAAACCTCACCAAAGGCATTGATCCAGGACCATGTGCTTTTCAAGTGTAATTTATGGGAATGGAAAGCAGCTTACTACTAGTAATGGTAATTTTTTGACTAGAAGTGTAACACACCTGCCCATCTGTCTGTCAGCCAGTCAGTCTGTCTCCCTGTTCTTTTTTGCTTTTTGTCCCCTTTCTATGCACTGTTATTTTAACTGGCAGCCAAATGCAAAAGAAAGGATGTGTTTAAGAACATGGTACCTAATAATTTAAGTTAAAAAAAAAAACTTTAAAACATTCCCATTGCACATTAGCAATCCAGATTTCCTGACAATTAATCCTGGTGCACGCATTTCCACTGTCATGCTGGTGTTGACTGTGGGACTGTGAGTGGTTTGTTCATGTGAATTGTGCTTGACAGAGGTGGGAAAACTAAGGTGGGCTTGATCAAGGAGCCACTGGGATTGATGGGAATCGTTCCTTCCATCTCAGCTGGTCAGAGCATGGTGCTGATAGCACCAAGGTTGGGGGTTCAATCCCCATATGGGCCATTCCCTCAAGAGCTGGACTCGATGGTTGGGTTCCTTCCAACTCAGAATATTCTGTGATTTCATCAGGTTTGATGAATGTCTTCATTATTGGCAGTAATTATTTGTTGTCTTTCCCTGCTTCACCCCATACTTCACACAGCAATATTTTTGCTTCTCTGATTGAGAGGCTCAAGCATTAATGGCAAGCTCCATCTTCTGCAGCTGAACCTTGACCCTGCAGTTGCTGCTTTTGAACACAGGGCTTGGGCAGTGACCCATATGGAAGGGATGCAGTTGCCTGAGCAAGTAACTTTTAGAAGATACCAGAAGTGTTGGGAGAGGGCTGGAATAACTCGAGAGTAGCTCACATTTTGTCAGTATGAGAATTTGTCTTCCACTGGCAAGGAGCCTGGTCTCAGGGCAGAGCATTTTCTCTTTGCCATCTGACTGTGCTCCTGGCACAAGGCTGGATGACCAAATGTCTCCCCTGTGAGAGATGAGGGTCCCTCCCCAGGCTCTGGACCCCACTCATGTCTTCCTGTGCAGTGATTATATTGAGCTCACAGGATCTTATTTGATCCTCCTCCTGCTGCTGCTACAAAAAGGGTGGGTGGGTTGTTATCCCTCCTGTCAAAATCTTTGTCCAAAATCAACAAAGCCACGAACACGTTCTGGTTCAAGGACTCATGCAAACAAATTTATGCAACTGCTTGTAGGATTTGACTTTCAAATAAAATTCCATGAGCAAAGCTTCAATGCAGCTGCTTTCAGAAAACAAATGAGAAGATCCATATGTATCACTGAAGTGTATTTAACTGCGAGTTTGTTCCAATATTCTCCAAGCATATTTCCCATATCGGTCCAGCTGGACTGTTTCCATCTCCAGCGTAATGCTGCTGTGATGTGTGGAGTTTATCCCTGCAGCCTAATGCCATGAAAAGAGTGGAAATAAGTGAAGTTATACAAAGCAAACACTGTCTGCATCTGAATAATTACATTAGATGTTCGATGATCAGGAGATTAAATTTTGTTTGTTTTAAAAAAGACAGCTGACAAGCAGAGAAAATTAAGTTGGCGGGACTTAAAACCAGTTTGGGGTAATTCCATTGTCTCAAGTAAGCTTGATTGCATTCGTATTTTTAATTAATTAAACTTAGATAGTCAGTGCCAGAACAATGCTTGCTGTAACAGCATAGATGAGGGTCTCCAAGTCTTTTGTAGAAAATCCTAAATTCAAATAGAAAAAAATAAATCAAGGCCAAAAACTGTGTTCTCCCCCAGTACTTCATATGTTAGTTCTAGAGCTTTCCTCAGCAATGAAGGGCTGGTTGGAACTGCAGTCTGGGACAAGCTGCAGTTTAGAATAAGGAATCTATCAAGCCATTATCTTGTCATAAGCTGCAACAATTTCCATATTTCATGGAAAAATAAAGAAAGCAGATGAAATATTTATGGTTAGAGAGAGTGTGCTTTTGCCACCAGCCAGAGAACTTCATCACGGCCCTTGGCTTCAGAATTCCTGTCCAGCACCTGCACAGCTCCCGACCTGCCAAGATAAACTCAGTCCAAGACAGAGGCTGCGTCGTCGTTTTTAATCTCTGTGAAGTGCCAGGTGAAGTTCTGGAGCAGTGCAGTGGTTTAATGTATAAAAGGACTCTGCTGTGCTCTCCCCGACTAAATTTCCGCTCCGGGAGCTGGCGTTGGGAGCAAACAGCCAGGAGCCAGAGGGGCATCCAGCAGCACTTGGGGCTCCCACACCTTAATGGACTTCTTCTGGCCATGCTGCTGGGAGGCAGGCAGTGCCATTAGCCCCATTTTATAAATACAGCGTGCCACTGAGGTCTGCAGGGCACAGAATATTAGTTGTGCTGGTAACTGAATTCCCATGGGAGCCTGGGTGCTTGTATTAGGCTTTTATAACATGACTTAAGGCCACAGTTTATAGGGATTTTTGAATGAACTGAAATGTGACATTTTTATTCCTGTCTTGTGCTCTCTAACCATCTGGCTTGCCTCACTTTTTAAAGGCCTTGCGGGAGACAGGGAGAATGGAGAGCCCTCAGCATCTTAACCACAGGTTTCCATTGTAAAACAGCCCCCCTCACCCCCCAGACAACAAAACAAAATCCCAAACCCAACAAACCCCAAATCCCAGAAAATAACAGACGAGAAGGACAAGGAACTTCCCTCCTGTTGCTTCCTCCCTTTCCTGCAGCATTCCCAAGTAGGCACCATGAAAAAGAGATCCCTCTTTATGTTACTGTACAAGTTTTTGGTCAGGCTCTGCAGTTTAAACAGCAGTATCCCAATTTCTGCATCAGAAATGGTCCCCTATTTTCAGTTTCTCAAACATAGAGATCTGATATGTTTTCCACTGCAAGTACCTGGGTTTCCATCAAAGTTCATGAAGTTTTGACATGTCCAGGACTGAAGACCATTGAAAAATAAGAATAAGAAGATAATAAGTGGGTATGCAGAAGTGTTAACATGGCCCATCTTGGGGTCTTGCTTTTGAACATAAAGATTATCTTTTGTATTGAAGCATTTTTATTAGAGATGGAAAACCCTCTTTTGTAGAATGTAAGAGCTAATGTTCCAGCTTTCCAGATTATTCTGAAATACAAGAGCAACACAGACACTGTTAATAATGCAATCAAAGCAATTTAAATCCTTTTAAAGCATCCACAAAGGATCCTTTGATAAGAAGCAACTTTCATCAGCCTGAAAGACTAGGCAGTTTAGTGTGTGCTGTTTATTAAGTTTATATGTAGACAGTGGTAATTCCACTTTTGGCTGGAGAAGAGCAGCAGTAAATTATAAGACATCTTTATAAGCCCCAGTGTTAGGCCTGCTGGTTTTAAATGAAAAATGTATTTATATTAATATAGCTCTAAATGGGGTTATTCAGTGCTTAAAGATGCAATTTGTTTTCCATTAGTACTCTGAATGGACACAAAATAATTCTGTAAACCTTAAAGGCTTTGGTCTTTTTTTTGACAAAAAGAAGGAAATTGCTGCAAGTGCACCGTGTACGATGGGCTGTGAAAGTCTGTTTAGTTCAGTTGTGCTGCATGGTTTTTAATCTTGCTCTTAGTTCCTGCCTTTGTCCTCCTTTTCATTGTGTGTCCCTGTAAGGAAACTTACATGAAGAAAGCAAAGATGGGCAAAAAAACCAGAAGTGGTTTTAGATTTGGGCTGGGCAGGGTAGCATCTCTTTTAGCAGCATCCCCCTGAGTTTGGTTTAGGAGAGAGGTGTGCGATTTTGGGACATCTCCAGCTGAAATTTCCATCCATCTCAGGGATGTTGGGGATCACTTTGACAGGCCCCAACCCCTTGGAAAAAGAAAGTTTTATGTTAGGTGTGCCAGCAGTCTTAGGAACTGACTGCTACTCCCTTAGGCTCCAATGCTGCTCCTATTGCCCAGCTTGAGTGTAGGGGCTGAGGCATTCAAATGCTTTCTTCCATTAATTTGGGATGCTTTTTGCTGTTCTGGATCAAAGCAGGTGAGAAGAGCAGAGCAGCAGACAAATAATAGACTTGGAACAGCATCTGAATGGTTTTGGTTCACCTTAAAGAAGAAAATTAGGGAAGGGAAGATGAGATCTGATCTTGAATCACTGAGCATGAGCAGGAAATGAACAATTAAGTCTTCCTACATCCTCTTTGGGAGTTCCAGGTCTTTGTTTGTTGGTTGGTTTGTTTGTTTGTGGGGTTCTGTTGTTATTGTTGCTTTGTGTGGGCTTTTTTAGGCAGCATAATTACTTTGCATTTGGATCTCACTCAGTTTTCATCTGATTTAATGCCAAGGATAGCAGGGATCCAAAGGTCAAGCCCAAATGTTCCCAAGCAGCAGCATGGTGCATGTTTTCTTGGCGATTCTCCACGCATTTCTTTGGAAAATCTGCTCTTGGGATTCAAGTCTGTTGGAAAATAAAATGTTACTTAATAGATAGTACATAAATACAATCCCTGGCCACACCAATAAATGACCAAAAAATCTAAAAAGTTGTTCCTGGCTTTTGTAGACTTTAAAAGTGAGATTTAAACTGAGATCATCCCTCCCCACAGACATCTACAAGAGGAAGCCTCACCAGTTGATAGCATAGGGTTGGATTTGCAGCTCTTCAGAAGGAGTTGCAGAAATGGAACTTTTATAGCAGTCTCACTTAGACACCTGCAGTTTACACTGAATATCAGAAAAGACTGGTTTTCAGCCAAGTGTTATCACCCAGTTTTTTAGTTCAGCACTAACCCATCAAAACCCACAGGTATATTGCAAATGTGAAAGAGAAGGGGGGTCCTGGTCTCTCTGCAGACCACTGTTTCTCTCCAAAAGGTGATATTTTGAGCCAGCCAAAAAAATGAAAGGTATTAAAATGAGAAATTAAGACAAACAATCTTTACAATGCACAGGGAGATTTTTATCTAATTAAAATATTAGATTTCCCCACCCCCCCCTTAACTGAAATTTGGGGATTTTGGCATCAGCAACTCTATTACCTTGTGTCGAGTTTTTCGCTTTATTAATGGTTTGTTTTGACTGGTACGAAATTTTGTTAATAGGACTATTTTTATTAGTCATTTTTATTAGTCAGATATTTTTCAGAACCTTACCACAATATCTGTTGGGGAGCAAATTTGGCCGTAGACTTTTAATGGTGACAGCGTAACAAGTGCAGGTGCAACTATTTTGGTATGTTCTTTGTGCTGGGTGCTCTTGAAATTAGTATTTCAATACATGAGCTATGAAGTAAAGGGAAAAATGAGTCAGTAGAATTATGAATAAACATCATTTATCTTTATTTATCTTATGAATGTTAATTATGGCATTTTATATAATACCTTTTCTATATTAATCTGTGTTGCTGCTCTGTTGGGAAGATGATGGAGAATTCACTTGCATGCATGCGTTGTTTGCCAGTGATATTTTCTAAATAAAGAGTTTGGCGTCAGTGAGAAGTGTCTGCTTTCCCAGGACTTTGACCCACCCATCTCTTCACCCCCGTTTTGGGTGACTTTGCAGGTGTTAAACAGGATGGCGCTGAGGCAGGAGGGTCTGACTACCAAAGATATCACTCTCAGAGCTGTTTTAGTTACACTTCATCATCATAAGCATATGGTTTCACTTCCAAGTGTTTAACATTTCCATTTCCTCAGGAAATCATTCCTTCTATTTTTTAAACTTTTGAAACTGGAGGGATATTTTTGCTGGCAGGCAGAGCGAGCGCGACACAAGGCTCAGCCCCAGCCCAGGAGAGCCCCTGGCTGCCCAACTCACCATCCCCTCCCTCCTGCAGCAGCTCCTGAGCACGGCTCGGGGTGCTCCAGCCACATCTCTGGGGTGCAGCTCGCTGGTAAAACACTTCTTGCTGTCATAAAACCATCCACTCCTTTTTCAGCTTTAGCTGAGGACATGTTTTTCTTTCTTCGTCCACCCCAGGCCCATGCATCCCAAGAATCAGTTGAGTGCAGATTCCTTTAGCTGACTTGGTGAGGCCAACGGCAAGATCAGGGCCTAAGAAAATAGTTTGTGTCACCTACAAGGAATGAAAGCTTTTTGGTCGTGTATTTATTGTCTGTGTTGGTATATCCAGCAGTTAAATGCACATGACAGAGGAGTGGATGGCTCCAGGGAGCTGCTCTGGCTGTTGTGTTTTCAGAGATTATTTCTGGTATTTCCTTTTTCCTCGTTGCGAATGGGTCACCCTTCTCATGTGCTGGCCAAGTTCTGTAGAGTAGGAGGAAGTCTGTGCTCATGGCTTATTTATGTTGTGTTTATCCACATGTCAGAGTGTTTAGCTGCTTGTTTGCTTTCCCTGCTGGGCTATGGAGTACAGTTGTGGATGTGCAATTTGCACACTCATTTAACTGCTGTCACTGGCCCTTTTGGTAGAAGATCATCCTCTGCTACATTGGGTGTCACCACATCATAACAACTTTGATAAACTGACAACAAATGTTGTATCACTGCCCATCAAATAGTGCTGCACAAGAGAAAATACGGGGCAAGCCAGCTGATTACTCTGTTTGTTCCTTTCTGGTTTACTCTGTTATGAATCCAGACAGTCTCATCATTTGCAGTGTTTGTTTCATGGGGAGGCTTGCTGTGGGTCTGGGCTTCTGGGGGGATTGAGTCCTGCCACCAGGCAGGCTGTGTGCTACTGGTATTCAAGGTGTGTGTTTTATCCATACCCTCACAAGAGTTAGTTAGCCAAGGCAGCAGGAAACAGCATCAGACAGATGGAGTTAAACCTTCCCACCTCCCAGGAGAGCTCACCTGAGCTGCTGAGCCTCTGGCTTCGTGCTGGCCTCTGGGAGGTTGTGAGTGGCTGTTTTGATCCACTTTCCTGATTCCTTCACTTCCCTCAGTGCTGCACATGTCTGCACATCCCCTCAGCAATTACTCACTGAAAATGCCACTTGGTCAAGCAGCACAAGCTGGTGCCCCCCACAAGGACACCCCAAGGCTGCTCCATGTCCCCGTGATCCCGCTGGTTTTCCCACCACACATATCAGTGCCGTGGTGTTCCGTGCTGAAGGCTCCAGCTCAGGCAAACAAACCAGTGCCAGGGGGTGGCTGCTGATAATTAGATAGACTGGAGGTCAAGTTAGGATTTACACAGTGATTTTGATCCAGTTTTACTTGCGAGAGGGAGTATCAAAACATTGCAGTCCTCTCGATAGATTGAGTGATATCCTGATCCAAAATGGAACAGCAGTGCCAGCGAAAAAATGCTGCTGGTACATTGTTCCCAACTGCTTCAGAAGACCAGACCAGAGCAGGACCACACTGATTTAAGAGCACATTTCAGCTATCCCCAACCTGTGTGTCCAGTGACCACCCTGGAAGTGCTTCAGGAATCAGTTCCTGAAGTACAGCCAGGTGCAGCACTGGGCAGGCTCCCTCCTTCCTCTTACAAGAGCCAGCCTTGGGTGCACCCAGCTACAGGGCAGTAGTCCAACACCTCATACAGCATTTTCTGTTCAGGACAAATGTACCCAGAGGGTGGTGAAGCCCTGGCACAGGTTGTCCAGAGAAGCTGTGGCTGCCCCATTCCTGGAAGTGTTCAAGGCCAGGTTGGATGGGGCTTGGAGCAACCTGGGATAGTGGAAGGTGTCTCTGCCCATGGCAGAAGGAATGTAGCTAGGTGATCTTTAGAATCCCTTCAAACCCAAATGATTCCATGATTCTATGAGGATTCTGTGAAGTCCTGGTCCCCAGGGCACAAGCTGGGATGAGCAGCTCCTTCAGCTGGTGCCTCCATGGCAAAGGTGAGCTCCATCACAGTCGTGTGCCTGCACTCATGGAGTGGGAGAGGCTGAAGGACGCGGGGGGCCAAAGATAAATCAAAGACATTGCAGGAGCGACTGCAGGCCCAAGAGAGAAGTAACTGAGGCATTGACAACTTGTGTGGGTTTCTATGTCTGTTTGCAGTGCTGTGTTATGTGTTTAGAAGCTGGTTGTTTCCATAATAACAGCAAGTGCCATATGGCAGCGAGGAGGGTGGTGAGAAGAATGCCTAAGGAAACACAGTATGTTGTTTGACATGTGTGTACTTGTGGAGGAATAACGTGTCTCAAGCAAGTATTGCTGCTCCAAGCAGGCTGGGGGATTTTCTGCTCTCACCAGAAAAATTTCCAAAGCCCTTGGCATTTTTGCTGGTGCAGTGCCAGTTAATGATGCCTGTTCTTCATCCATATTCTCCTGCTGGTAGTCCTTGTGATGGGCAAAGGACCTTTTACTTTACTGTGGGTGATGGTTCAGGATGCACCAGCACAGGGGAATGGCATTTAAACATGGCTTTTTAAGGGGAAATGCAGTTCTGTAAGGAGTGCTGTGTGAAACTGAAATGAGCCAGATGCCATATGCTCTTTCTACCCATTCCTTAATGCTCAGCAATTAAATAGCAGAAGTTTTGAAACCTTTGAAAATGTGTGGTTTGCTATAATTGTTTAATAGAAAGTGGGTAAGCATTTCCAGAGATATGAGGTATTTTAGTGCATATCTAGGAAGCATCCAAGAAGGTCGCCACAAATTCCAGCTTTTTCTGCTCTTTAATGTGTGACTTTTATTCCAAGGACCTGTAATTTGCTCCCCACATTCCCACCACTACCACCAGTCTGAGCTGTACCTTTGCATGCATTTCCACCACAGATAAATATGGAATTATTTTTTTCATAATAGCTGAATGGCTTTTGCTTGACCTTTACCAACATCAGCCCTACAAAATTCAGCCTCTCTTAATTGAGTCTTAAAGCCATTAATTATATTTGTATTTAAATACCTGAAATGTAGTGGCAGGGAGAAGGACGTTGTTTTGGTCTGAGGTTGTACATCTGCACTCAGTTGCAAGGCTTTAAACTCATGAGCAGCCCAGAAGGCAGAGCTCTTCTCATTTTCATGCTTCTCTTCTTGTCTTTATTGCCTCTAGAGAGAGATTACTGCAGCATATGTGAAAAGCAGCCCATTGGAAGGCTCCTCTTCCGGCAGTTCTGTGAGACTCGGCCCGAGCTCGAGTGCTGCATTCGCTTCCTTGACTCGGTGGTAAGTCCATTCTGGTGGTAGTTTGGGGTGCTTTGCAATATTGCCCTGACAGAGGAGACTCCTCTGACCCCAAGAAATCACTGTTTTGTGGGATTTTGTGCCCAAAGTGCTGGAGCAGGCAGTGGACAGGGCTGGCCCCAGCAGCCCTGGGGACACGTGGGGCTGGTGCCAGCCTTGGGGGACGTGAGCCACCAGAGAGGGGTTAGGACAGTTACCCCCCGGTGCTGCTGTGGCCTCCCTTCATGTCAGCACCCAAACAGCTGAGCTGCTGTGAGTAATGTCTTCTGATGGGGGTGAAGCCTGCAGTGCTGGGAGGCACGGGGAGGAAAGGGAAGTTGAGAATGGACTGACAAGAGAGGATTGGGGAGTGTAATAATCCTAATATCTCTTACCAAGCCTTTTCATCCATAGAGTTTGGGATGATTTACAAAGGATATCCTGGTAATCACCCTGTTTTTTCAAATAAGTGAACAGAGGCTTAAGGTACAGAAATAACTTGATTGAGGTCACTGAGAAACAAATCTGCTCCATTTTCCACCCCAGTGAGCCATCAGTTAACCCAACCACTGAGCATCACCCCCAAGCCCTGGGGGACCTGACACTCTTTCCCAGTCTGGCAGCTCTTGGCCATGTGTCCTGCCAGCTGCCCACACTGGAAAAGTCTCTCAGTGACTTCTTTTGCTGGGAACCTGTGAAATGGGAGGGTGTTGGTCAGCCAAAAGCTGAAATGGTACCAGAGAGGACCAGAGAAGAACTTGTCACTTGTGAGTGCCTGTGGGGTCTCCCTCCCTGGCTAACACTGACGAAAGCAAAACCATTCATACCAATAGGAATAAAATTGTTTTGTTTGCACCATGGTGAAGCTACTCTGAAGTATAGGGAAATGTGAGGATTGCAGAGGATGTAGAAGTAACAGTCTGGAGAGGATATGTGGTCTCTTAAGGTTTATGTTACTCCTGCAGTAACTACAGGGAATCTACAGCATCACAAAAAGTTTTGGATAAAGTCGTGTTTGAATCAGTTTTAGCTGGTCATGACTTCCACCTGTTATTCCTAGCACTGCTTGTGATTTTCTCCGGTGAAAGGTGTAGCCATCAAGGTACATGAGACATCTGACAAACACTCTGTGCTCAAGGCCAGCCAGACACTTTGGGTACCCTGAAGGTGTTTGTCCTGCCCTGAGCCAGCATTGTCCAGTGAGGTGTCTGTCACTGGTGGAACACCACACACCCACCTGGGGCAGGGCGGTGGCAGAAATGCCACATCAGCTGTGCCACCTGCAGCCCCAAGGAGATGGGCAGTGGCACCTGCAGGAATCTCTGTGAAAACAGCCACAAAACACTGCTTGTAAGTGGTTTTAATTTCAGACAGGAGTGGCAGAGCCGTGCTCAGTTTGGAGGGGGTTAGCGAGGCTCTGTTCCATTCTCTCGCCTCCCGCGGCTGCAGGCGGCACATTTTGGTTCCAGCAGCGCCCAGGGGATGTGGAGGAGAAGCCCTTCAGGGCTGACAGCGGGAACAACATCTGGGCACAAGGAAACATCTGTCCCACAGTGTCACTGGCCCCAGGGCACCGTGTGACAGCCGTGGCCAACATCTGTCCCCCGGTGCCACCGGCCCTAGGGCACCGTGTGACAGCCGTGGCCGCAGCGCTGCCGGAGCGGAGCCTCTCCCGTCGCGCCGCCTGCCCGGCCCGCCTGCGGCTCTGGGAATTGAGGGCACTGTGTCATTCCACCCTCCCAGCCCTGTGACAAGCACTGACACTCCGTGTCCTCCCCTCAGCCGTGCAGCGCTGCTCCTGCAAAAGCTCGTGGTGGCACTGGCTGTGTTTGAGAGGTCTGTCTCCAAGCAATCCCGGTCTGATATTCCCAAATCCTATTGCAAAGTTGTGCTTTGCACCCACCCCAAGCTGCTTTTGCAGACTGGGGCTGCCCTGGGTGCCTTTACTGGGCCGGTGGTCTGCTCCCAGTTAGGCTCAGACTGGCACTATGAGGATCTGATAAACAAAACTGGGTGCAGGTCTGAATCCTTATCTTTCTCTCTTCTTTTTTTAACATTAATTAACAGCAGTCTCTTTTGTTTATTGATTTCAAATTCTGTATAAGCTTGCTCCTAGCCCATGAAAATCCCTGCATTAGGCAATATTAAGGTCAAGTAGCACAGCCCATAGCCATTAAATTGGATGATTGCTACTGAAATTTGCCCAGCGGGGTCACACTGTGTTTAGTGAGTAGTAGGATTCAAGTCAAGCCCTGTGTTAGGCTAAAAGAGCCCAATAATGAGACTAGGAGTCTGACTTTACAGCCCTAATCTGAGACCACCAGGAATGTGAACCTTTTCAAGACTACCTGCTGTAACAAGCAGGAAAAACCAAGAGCCTTCGTTTTCTTCTGCCTTTGTTATTTTTCTGACATGACATGCAAAAATTAGCTTTTGTGTAATGTCAAATAGAAGGAAAAATTAAAAGGGAATAATATTTAGCTGTTCATGAGAGACTCACAGAGCTTTTTGCCCACTGAAAGGGAGGACCACCTCTCTTTTTCAGAGCCCATCTAAGTGTCTTTACCAGGTCACACAGTAAGTCACTGGCAGAAGTCAGAACTTGATGCCTCCCAATTTTTTATGCAGCTTTTCAATTCACGCACTCAGCTGTCTGCAAGGAAAGAAGTGACTGGGGCTTCTGAGAGAAAACCAGAAACTGAGTCAGACATTCAACAACCTACCAACATCCTTATGAGAGGATAAGCTCTCTCACACCTTTGCTTCCAAAGGCTGGTAGAATCATCCAGACCTTGCAGACCAGAGTATGTAAAGAGACAAAACAAATCCCCTCTTGACTGGACATTTATGTCAGCTGTTGTGTGAAATAACTAACCTGGTCTGATGTAGTCTCCTGCAAATGTAATTATGGCAGCATTTGGGGATTTTTGTCTGTTAAACAGTTGTTAAGCTGCTTTCTGAAGAAAAAGGATTTGTAGCATTAAATTCTGCTTGCATGTAGGTGTGTAACTGTCAGCTCCCTCTGAAACCTGTGAACACCTTGGCCAATTTTAAGCAGCAATTGAGATGAAAGTGCTCATAGGCATAAAGTCTCTACATGTTTTCTGTGAGCAGTGTTTGGGTAAGTAGTCACAATCAGTTGTAGCCCAGATTAATACGAGGTGTGGTTTGTAAGCAGCAGGCCCCAACATCAGATGATGACAGTGATAAAAGAACAAAGAGATGCAGAGTTTTGCAGCACAGCACTGGTGGAGCTGTGGGTGTTTGGTTCCCACTGCTGCTGTGGGACCAGTGAGTGCCTGTCAGTCTGTCTGTCTGTCTGGGAAGTGGAGCAACAGCAACCCCTTCTCCCAGCTGGCATAGAGAGATGTAAGGACAGACAGCCACCTCTCACTGTGGGTATTGTGCAAACAAACTCATGGCAGAGGTCCTGATTGCTGAGATTAAATACCCACCAAGCACCCCTGTGGCTCTGAAGGCTTCGTGTGCTTACCTGGGTGCATGGAACCAGAGATCTCCCTTGAATGGCTCACCAAACCCATTCAGATGGAGGAACCATGTGAACATACACGATTACCATTAGATGGAGATGGTTTATGATTAAATCAGCTCCTCTGGATGTCCTTACCCACGGAATCACACACAGCCCCAAAGCAAACTTTGCTCTGCTTACAAATATTTCACCAACTTGGTTCAACTTTGGAGCTGTTGAAAGACAGCCATTAAAATAATGTGTGAGGGGAAATGTTTCCTGTGTTAAAAGGCAGATCAGTGAGCAGGGAAGGTGCTAGCTAGACGTGTTTCCTTCTCCACAGCCAGTGCCTCCAGCACAAGAAGGTGGCAGTTCAGTTCAGCAGGGACCTCTTGCTCCTGTCCCCTTCTCATCAGCACATCCCCAGGGTGCCAGCTCCTGACATTTCCCTCTCCCCTCCTGTGATTTTTATGTGTCCTCATAATGAAGATTTTAGCTTCTGGACTCCCTCCCCTGCTTCATCTACTCACAATCATAATGTCTTTTTTCCAGGGGAGGGCTTTTAACATTTTAATGTGGATCAGATTTAGGTTGACTGGAGGAGAATGTGGACAGTTTTGGTCATTATTTTCCCTCTAAGGTGAACAAGGTTGCTTTTTTTGCACTGAAGTCTCACAAAAATATATCCTCTGGAGGAAAATAGCCCTTCTGCCTCTCCAGGTTGTTTCTGCTTGTGATATCTGGGTTCAGGGGCTGGGGTGAGAGGCACAATCTCCTCGGGTGGACTTTTCAGCTGAATGCTTCACTAGACATTGCACTTATCTGGGGTGAAAGGATGAGTGAGCATCCATTAAATGCCATTTGTAAAAACCCTGTCTTGCTGTTAGGGAGATTTCATTTGGTTAAGTCCCTTTTGTGGTATATAAACCATCTGTGTGTGTGTGTCTTAAAGCTGTTCAAGGCTTTTTCCATCAGAAATGCCAGTTTGTTGATATCAACAAACTCATTAACTCAAAAAGTGTTTTTAAACAGTCAAAAGGGCTCTTTTTGCCCTGCCTTTAAATATGAAAAACTGTGGTTTCGAGTTCACTTTTCATTTAGAAATGCGAGTTATTATGAATCCCAGCTGGTTGGGGTTTGCCTTCCAATTTTCAGTCACAGATTTTAAATCTCCAGTGGAGGCAAGTGCAAGGACAGCCACTGAGGACAGAGCAATAACAGGGCAGGGTCTGGAGTCTGAGAAAGGAGTGAGCAGAGAGAGATTCTCGGGTAACAGAGGAGGGAGCTGAGAAAGTGGAGGCGTAAAATTGGGACTGAAATGCCAGTAACCTCCTGCAGATGCTCAAAAGGTGATTCCACTGTTCCTGACTTTTACCAAGAAGCCCAAACTGCTCTGGTGGGAGTGTGTGTTCCCATCTCTATCTCCTGATGGGTACAAGGAATGATGATTCCTGTGGCCATGCCACGCTGCCAGAGGCATCCATCAGCTGCCGGCTGAGGGACAGTGTCCTCCCAGCTCTGCAGAGAGATCTCTTTGGATGTGTTTTTCCCATTTTCACAAATTTTTATCCATGCAGTTTCAGGATCTGAAATAATATTAAGATGAAAATCAAACACTACATAAATTGATGTGTCAGAATTAAATGTGAGCCCCTGTGGGGTCCATGTGTCATTGCCCTGGTAGCTCTCCATCCATCCCAGGCAGCCTCCAGCCCCCAAACCTGAGCTGTCCCTGAGCCCGTGGCCCCATCCCACAGCCAGTCACAGCCTAGATATTGCTGGCTTTCCCAGCTGAAGAGCATTTTCCCATCTGATCTCTCTCAGCCCATCCTGAGGGCAAGGAATGATACTTTGCACCCCCATTCCCCCATCCAGCCAGGGCTGCTTCTAGCGAAGAAGGAGCCACCAAAGTAACTACCACCTCCTAAACAGCAGCCAGAAGAAAAGTCAGCAGCAGACAGTGGCCAGCCCACATCCTCTCGCCATTTGGGCTGAAGGATCTGTGCCTGCCCACAGAAAGAGCCTTCCCTGCAGCTTGTCCCATGGAGTCAGGGTGATCGTAAATCCTCCCATCCTTTATGGGCTATGAATAGGGCCCTGTCTGACCTAACTAGGGCATGGAGAAGCTATTAGACTTCAGAGCAGGAGCCTTGAAACATGCCTGGATTCATCAAAGGAATAATGGAAAATATTTTGTTCCACATGGATTTTAAGTAATGATGTTATTTCTAGCAATTAGGGATTTGCAAAACTGTAGCCGTGCTTTTGAGTGTTGGGAAAGAAGGGGAGGTATCTTGTGATTTAAGCACAAGACCAGGAGTTGAGGAGCTTGGTGGCTTCCCAGGCAGGTGGCAGAGGGAGCATGGGGACATCCCTGTCTGTCTCCTGTAATAACAGGTCATGGCTGAAAATGTACCAGGCTCTGCTGCTGAATAGCTCAAAAAGGGCACTGAAGGGAGAGATAATAATGAACTTAGGAGCAAAATGGAACAGGCTTCTAGTGCAGACCTACAGTGAAATCATCACTGTGCACAGTTGGAGCTTATAGTTCCTTCTCACATCCTCACTTGTCTGTCACTTCCCACCTTCGCCAGCACCGTGTCACATTTCCTGGGAATGTCAAATGCAAGTAAAATTAAACTTTCCTTTTATTCTTTGCTGTGTATCCTGAGACAGAGTGAGATACTCTGTGTATGTATAGGTGTGCATTTAGCTCTGCACATTTCAATCACATTTCAATCACATTTCAAGGCATCCAGTTCTTGTTGAATTTCTGACTTCAAGTCTGTCCTGATTTGTTTCCTGTTGTGCAGTTCAGGTGGGATGTAAATGTTATAGGTTGTATGTGGCAAAAACGATATCAGATTTTTCAATAGCAGCCTGCTGCACTTCAAATAGCAGATGATGACTTATAATCAGGTTTTATTTGCTAGGGAGACAATATATTATCAGAGTTTGAAAGCAAATAAAGGAGAGAGAAATCATGGAGAAAAATGCTGTTAAGATGCCGTAAGCATTTCAGAGTTTCTGTATTTTTAAGAGCTCAAATGACCCATACTCAGATACCATCTAAAAGGACAGGATATTGGATAAAGATTTTTTTAAACCCTTGTATTAAGTTTTATGAGAACATGATCAGTTTCATCCCCAAGATGGTCACTCGAAAAGAAGTACTGTACTTGTGGATTTTAGTTTTTGGTTGCTTTTTTCATCATTTTTGTTTGTGGCCATTATCATTTCCCAAACCAAATCAGATCATAATTCCAGATTGTTCAAACAACCTGCTATGCCTGTGTGTAAATATGCAGCTTCAGACTTGAGCTGCAAGAGCTACATGAGATAGAAGGGGAATAGCATTATTACTACATTGTGGTTTCCATGTCATTCCTAGGTTTGCTTAGCTGGGGTATCCATTACAGCCAGCCTGCAGATTTATTGCATCCAGCCTGGAGCAGTACATACGTCTTCCAGTGGGCAATAGTTCTGAAATTTGTGCTTCCAAGTGTTTGCCAGTTCAGTCTGATTTACCTTCTACTTTTT
>VZTZ01021747.1:0-65439 GCA_013400955.1 Drymodes brunneopygia | reverse complement strand
TTTTTTTTTTTTTTTGCTTCCTCCTCATTTATCATTGCAGACAGCTTGTATTGGACCAGGTTATTTAATTGGTTTGGCAGGATTTTCTGGGATCCTTTTTTTAATACAGTCATGAAAGCTGTTAGGCTGTCTTCTTTTTTTTTTTTTTTTTTTTTTTTTCTTGTGGAAAATATTTTGATCCAAAGGCTAAAGCTTCATATCCCAGGCAATGCCAAGCAGGAATGTCTCTAAAAACTTGTTGTCATTTATTCACTGGGGTCCCCTGCAGCACGTGTTTCCTTCGAATGCCTGCCGTGGATCCAAAACTTTGTCTGACGTGATTAATATCCTTGTGGTACACACGTAGTGCTTCTTTTGTTTCTAATGTAAACATTGTCCTGAAGCTCATGAAAAGTCAGTAATGCTTCAATACCTAGAACAGTCAGAATTTTAAAGTGTGGGTAGACTTTGTGAGGATGGGGTGCTCCCTTTTTTAATGCACTAGGGAAGCCAAAGAGAATTTTGGTTATGGCGTCTGTTCCTCTAAATGGTCTCTCTTGTTTCCTCTTGGTGCTGAGAAGTCTGCCTAAGAAATCAGCCTTCTGGAGGGACTGAGCCAAGGATCACTAAAAGTGATGGGCAGGTCTCTCTGCTTTGCACAGGTATTGTTAGACCAAGGTCAAGGCATAAATACATAGAAAAGACACATTAAACAAAAAAATTATATATCGAAGAATATATATATGTGTATTCACTTGGCACTTGAAATATCACTGTGGCAAGAGTTAACAAACATTCACTTTCTCTACTGCTCAGAGAAACAATTTTGCCTTCGAGTAAAACCAAATGAAGTTGATGTCTCTTGTCAGTGAATGCTTTCTGAAAACTGGCTTGGCAAGGTTATAAAATATAAATTAATTAAATTGTGTTGGTGTTAATTAGGAGACAAAGCCCCAGAAGATGCACCATTAGGATCTGAACAAAAATGTACAGGAAGGTTTTTAATAAGATTGTGTGCACAGGTTTTACGTCCACCAGAAAATGATATTTGTCCTTCAGATTTTTCATACAGAGTGTTCTGTTAAGGCCACATCCAAAATGAAGTTATAATGGTGAAATATGAGTGCAAATATTGACTTTCATTTTTTATATGTCTGTTCCAGGCAGAATATGAAATTGCTCCAGATGAAAAGCTGGGAGAGAAAGGAAAGGAAATCATGATGAAATACCTCACCCCAGAGGTAAGGGGCAGCCAAAGTGGCATTACTGAAGGAATGCTGCAAGGCACACCTTGACTAAACAAGGTTGTTACAGGCTTTGTAAGCCAGACTCCTAAAATTTATGGTGGCAATCTCCAGTGAATAAACCTGCAAGTCTTCCACAAGCAGTCAGAGAGCAAAAAAATTATAATGCAACCCAGAAATTGACTTCTAAGGATGAACTTGACTTACCAGGGGCTTAATTCATCCGGTCTCTCCTCAGTGTGCAAAGCTCTGCATTGGGGGTGTAACACAAGAGAGCTCAGCTGTTACCAACAGATGCCCCAATTATTTCCTATCCAGCTCAGAAGTGGTGGTGGCATTTCATATTCTGGTGTGTAGAAACCACAGGCAAAAATGGCCTTTCATAACAACCACTGTGCTTTGGTAGAGGAATTCCCACTCCTCCCCCAGCACCGTTTTCCCCAGGGTGGGCAGGGACACTCAGGGCTGGCAGGGGACAATGGGGTGTGGAACTCAGGGATGCTGTCACCCATCCCTGTGTCCACCACGGTGGGTGCTGAGCGTTGCCTCTCGGGGCTGTGGGAAGGAGAGGAGCTCATGGGAGCAGCCGTGTCCACAGGGTGGCACTCCAAACAGAGACACGGATGTGCTGCTGCAATTTGGGACAGGCTGCTCTGGGACTAACCCTTTTGGGGGGGGGTTACAGTCATTTCCTGGCCACATTTCACCTTTGCTGCACAAGTCACTGCCAGTAAGCAGTAAACATCCAACTTCAAACACAAGAGCAATCCGAGGATTTTTCCTAAGTTGCTTTTGTAAGAGCAATCAGAGACGTACAATTGCTGCTTCAACTGTTTTACAAGAGAAATACGTTTGACCTTCAGGAGAATTAATCACATTTTTGGCAGATGTCTTTTAGAGGGTTTAAATGGTACAATATGTTTTGGAGGTGCAGGGGCAGAGCAGACCACTCTTTTTCCATTCAGTCATTTTCCTACAATAAACTTTGATGCATACTTTCAGTTATCTCAGGCTGCATTTTGGGATCTGGTTTCATTTACTGAGCCTGGCTAGTTTCATGTGCAGCCATTGAGCACTGCCAGTATGAGTTCCTGCTGCCCATTCATTAGGGGCATGAAGTTCCACTGCTTTTTAAATCCACCAAAATGATCTTTTGTCTTAAAATTCCTGTCAACAGAGGAACGAGCGACAAACTCAGAGGGAAAATATTTCCCACTGCTGCAGTTCCTATCTGGAAAGGGAGAAAGGCATTTTGCTGATAGCAGAGCTAGTAAAGCGAGGAGAGGATAGCATTACTCTACTTCAGCCAGTCTTGCTGCAGGTTTCCAGAAGCCCTTCACTGGCTCTCCTGCCATCCATGGTGCAGCCAGAAGCACATGGAATAATTTAGTGAATGTGCAGTGAAGACCAAGCTGAGAACCCTCTGTTTCTTCATCAACAAAGAACGGTGGTGTTGCAGGAAGGAAAAATACTGGGACTCCAGAGCTGGAGTTTCCATTCTCTGCCGTGCCCTGTGTGTCTTATTTGACCTGTGTACCTGGTTTCTCAGTATGTAAAATTGGCACAGCATATTTACAGTCAGCCCTGGGACTTCTCTGGTATTTGCGAGTCACCTTAACAGCTCTGAGCAGAAGCAAACTGGATGGCCTCCAGTGGTCCCTTCCAGCATCACCCGTTTTGTGATCCTGTGAAACACAGGGCTGCTCTCCTTCACTTCTAATCTAAACCTGCCTCCCTGGTGGGGCTGCTTTAATGTCTGCATTGGTCTTGCTGCACTTTTTTTCCTTAATGAGAAACTTCTGCTTCTTGCCAGAGGGATGTGGAAACCTTGTGCAGCAGAAAATACTTCCTAGAGGCGAGGTTGGCTGTGCTGTAACAATGGGTTGATTACGAGGTTTTCTAATAGGTGTCCCATACAACAAATACTTAAAAAACTGGAGCAAGGCCTGGATTGATTTAGTTTCATTTTAGATACCTAACTAAGGTAGTCAGGTTAGAAGTGCAGATGGCCTAATGTCCTTTCTTGTCAAGGAACAAGACACATTGGAAGCCATCAGAAGTCAATGATTCAAAGCCAGGTTAGATGTTGCAGTCCAAACAGATGAATCTGGGCCCAAATGTCCTAATGGAACATTATCCTGGCCAGCAAAGAAACCTTCTTTTCGTTGGAATCGGCATTTCTCTGTTTAATTATCAGTCCCCTTGAAAGGTACAAATTGCTGCTGCTTCTGAAGTCTTCTGCTTTCAGCTGAAAGCTCCTTTTAAGTAGGTGGGTGTCTGTGCTTCAAAGAACCTGATTGTCTTGATACAAAAATAGTGTGACATACAGCTTGACTGATAGAATAAAATTACAGGTTTAGTTCTTGGACAGATAATTCAGTCTTATAATATGAGGAGTGTTTTTCCCAGAGTGCAGGATCAGAAGCACAGTGAAAACAAAAAGTAGACTTCTTGCTCTTTAATATTTATAAATGATTTTTTAGTTCTTGCCTAGGTTTTTAAAGGGCATGCATATTTAACATACAACGTGTCAGTATATCACTGTTCCAAAGGGCGTACATTTGCATAAGGAACATGAACTTTATTCAATAAAACACACACTTCTTGCACAGCAGAAAGGAAGAGAAGGCACTTTCCCAGATGAACAGACATCCCAGCAGGGCTGCCAGCCCTGTGTGACTCACACAGTCACTGCCTGCGGGACGGTGCCACCGTGCCAGTGCCACCAGTGTGGGAGCAGCACATTCCCACCAGGAGAGCTCAGCCAGAGAACACTCAGCATCTGCCCCGAGGCCACTGAACAAACCCTGCACTTGCCAGAATGGTAGAACAGGGAGGGACTTTTTCAAGCCATCACCGTGCAGGCTCTGTGCAGCTTTGCCATCCTGAACAGCCCCTACCTGCTTGTGGGGGAATTGAAATCTTTGTCCTGGTGGACAAGCAGGTCAGGCTCCCACCATGTCCCTGACCTACAGGCAACAGCAGTGACAAATACTGACAAATACTGACACCTGGAAGGGAACAAGAATGGTTTAGGCCTCTCAAAGAAGAGGTACATAGGAACAACCCCCCCAAGGATGTGGTGGAGTCCTCTTCACTGGAGGTTTTCAAGATGATGTTGGGCAATAGATCATCTCATCTAGGATCCCTTTCCCATGAAAGGCTGAACCACATGATCCTGAAAGGTTCCTTCCACGCTGAGCTGTTCCAGGATTCTGTGTACTCAGGCCCTAGGAAAACAGCAGTATTCCCTCTCTCTTCATTGAAACAGCCACATCCAACAGCCCGTTCTGAACTCTTTGGTGGGAGGGAAATGTACATGTGATCTTCACACTAAGAATGCCAAAATATGAGTGTTTTCATGGCTTCTGTAGCAGCTTCACTTGAGGGGTGAGCAGGAGGGCAGAACCCACAGGAAAGGTGTCCTGTAGCTGAGGGAAACATTCCCTGAAGGATTATTCCTATTCCTTCTCCGTGCACAGGAGCAGCACAATGGTTGTCACACCAGCCAGGTCAAGGTTCCTTGACTAGAATCTTGCTTCTTTAAAAAAGGCTTTAACAATTTCCATGAAAAAGGCACTTAAAGCTGCCTTCTTGACTTCATAAGCCCCTAGGGCAAAAGTCCAACCCACAGGAAGTCTAAAATTTCTGAGGTTGTGAAATATGATGGTAAAACTGCTAAAATGAATTGGTCACAAATATTTCTTCCCTGGTTTTTTTCCTAATCTCAGCAGTTGAGTGGAAAAGGTTCAGTTTTAGGTCCAGCTCCATCTGTAAATGGCTCCATTGAACTGTTGAGTTAAATTGAACCCAACCTGGCTTCATTACCTGACTGCTTCTTGTACTGGAAGAGCAAAGAGATATATTTACCTTTGTACTGCTTTTAAATTAGAGTTTTACGTCTCCATGCAGCATTTTTGCCTTCCTGTCTGACAGCTGCCATGCCTTACTCTACTAAATCACTATCCCACTATTTGCTTTTTCACTGTAAATCACCTTGAGAGACTTGGAGAGACGCTATATAAAAGTAAATTGATTTGAAATGGCTCTTAAGACAGTCTCCATATGCCATTATAGTTTATATTTGGACTCAGCTGGGTACTAAAAATGTTACTGAACAGGATGTCTAATGTGTATTGTTATCCCCATTAAAATACTTCGCAGAATATGAAGAACAGCAACAGCATTAATTTTCTTATCTGAATTCCTGTCCAGTCTCCTTTCCTCCAGGAAATGCACAGAATAAAGGCCTTGTTTGCACTTTCTTTGCTGTAAGAGGTTAGCTGGGCACAGCAATAACCTCCTTATTCCAGTCTAAGGCCAGCAGCAGGGATTTTGGTAAACAGAACGATGTCTTTGTTTTTATGAACAATTATAGGGAGGGAAAAGTCCCTTGAAAGGGACTCTGGCTGATCAGCCCTCCACTTGTCTACTGGCTAAAGTGTGCCCAACTCTCAAATCAATTCTTTATGCAGAAGAAAACATCTCTGTAAGGTGGGTGAGATGAAATGAAAACAACACATGAGCCCTTCTGCTGGGCCAGGCCATGCAGCTGAGCCAGTCTCCTGCTCACAAACACCTCTCCCCTCTCTGTGCACCATCAGAGTACTTTCCTTTTGGCCATTGCTTTGATCTTGACAAGGATCTTTGCCTTTCTCCTTGAGATTTTTTCCCTTCTTCCTATTTTCACCACCAAAATAAATGCAAACTTCAGCACTTGTGCTTCTGGGTGAGTCATCTTTGCTGATCAGTAAGGCCCTTCCACCTGCCAGAAGGGAATTTTCATCTATCACTTCTTAATGGTTCTGGCTGCATCCTGCAGGTCACACCATACCAAGAATTGGATTCAAGTCCTGAGACCTCTTGCTCCAAGTGTTTAGTTTTACGAAATGCCTCCTAGGAAACATGTTATAATCAGTTTTTGGGATGGCCAGGACAAAAGCTGAATGCCACTCTAAGGGAAGCAGTGGCAGATAGAAACATTAAGCTTCTGTAAAGCAATCTGCAGAGTTTAATGCGAGACAGAGGCTCTGTATTTTGAAAGGTGAGCCTTCAGGGACTGTTTTCTACACTGTTATCTTTCTCCTACAAATTCAGCTTATATCACTTGTATCCACCAAGTCATCTCTGTCGCCCTGTAAGCTTATTATCTCACTGATAAAAGGCCAACACAGTATCTCCGTCCACTGGCTGCAGTGGATGGCCCCTTAAGGCTTGGTCCAAGAGTTATCTCCACAGACAGTTTTCAAATTTTTCTAAACCCTATGCATTTCATTAATGACCCGATTGAAGTAAGCAATGAATGAAGTGCCTGTCTGCCCATGGTGTGTTGCATGGGCTCGGGATGGGTTGGAATTATTTACTTGCTCAAAGCGTTATTCACTGCATCCTTTGGGCTCCTATTAGGAGACTTTTCAGGATGCTAAATGCTTAAGTAGAAATCCTGGCATCGCTTGAGCCAGGAGAATTTTGCCATTTAATTAATTACCCTGGGACTCTGCCCTTTGCCTCAATGGATTTCTCATCTCCCCTTTCTATTGACTTCCCTACTCTACGAGCACCATTTTAGCCAGACATGATAGCATTACTTAGGCCTCTGCTTTGCAGCTCTCATGATCGATGCATAATCCAGTCTCCAGAGAAATCAATGGATAATTCCTGTTGTTGTTGCAGAGACAGCACGATCGATATCTCTGCTGATCACTGTGTCTGAGTCCAGGAAAGCACCTTCTCCGTGGGCTTTCTGAAAAAGCTCATCTTTCCCAAGTTCAGTTCTGGGAAAACGTCTGAGCGGCAGGATGGCAGCCGTGTTAGTCAAATTAATGCTTTCTAGTCAGAATTTATTTTAATAAACATTTGTCTGCCACTGAGGCTGGGCTGTAATGCAGTGTGGTAGGGAATCTGAAAAATCACAGTGTTGCCTTGATTAGGAGTCCTTTTGCTGTGGTCTCAGGCAAAAAGGCTTTTTTCTCACGGTTTGCTCGAGTCCTGTTTCCTCATCCTTTACCCACTGTTTATAATACAAATGTTAGTTAACTAAACACTTACTGAGGGCTTCTGTCTCTTGCAGTGGTGCCAAACTTGCAGGACAGCCTGTGGAAACAACAAGGAGCCTGCCCTGTCCTGGTGATGCTGCCCCAGAATAGGTCCTTGGGTGGTCCCATGTCCTGTCCTTTAGACTCAGAAAGGGCTGCATTTGCAATGCCTTTGCTCAAACTGGTAAAAGGTCTGGGCTGGAGTCATTAACTCCACTGGTTCTGTGCTCATCAGGCTATTGAAGCTCTGCTTCTCCTTGCCTGTGTTTCTGGAGAGGTTGCACTCCCCAGTGCACATGCCTTGTAACTGTTTGTCATTTGTGGTCAGGAAAAGCATTGGGACTCCTTGGCCATTGGGCAAAAGCCTTCTGGCTTCCCTGTGCTTGCTGGAATTACTCTGACTTGACCCTTTAGAAAATGGAAACTCGTTTCCACTAATGGATGTCAACCACACACACACACGTAAACCTGGCTTACATCTGCCTGTGAGGCAGGGCAGGCCCCCCAGCCTGCTCCAGCTCCTGCCAGCCCATCCAAAAGGACTCTGCAAACAAAGAGCAGATCTGCTCAGCATTATCTGGCACACAGGAAGCTGTCCTTCCCTGCCCTTGGCTAATGAATATGCTAATTATAGTGTCCTTCTCTCTGTTTCAGGGGTCATCTTTTCCCTGTCCCCTCTGCATGCCCCTCATGGCTTATATTTGGTTTGTATGGACTATCCAGTGGCCAGGGAAGTTAATTCTAAAAGGCTTTCAGGTCCATCCAGCTTTCCCAGAAACAACCTCTTCTGCCTGAAAATTTTGCCCACATGGGAAAAAAGGAATCAGCCTTTTCCAGCTGTCTGGAACACTGACTTGCAAAACATCCAGAAATCTGCAGGAGATGGCTTTTGTGTGTTTGCACAGAATGACATTAAAATAGACCTCTGGTGAGTCCAGCCTCTTGCATTCCCAGCACTCAGCCTTGGAGGCATCTGGCTTGGAGAGATGAGATGACTCTTTCTGCCCACTGGCTGCAGGGAGCCTGGGGAGACTCTGAGTGTCTCAGCTTTGAGATGATTAAAGTGTGATGAAGTGAATTCTGTGCTTGGTGTAATGCACAGCACATTAAGTTACCTTGCATGGCATATCCACACAGCTTTCTGTGCACAGTTTCTCAATAGCTCAGGACTCCTTTGAAGACCTGACCTCCACAGCCCTTCCATTTCCCCACTTGCTGCAACTTTGCTTGTTGGTTCAGTTTCAGATTTCTGAAACTAAAAGCATAATGGGTTAATTAATGCCTCCCTGAGCTCAGGATTCCTTGTGCTAAACTCAGAAGCAGTAACTGGCAAACCTATGCTTGATCCCAACAAGGAAGAGAATGAAGAGGCAGATGGTGAGAATGGAAGTTTTTCATACCTTATTTCCCACCTGTTTCACTCATAATAGGAAATTAGGATCTGGAAAAACATTCAGCATCTGAGTAGCCTCAAGACAAGAATGGGTCAGGGCAAATTCAGATGAGATGCCTGAGGCTGACACCTTTGGCTGGGATGGTGCAGCTAGAAGAATCAGTAAGCTGAGAAAGTTGGAGTGTGCTATTTTAACTTGGACCTAGGAAACACATAAGGAGGGTTTTAAATTGCATAGAAAAAAAATATATTTTTCATTTCCTTAAGATATCACTAGATAAATGTAAAAAGTGAGATTTTTTTTTTAGTCTCTTTTTTTACAAATTGATTTAGAAATAATCAGCATGTTTAAGTTCTGGATATGTGACACTTCAAGCTATTCGTGTTTAATATTTTTTTTCTCAGTAATCCAACAACACTAAAAAATGTCACTTAACCTGCTTGCCAAGCTCGTATGCTAAATTATTATTTTTTAACCAAGTCAGACTCTGACCTGAGTCAAAAATCAAGCATATAGCAAGTTTATTATCCTTGCACTGATGTTGTTTGTCCAACAAGCAAAAATGAGGAAGAGTGGAATATGCCACTGCAAACAGGGTGTCATTCCCTACAATAAATGTCTTCCCTCTCAGTTCTTTGCAGATGGCTGTTACCATAGATTGCTGATGGATTGTGTGATCCGGGTGATATGGGAATGCCCAGCTTCCTGCAGTGATTTTGTTTGCCTTCCTGGGTGTTTCCAGCCTCTCTGTGAGTGGGCCACTGGTTCCTGCATAATGTTTGTTTAATTCACTTCCTAATTCCTTTCAAGACCTTCCCGGACCCTCTTTTGGATTTTCATTTTTTCATTCAAGTGTTTCCTCAGGATTTTGACTTCCTAATGGAAAAGGATGAGGCAAATTCTATAGAACCCCCCTGCAAGTGGTGGCAAAACAGCCATTGAGTGGCATTCAGTGTGGAGCAGGCTTCAGCCTGCAAGGGGAGGGTTACTCCTGTTCACAGCCTTGTGTCTCAGGAGTCAATTCAAGCAGGGATCTGTTTGTGTTCCTGCAAGAAAGCCTTTCAGTAACGTTGAGGTTGTAAATGAGTGTTTATATTTTTAAGGTTTTTCATTGGGTTTTTTTTTTTTGGTTTTTTTTGATGGAACAAATGACATTTGGTTTACCAGAGGATGCCAAGCTATGACTATTGCAACACAAGGTTGCTTGCTGATGTTTAGGCCATCCATCAGTGCAGGAGGGTGTTAAAAGGTAGGAAGGTCCTGATAAGAGGCTGGACACTGGATGTTATCCAAACCTATTAAGCACATGAGAGAAGAGAAGGGAAGAGAACTTCCTGAGAAGAGTTCAGAATTGTCCTGTCATATTTGCTGCTAGTAACAGTGGGAGTACACTGTTCCCCCAAAAAGCTTTGTCAAATATCTGGCAGCTTGTAGCAGTGCTCTCTACCCATGGCTTTTGTTGCTAACAAAAGGGGTTCTGTGACACTCCAAAGGATTGTGACACTCCAAAGCAGCCTCACTGTGGGGTGGAGAGAAAATCCTACTTGATACTCACCTTCTCTTCTCTGTTCCTTAAGCTGCCCTCCTCATCCTGCTGACAGCTACAGGCAGAGGTTTTTTCATCTGTTTTCATCCTTCAATCTAGGTGCAAAATGCTTTTAAGGCAGAAAAAGGGCAGCAACAAGTAAACCTAAATTTTCCCTTCCCCTGATTTAAAGCAAGTTTATTTAAAACAATTTCAGCTGGCTGGTTTATGAGCACCCCTCCACCAATAAACCTGTTGTCTACAGAAAGGAGAAAAATGTGTTTCTTTGATGAAGAAACCTCTATGAGCATGCTTCTAAATAATTATTTTAAAAGTGTGGGTAGGGAAGAACTAGGGTTTGAAGATCCAGAAAAATATCCTGCCAAGCACTTCTTGTGAGGCCAAATTTCTCACTAATTGAAGTCAAAAGCATATCTTCTATGTTGACCAGTTTAGATTCTTAAAATAAGCTGTACCAGAAACTCCATGGCTGGTTGGGATTGCGGTGAGTGTTTCTGTTTAATTGAAGAGTATGAAGTCTGCAGCTGATTCACTGGACTTGCAAAAGAAGATGATGAAGCAACTAAATTTTGTCTCATGGGACAATTTGTTATTTCAAAATTACTTTCTATGGAGCTTTGGGTGTTTAAGCTCTGGTCACCTATAGGAGCCAGGAAGAATTTTCTCTTTCTTGAGCCTACGCAGTCTTTTCTCTTCCTTTGTTGCTCCAAAACTCCTGTTGTGGTTATGCCCCCAGATTTCTCTGAATCAAATAAGTCAACATTCCAAGGAAACCACACTTTGGACTGAAAAGCTTTATGTAGGAAACATGTTGACTCACACCATTAGCATGGCAGTTGCTTGTTTGCCACTACTGGGAGCAGAAATGCGGTTTGCAGAAAGGAGCAGCTACAAAAATGTCTGCTGAGAAGAGGAAAAATAAGGTATAGCCAGATAGCAGACCCTGTTGCTTACTAACAGGAGAGCCAAAAAAATATTTCATATGCTTCCTAGGCACTTGTCAGAAAGGAAACCTCAGAGGCTGCTGTTTTTCCAAGGAAGGGCATGGTTCTAGATTTGTATCCCAGCACCAAAGAGGAAGGATGCTGCAAACCCAGGGAGGAAACTTGTCCTTTTTCTGCTGCTGGGCTTGTTGGGGCACAAGAGGTACCCCAAGGAGTCCAGGGTAAGTGAGGGAGCCTGAAACTGCATCAGATCTACCACAGGAACTGAGGTGGTAGCGTGGCCCTTTGTGCAGTATTAGCACAATCCCTCCAGGCAAGAACGAGCTCAGCTGCTTGCTGAGGGCTCCGCTGTCTCCAGTCACTGTATTTTCCTGTGTGTCAACATGTGTTTTGATAGTTTAGTAGCATATGAGGGAAAACAGATTTGTCATGACTCCAGATCAGCTTGCAGCTACAAAACAAACCCCACAGCTGACAGGCACTGCTGATTTGCTTCACTCAGATACCAGCGAGTGATCCTGCCCTCGGTGCTGAAAATGAGATTAGGTCAGGGAACAGGATCAGGCTCAATATTTTCCCTGCCATTGACCCTCTCTGTAATCCTGGATGAGGTATTTCATATCTTTGGCCCCTGCCCCCACTGCCAGGGCTGATGAGATTGGTTTGCTTTGGAAGCTCTGGCTCTCCTGACGTGTCTGCAGTGCCTGGCACTGTGGGCCCCCATTCTCAGGTGTCGTGTCCACACACTGTTGTAACAGATAAATTGCTACTAATAACACAGCTGCCTTCCATGCTCCCCATCCACCTCACTGCCAATTCCTGCATCTGTCATCTCAAAGCAAATATCCTGGAATTCTGAAGCCTTTTGCTTCACTGGTTCACCTCATACAGACCCAAATGACTGTGGCGGGGGAAAAAAAAAAGTGAAAATAAAATGCAGAAGTTTATTAGTTAAAGTGTTGCAGCTGCTCCTGATGTGGAATTGGCTGTTTACTGCACACACAGCTAAAACTGAGCAGATAAGATCAGAGAGAGGGAAAGGCAAAAGGATGTTCCAACATTTTTGTGCGTAGCACCAAAAGGCATCAGGAGACAGCGTGTGCTGTGACGGTGCTGGGATCCTTTCCCTCACCAGGAATGCCCAACCTCGACTTCCCAAAATCAAAATACAACCAGGACATTCCATCTCCTCATCCGCTGCTCTCCTCTGAATTTCCTGATGATACTCAGTGATCTTAAAGGTCTTTCCCAGCCTAAAGGATTTTGGATTCTCCCTGTCAGCCCCTTCACACTTTCCCTCAGTCAGTCCCTGGCTGCCTGGTCGGAACTTCCCTGGCTGTAGCTTAGACTGCTGGATAAAGCCAGAATTTCCAGGTTTTTGTGTATGAACTCTTCTCATCCCATCATGCATCATCTCACACAAAAAGTTCTTTTTAGCCTGTTTCTGTCATAGTTTTGAGGTCTCTACTAGTAGCAAATCTGCGTGGAGATTTTCAAACAGATTATATGTGGAACATTGCTGTCAACATCTGAAAATACACATATCATGAAGACAAATGCTTGGAAGAAGAGACAGCTCAAGAAAAGTTACAGCTTGAACTTTTGTGCATTGACTGAAACGTTTTTAATTGTTTTAAGCCAGTTTGTTGTGGAATGTTTTCATAACCTGAAACATAACATATGCTGCACGTTATTTATTTTACGCAAGTGACTTCTAAAATAACTCATCATGTTTCAGTATCAGCTGCATGCCTGAAACTTGCCAGGAAAGCAATTGTGTTTGTGACAGAAGTTTGCATGAGGTCTATTCAATCTAAAGAGTGTGGAATCTTTCTGGTTCATATAGTTTCTGTGGTGATGAACAGTTGTGCTTTAAGACACCCTGATGACTCACATCCACTGGCAGGAGCTGGTATGAAATGAAAGCCTGTGCTTCTAGGTTTGTAGTCTTTATTCACTAATTGCAAGCTACAATTGGACTGATTTGAGGAATCTGAGCATCTCCAGCTTTCATTTATCTCAGTGCAACTTCTTTGATTTCAGTCACAGGTGACGCTCAAATCTCCTGCAAAACACATCTCTTAACCTCCTGTTCACTGTTCTGTAAAATATTGTGAGGTTGCCACCTAGCTCGTAAAGACTTAATCCTGCAATGAAGCTTTAATATTTTAAGGTTCTTAGATGAAAATCACTGTGAAAGGATGAAGAATTACCTCTGAACTACGGACCTGCTCTGTTTCTTACGAAGTCAGTCTGGCCAAACTCAGTGCTCTCCCTTTTTCTGCTCTGAAGTTCAGGGTTCTGCAAGCCATGTCATGAATTTCTTATGGAGACAGTGATGATTGAGACAATCTTTGAAGCAGGACTGTTCATTTGCAAAGAGGATTCTTATTCCTTTACTCAGAGCTACAGGTTTCCTTTGGTGAGCACTCAGCAAACAAACTCCCTCCCTCTGTTCTCATGGCCATGCCATGTGCCTGTGCTTTATAAAGCCCAGTGTTCTGCAAAATCATTGGTACAAAGGACTGGGAAAGGGCTCAAGAGCCTCTTGCATTGAACAGAGATCAAATACACTTAGATGATCAACAGATGTCTGAGTGCCCTTGGAGGTCTTTCAGACCTCTAAGAACAGATTCCACAATATTCATAGGCCTGTTCTTCTGCTTTCCTGTGTGAAAAATTAGAATAAAAAGCCTTCATATCCAATTAAGTGGATTTCTTCACATCATTCCCCCAGAGCAGAGCAGAATATGCAGAATAATTGATCCCTGCCCTCTTTATTAAAAACATTTCTATATTAAAAGACCTTTATCAAGTTTCACCCTTGCTTTTCCAGACTAAACAGATCTAGTTCCTCAATGCTTTCCTCTGGGCTTTGTTTCCTGAGAATTCCTCAGCTCTCCAGGTACTTGGTGCTGTTGTCAGCTATCTACAGGTTTCTCAGATGATGGTGACCCCAGCTGGATATGTCTTTATCTGGAGTTTAAACCCATCCCTCTCAGTCCCCTTTGTCATTTGGGCACTTTTCCCATGGGCACAGCAGCATTACACACAATGAGCCAGCTCTGCCCACGCAGGTTTGTGCTGTGTGTGCGTCTGCTCTGGGCTCTGGGGATAACTGGAGACACCTGCTTCTCACCTCACCCCACTTCCAGAACTGTGAACCCCAGCTGCTGTGCTGCCAGGGAAATGCATCCTTGAAATGCCACTCTCTGCTTGCTGGCTGTCTGCTTTCACTCCCACAGGCCTGGAGGCAGCACCTGTAGCACTCCACACCTTGACCAAGGTCGTGCACAGTATGGCATGTGGAAGTTTTCTCATAAGAAAAGGTAGAACAAATAACACATCTTCATGAAAAAGTAAAAGAGAGTGTCTTCTGAATGCCTCCCTTGGTACTGCCAGCACTTCATCGTGTTTGATAAAGAATTTGGTTTGCTGATGGATCAACAAAAGGTCGGATGTCCCCCACACAGTCACAGAGGAAATGCTGTCTGAGAGATGTTGTGAGTCCCGTGGCAAACACACAGAGATGACTTTAGGAGAACGTTTATTTGATGGCTGTCCTGTTCAGTGAACTCAGCAAAGACTGGCTCTTGGAGGTCTGAGTGCAATAGCCTGTAGCAAAACTTTGAGAGCTGTCAGGAGAGGAGAGGCCACATTTTAAAGTGTAGTGATGCAATGTGACATTGAAAATAACAGATAATGGGGAGTCACACAGCCTGGGAGCTTTCATCTGATCTGAATCAGACTTTGCTACTTTTCCATACTTGAGTGGGATGCCAGGCCGTGGGCAGCACCAGACACTGCTGCTGGACTCTGCAGGACTCTGCTGGCATCCAGACTTTTTGTGGACATGAACACAACTAACCCTGAGCAAGTGTGAGACATATCAGCTGCTCTCATGTCATGTACAGCAAGGGAAGAGCAGCTGAGATGAACTCTTTTGTCTTATAAATACAGAAAAAATAAAATTTAGACGTGGAGACTTTTCTCAGGGTGGGCTAATGGCACTCAGAAGTAATGGAATATCTATTACTTGTTCCTCAAATAACCACTAACGCAATTCCTAGTGGCATTTTTTTCTTAAAAATTAAATGGGAGAGTATCATAAAACTGAGATATTGCTTTGCCAGCAAATATTTGTACAGAGGTTTTCAGTTTCTGGCCATAAAGGAGAAGATACAGGAGGTAGGAGATTTTTGTTAAAACCTGGTAAACATAGTGTGAACTTTTGGACTATTATTAAAATGTCTGATCAAAAAGGATAATGTGATGAGAGAAATTTTTGTTGTAGGATCAACTTAAGCACATCTTGTGCTGCCATGGATCTGATTTCAGTTCCATCAGTTTTACCCTAGTGTTAATCAGTTGATTAGACTGGCATAATTTCTGATTTATTCATAATTTTTGATTATTGTAAGTGAGATCAAGAATCACTTTCCTTGCCTTTGGGGAGCAGAATAGCCATTGGGGGGAATATGGGACTATACTTTTTATAACTCCCCAGTGTTTAGTTTTGAATGCAAGAGAGTGTAACTGGTTTCTGCAGGTGTTTCTGAAGAGTTAGCAGAATATTCTTTGTCACAAGCTCAGATGTAATGGTCTTAATCACAGTGTATGGCTCTCCTTGGTGCCACAGGACATTTAATATGCTGGAAAAGGTGTCTCTGTTCCCTTGTAAAAGCCACATTTGCTTTTACAGCCTTTGCCCATAATGCAGCAGGAGAATGGTGTTAATAACCATTTCATTGTGGCTGCAGAAATCTTCTGCACCCCTCCAGGGAAGAAGCAACTTTTTCATCTGTAAATGGCCAAACTGTTACCTTTGGAAGCTTTCACTCTTGGGATCCAAATGCTTCCTTGCACACGTAACCTGTGCTACCTAATTGTTCTCCAGGGGAGCAAAAGTAGGTTGGTGGGTTGGGTTTTGGTTTGTAATTGTTCCTGGCTTTTTCTGAACTTCTGAAGGCTGTGGGAATGCACAGTATCCACACAGGGAAAACAGCAGCCATGGCTGTTTAATGGCAGCAGTGGGAGCTGTGAAGTCTCAAGGAAATTCTCTGGAAGGATCATACAAAGGCTCCCTAGAACTGCAGGCAGGGTTGGAAAGGGTTGGATGTGTTCCTCCCAGGCATGTGGTGCCCTGAACTCTGTGAAGGCTGGAGAATGACACAAAATGTTTTGGTGGGCCTACAGAAGCTTTGAAAATTACCAGCCTGTGGAAAAAAAACCCCTCTATTTTCTTGTTATAGAAAACGGAGTGGTCCAAGGAAGTGTTTGCACTGCACTGTAAGGCTTTAGTCCATGCACAGGATTTCTGGGTGTTCATGTCTTTGTCCACCCTGATAGATATTGTCACCTTGCTCCCAGTTTGTTCAGAAGAAGTAAAGACTCAGAGGTCAGCAATGAGTGGTTTTGAAAAACCAAGTGGTGACTGTATCTCCCACAAATTCAGCGAGAGGGATCACAGTTTGTGTCATTTTTAAATGCTTCCCACATTGTCTTACTTACTATTTCTTTTGCTCATTCTTCCCCCTTTTTACTACAAGAACTTAATTTCCTCTTTATGAATAAGAGTTAGTTGATGCTTTTAATTTTTTTTTTAAATGTACTTTGATCTCAGACAAAGTCTGATGGAATTAGTTCTCTAGTAATGTGTCATGGGCATGATCTTCAACACTAACCTCAAGGCAGTTTACCTTCCACTGGGAAATGAATGCCCAGTGGGAGATGAAGCTGCCTGGCACGAGTAAGAATCAGGTCACTTGGTCTAAATGACTAATTATGCAGTTTAGTACTTAGCTTTTGGATTCCAGTTTTGACCTCTAAATGCAGAACAAGTTCCAGATGTAGACAGTAGTGACTTGTAAGTAGTTAGGGGCCCCAGTATGGATTTTACTGAAGTGCTGCTCCATTCACATCAAAAGACACTCCTGGTCCACAGCAGTCCCAAGACTGTGGAGTTCAGGGGTGTTTCTGTTCCCTGTAAATCAGAGAGGTGATCATCTGGAACCAGGGCTTGGACCTCTGGATTCACAGAGCCCTGTACCAGCTTTGGGCTGTCAATGAGCACTTGTGTGCAAATGTGTATCCACTGAGCATGTAAATTGTCATGGTATTCATTCATCTGGTTTCTAGCCAAAATTAACTGAAATACTGCTAATCATTAGGCTTTTGTTCATATCTGAATATTGCTTTCAAAGCCTTTGTTTTAATCTGCTTCCCTGTCTTTCCCCCCCACAGTTTCAGTGCTGTAGGACTGAAAAACAGGACTTTTAAAGGTTTTTTCCTAATTCTTTCATTGCTTCCCTCTTGCCTGTACTTACTTTCTTGAGCTAAAACTGGGACTTAAGGTTTCATTTACCTCAGTGGTCAATCAAGCTGAGAAAATCTGGCTTTGTCTCAGTCTCTGTCTTTTAGATGATAACACGAGGGGCTTATCTACCCCTCAAGAAACTGTGAGGCTTCTTAATCATTAGTAATCTACTCTCTCTGTGATTAAAAATGGGTGTTCCCTAGATATCTTTTGCTGAGGAAATGGAGGAATATATTGAGGAAATGAGGAAACGTTTCAGCAAGGTCAGAGGTATCCCCAGCACGTTCTGCAGATTCTCTGTCAAGGCTGAGCAGTGAGAGTGCCTTGCACAACATGCACAGACAGTTCTGTAAACCATGTTCCTATTTGAAAACATTCAAGTGGAACAAACTTACTTTTTCATGTCACGACCAGGATCATATTCACATTTCAGCAGTGGGAAGGAAAAGATAAAAGACTTAATTCAGCTTTCAACATGCTGGAGATTTTCTGTGGCTCCACCTCTGCCCCTTCCTCTGTCCTCATTCCCAGTGTTTTTGAACTCTGCCTGCAATGCATTTCAGTGCTTGCCAAGATATCTCTAACTAGGGGTGAGTTAATGAGAACATCTGGCCAGGAATGAGAGATGATGCTCTGTCTGTGACCCACCCACTCAGCACATCTGGTGGCTGTGGGCATGGATGGGGGACCTTACTGAGCATTAAGGCTTCTGCAAGGAAAGAGGATTTTATCATCTGTGGCTGGGTTTATTGAAAATACCCAAATCCAACTGGTTACATAAAGGGACTTTCATGTACGTGGGAGAAGTGCCTATAAATAGGTGCACAGACACACAAATATACACTTTATAATATAATTACAGTCAATATGTAAGAATGTGGACTGCCTAAAAAACTGTCTTTTTAGATAATTAGTCCCAAAAGCCCTAAACTGGTTAACCATCAAGGCATATTGCAAGACACCTCTCTTTGGTAAGGGCTTTTTGAAGGGCTGAAGATACATTCTCTCCAAAGGGAGGAGAGGATGAAAAGAGTTCATGTGCTTGGGTGGCAAAAGTTCTTTTCTGATGTTATTATTTTAAAGCTGCTGGATTATTTTTGTCTTTCTAAGGATGAACTAAGGTGTCCAGATACTTTTGTGAACATCTTTTTGTATATAGAGAGATGTAGATTTGTATCAATAAGTACCAATGTTCTGCTATTATTTTGCTTTGCTGGTCAACAAAAAAAAAAAAAAAAAGAAAGTGGATTTTTCAGACAGCACAATGAATCACCCATGAAGTGAAAACACTGGGCAAATTCTCTTTTGTTTAATAGAATGGCCTGTACACAGTTCAGGCCAGCACATTTTTCATGGGATGCAAGGGAGCAGTTCAAAGAATTGGCAAGGAGTGGGCCCTGCATATTCATGAGGCTGGGCAAGGAGGTGAAGGTACAGGAGAAGGCAGAAAAGCAATGTGAGGATAGAGTGGAATGTGGAGCGAGTTGCCACGGTATCCTATTTTACTGCTCTTTGACGTAAAGCTCCTTTGCTTTTGCACAACCGCTGGAATTGAATGGAAGCAGCTCAGGGGCATAAATAATGAATGTGCCTCTCACACATTCAGAGAGGGGAATCTGCGCCTCGTCAGAGAGTTAATGTGCCCCCTCTTCTCTCCCCAGTCTCCAGCCTATGTTCCCGAAGTCAGGCAAGAACTCATCCGGCAGACAGCGGAGAAACTCGAAAACAGCCCCTGCAAAGAACTGTTCTCTCCCTGTACAAAGTAAGTATCACACGACACCCGGAGATCACAGGGCTGCACTTGAGAGGGATGTGTCAGGTAGGGAGAGACATTTCAGCCCGAACCTGAGGCAGGTATCTTTGACTCCTTCTCACAGTCCTACAGGCAGAGCTGACAAGCGGTGAAGTCATTTCATCTGAACAAAATAGAATAAGTATTTCCATGCCATTATATACACTACACACAGGCACTTACTGTTTCAGGTATTTGACAGAGTGTTCTAGCCAAGCAAACCAGCCGTGGATTTCATGCTGTGTGAAAAGAGCTACAATGATAATGTATCCAAAGAAAACATCTCTGTTTCAAAGTGAATAAAAATTAAGTGGCTATACAGCCCATTTAGACAGAGGAATGTGCAAACTTGCTCCGCATGGCTTTTCCAGAAAATCTTCACCGGGAGAACGGGGCTTTTTTAATGCTTTCTGTCTGTCTGTGTCGCTCAAACGAACGTGCATTATTTCACCCTTTGTCTGGGAAAAGGCTTATCAGTTTCTGCAGCGATTTGGGCCATTATGTGCTAAAGCTCCAGGTATGCAATCTGCATTTGCAAACCCCGTCCACGCCAGTAGATCATAAACCAATAAAAATATGAAAAGGAGGGATCATTGCACGCGGGCCCGTGTGGTTCCTGGCTGAGCGCGGGTTGTTTTCCCTGGGTGATGTAATGGGGATTTGTAAAATTTGCTCCGCTGTCATTCATTGTTTTGACTCATTTCATTGACCTTTTCTGGTTCCAGTTATTCTCTGCGTTGGTAGGAGCTGTGGGTTATTTCTGGCCCTCTCTTACAGCTCAGGCAGTTTCCCTGCATTGGCCTGGTGTCCCGGAGAGATGCTCTGTGACTCGCACCAGCCGTGGGTGCCAGTCCCAGTGACAAAGGCAGAGCTGTGCTCCACACAAACCCCCCTGGTGCCTGTTCCCGGCTCTCAAGTCGGTTTGAAAGCTGACAGTTCCCTCTAAAATGCACTTTGTTGTTGCCAAAGAGGGGAACTAAAAAGCAAACAACTGCTGAAAGGCGGCTATTGTTCTTTTAAAATACGTGCAGCTTTTAATTAACTGAATGGAAAGGGCAAGCGTTGGGCACCACTTAATGCAGGCTCCTTCCTTCACCCCAGCTGAAACACAGCAATGAGCCAGGTTTGGGACCTTGTTAATAAATATGCTGATCATTTCACACGGACTAAAATGAGGTCAAAAGGAAGTTTTAAAAACTTGCTGTTGGTATTTACTGGTACTGAATGATGTTAATTTTGGAAGGGTTCACAGTCAGACCAGAAAAGGAGGCATACATACAAAAATGAAGCCTGCTGTCCTGGAGGAGCAGGGATGGGATGAATTTCATTCATATCTTCATAGATAAAAATCAGTCTGCAAGAAAAATATGTGTCTAACTTAACTTCTGCTTTTACCTTTAGTATTTTGACTGTTTGCTCCTGCTCTCCTCCAACTTCTCCTGGAATTCTGATGTTGAGTTTGGACATTTTTTAAGGCAGATTAAGACTTACTTTTTATTTTATTTTGTAATCTTTGATCCATTAGGAGCAACTGTTGTGGTCTATATCCAGTTAAAGCTAATGAAAGCAGCAACAGTTTGACTTGTGCATACTGAACATGTGCAATTACCTGCCTTCTCCAAACTGATGGTGCAAGAATTACAAAAAAACATAATATTGTAACAGCTGAGAAATTCCAAAAATACTGGCTCATGAACAGGGAGGAACTAAACTGAGGAGACACATTACTCATGGTGACTTGTTTGCTCAGAGAACTGCCCCAGGGTAAGACATAGATTGTCCATCCCCAGACTAGAGGAGTCATTCAGAGAGGATTTCCTCCCTCCAGCAAGATCTGGAAATGTGTCTGTATGCCCTTAGACACGGACACAAATGTGTCTGTATGCACCCAGACAGAAATGCTCATTTATTTGGGCATTTTTCACCCAGTCCCAACTTCTGTCCTGCCAGTGCTGCCAGCAGAGGTGGATGCAGGAGCCCCAGTAAGCAAGGCAGGAACCAGCACCAGCAGTAATTAAACAACATGACCACCTTCGTTTTAGGCAACTCCCAGCTCAGCTCATATTTTTTTTAATTCTAAACCCTTGGCCTTTCTGATGAGATGCCTGATGCTCTCTGGCTGTTTGCTGCCTTTGACAAGAAATCAACCTTCTTCTCACATTTGCAGACTGACCTTTGTATTCCTTTATCCCTTCCATTATGCAAAACAGAGCATCCACTGCATGAGCCCCAAAATTCTTTTCTTGATGCAGGAGCAAATCCACACCCCTGTTCAGACTTTCCTTTCATCTGTTTTTCTCTACAAAGCACATAGCTGTTAGGAAATCCCCTTTAACTTTAGTCACATGTACTAAATCTTCTATACAGCAGGAATTGAAACTGATCTTTTTACTCAAAATGATGCCTCTGATGGTCTCTCTTTGACAGAAATGGGCTTCAGCCAGAATTTTCTACCCAGATGTAAATGTCCCTCAAAGTTTAGGAGCTCAGTTCCTGAGGGTGTTGTTTTCATTTGCTAACAGAAGCAAAGACATTTGCTGTCTGGTGTCTAACAACCTCTGTAAAAGTCCATTAAAGCCAGTGGGAGTTGCCCTGTTAATTTTCAGCAAGCATCACCAGTTTTCAGCTTGTAGGAGGCCTCCTGTTATGAAATCCATCCAGCACATCACTTTGTTTCTATATTGAAACAGTGAGTAAAATAAAGTACAAAATAAAGTAAAAGTAGCATAATCCTACAACACAAGAAGTCTGGAGTTTTCTCCTCTTGTTTTGTTTCTCTTTTGCTCCAAGTTCAGGATTATAAAATGCTTATATATCCTTTTCATCTGAGATAGATCTGTCCTTGACCACCTCAGTGGGGAACCATTCCAAGAGTACCAAAACAGCATGTACTTCGACAGGTTTCTCCAGTGGAAGTGGCTGGAAAGGTAAGTGCCACATGATTCTTTTAAACTAAAAGTAAATAAGAAGGTTTGTTTTACTTTCCATGCAAAGTCTATAGAATATGCTCAAAATCTGACAGTTGAGATAATATTTGCTTCTGCAGCTCAAGTGTTCGACCATTTAATGGTCTTAGGTACATTAAACACATTAGGTATGATTAATGTACATCCAGCAACTTCAGCTGTCTTTCTGTTTAGCTGCCCTCTGAACGTGGTGACTTTTTGTCTGGGCCAGTTGTCACTGTTATTAAATCACTCCAAACAGAGAAAAAAATGTGGCATATAGGCCCTGGCTGTATTTATTGGCTGGACATTCCTGAGCACATTTAATAACCAGGAAGCCTTAGTGGGTATTAATTTGCAAGGAAAGGGGCTTTTGCCTTTCCCTTGTCAGGGAGTGCTGTAGCAGACGGTCACTGCTGGGTGACAGTGACCTTGAGCTGAGAGAAGCCCCATTTTGCACAAATGGAATTAATTACGGCGGATGAGCTGGGGCCGGATCCATGAGCGGGGAGTGTCAGCAGGACGCCTCCAGATCAAAGGAGCTGTGCCAGTTCCTCTCCCTGGAAAGCTACAAAGCTGCTGCTCGAGAGGGGTGGGCAGAGGGAAGAGCCATTTCATGCCAAGGCATGCTCCACATGCCATCTTTACTGAGCCCAGCATTTACTCTTCCATTTCAATTAAAAAAACATCGGGTGATTCATCTCTAGCCAGGCTATTTCCTATCTGTTTTCACATTAGGGATAAGGAATTTTCTGAAGCTCTTTGAGGATTTTTTTTTTTCCATTCCCCCAACATATTGGATATGCCTGGCTTAAGAAGCTGGGAGAATTGTTTTTAGGATTAGCAAAGAGATGTTGGTAGCATGGAGTGATCAGCAGCTCCTTCTGACAGCCTGCTGGCTCCAGAGGAGCAGTCACACAGTCCATTTATTCCAGGGACATTGCTGAACATGTCGTTATCACTACTAATTGTTGCTTTTAACCCCAAAAGCATTTGCAGCAGCCTCATGGAATACTGAAAATAACATCTTCTCCTCTTCTGGTTTTGACTTTCTGCATGCTATTCTTCCCCCAGTTTGGAAAACAATAATGGGCATTAATGAAAGGATTCTCTTCAGCATTTATTCTTCATTGTCATCAACTTCGTCATCCCTGTGGTGGGAACAGCCACGTTCCTGTGCTCCCTCTGCTGGCTGGCTGCCTGCCAGAGGGGAGCAAGGATAGCAGAAACATTCATATCCACTGCTAGGGTCCTTGTAAAATCCTGATTTTACAAAATGAGATCTCACCGAACCTGGAATTCTTCTTCTCTCATGTTACAAAACTTTTACAGTAGCGAAGTAAAAGCTGGATGTGGAGTTGGAGCCATTCTGGTGGAGCAGAGTTTGTAGGAAGCCTGGGAGATTGTTTAGGGATCATGTCAAGTGAGTGTTAGGGAGCACTCTGCCCTCAGGGGCAGACTTGTTTAACCTTAATTTGGCTCTTGCTCCCTTCTTGCCCCTGATGCTCCCCCAGGAAGCAGGCAAATAACAGCTTAGAGGGAATGGGCTGGCTTGAGTCTCGTCCTCCTGCAGCCTGCAAATGACACATAAATCCACCTCTCCTGCTCCCAGGATTGTGCTGCCTTTGATTCACATAAGTTTCATGTTTTGTTTAAGGCACCAGAAATATTTTCTGGTGGTTTAAATTTAGGGTCTCCTTTTCTCATTTTTCAGGCCAACCCAAGCAATGTGTTAGCCCATCCTATATGCCATTTGAATTAATATCTTACTGGAGGATCTCAGGCTTCCTTTTTGCTTAACAAAGGCCAAAGCTGTATCACGGAGATTCAGAACCCTCCTTGGTCCTAAGATGCGAGCAGAAATTATACTGATGACTCACTAATGTGTTGTATTTTATTACAGCTTAATATGTTGGAATTGAAAAGTTCAAGCCATACATAGTATTGAAGTAATGTAATTACATAATTATATATTATATTATATAATACGATTACCTTGAAATAATGGGATTATATAATATTTATCTATTTTGCTTTTCAAAAGTATGCTCTGAAATAAATAAATCACGGAGAGTGCATTAAACATAGCGTGGTGGGTTCTTTATTTATTTATTTCCTTTTCTTCCAGGCAACCAGTAACCAAAAACACGTTTCGGCAGTACAGGGTGCTGGGGAAGGGAGGCTTTGGGGAGGTGAGTGATTCTGAAACTTTCTGTTAAGAGTGTTTCTTACTTTTTAGACACTGCAGGTACAGGAGCCTGATGTGACAGAGGCTGATTTTCATTAATTGCTGACAGTTCTGCTTAACCCCCTGATGACGCTGTAATCTCAAAAGGACACTTTTGAGGCTTATTTTGTGTTCAGCTGTTGCATTCACAGTGGAATGGGGGTCACACCCTCATTTGTATTTTCCTGGTGTCTGGAGGTGGCAGCAGAGGCAGAGGAGGTGCAGATGGAGAGATTACGATCTGCACAGACAAAGGGAGGTGGGAGAGGAAGCAGGCGGGGGGGGGAAAAGTGAAATAATTAAACCAATATTCCACAGAAGGTTTGGAAACAGTAGTCGGTCCCCCCGGCTGCCCCCGCCTAGGCCTGGCTCAGTCTCTGGCCTTAAAAGGACTAAAGCAGAGGGGATGGTGAGGAGTAAAGAGCAGCCCAGACGCGGCGTTTGCTTCGAATTACCCGGCAATTGTTCTGCTCCGTTCGCAGGTCTGCGCCTGCCAAGTGCGAGCCACGGGGAAGATGTATGCCTGCAAGAGATTAGAGAAGAAGAGGATAAAGAAGAGGAAAGGCGAATCCATGGCACTCAATGAGAAGCAGATTTTAGAAAAAGTCAATAGTCAGTTTGTAGTGAGTATTGAGCTCCGTGGTTCCCCGCTCACCTGCTGAGCTCTGTTCTGGTTGGATTCAGTGCCTCCTCCATCTCCTGCCCCTGGAAAGGTGCCAGGAGCTGAATCCCTTTGCTCTGCACCTGAGCCCTGCTCCATCGACCTTTACCGAGTCTCATTTTAGTCTCTGGTCCATGAGGAATGCAGCAGGCAATGGGTCTGTGCCTGCCATGGGAACATGGTGTGTTTTACAGCCTGGGCTTGCATCACAGCTGCATTAGGCTGAGCTATTCTTATTTTTGTTCTTACCTGAATTCCCAGGGTCTGGGAGAGAGGTGCTTGGAGGAGACCGAAGGAGATTCAGCCCAAGCAGATCAGATGAGATTGGCTTGTAGAGGCATGTGAGCAGTGGAGTGGAGCTGGTCTGCCTGATGCAGGGCTCTCCTGAGTCACACCAGCTCTTGTGCCTCCTTTGAAACTTGCCTGAGATTAAAAAAAAAAAAATAAAAATAAAAAAGAGAGAAAAAGAAAGGTGTTATCTCAGCATGTGTCATATTCTTTATACTTATTTCAGGAAACACTGTATATATAACAGATGCAAGGTGTTTGTTTACTTGTTTACTTGCTTCTGCCAGAGGATGGCACATATTTAAAAGTGATGGGTAGATTTTGGTTGGTCTGATTTTTCCTTGGGCACCCACCAGAGCCTTGCAGGGATGATGCTGATCTTCATGCCTTCATGATGGTCCATTTGGCCACCCCAGGACTGGGATATCTGGGCCTTCCAGGGAACTTTCTGAGATGCAAAGTGGTGCAGCAGGAGGTGTAGATTCCCTCGATTACTAAGATTTCTCATACATGGGAAAATATGCCTGGAATTAGTATGTTTGTCCAGCCTCTGAAGCCATCTGAGCCTTGAGGGTTTCTGGTGATAAACAGGCTGGATTCCACAAAGTAATCTTTAAAATCCTAACATCTGATTTTTCTGTACTTTTTAAAAAGTATGTTTGCCATTGTAAGAAGACCTGTATCAAATTCAGTCAATTCAGTATTTTTCCATTTTCCAGAGAAAGTCTTTAATGAAAAGCTAGCACTTCCCTCTTAGCAGCCATCTGAACTGTCACAACTGTGCTACAAATGTTTTTCTAGGTCAATTTAGCCTATGCCTATGAAACAAAGGATGCACTGTGTTTAGTTCTGACCATAATGAACGGAGGTGACCTGAAGTTTCACATCTACAACATGGGAAACCCAGGCTTCGAGGAGGAAAGAGCTTTGTTTTATGCAGCAGAGATTCTTTGTGGCTTGGAAGACCTACACAGAGAAAACACTGTGTACAGGTAAGCGCTCTCCAGAGCCTTAGGATGTCTTTTCTGGGAAGGAAAGAATTGTCTGCTTCCTCCCTTCTCACTGTGGTGCTGTACAGCTGAGATGTCTGAGTGCTTTGGCTGAAATTTTGCAGAGCCCTGTATAAATACAGCGTGAGACAGTAATCATGGAAGGAAGCAGTTGCTACCCTAAATACATCCTGTCTAAATTACACAGAACTAGCACAAAGCTCCCCAAACCCTACCTCAGCGTGCACTGGGCGACATAAGAAAATGATGGAAGTTCCTTTAAAGGGATTTCATTAAGGAATCGAGTTTCAAGTTGGGATGAAATGGAGATCACTCCTCCCAAGCCTCTATTTTAATTGGTTAGATTATATTGCACGAGGGGCTGCAGCACGTCAGATGTGGCAAAACTTCTGTCGCAGAGGGCGTGCAATCCCAAAAGGGTGTCTGAGACGCAGGGCATGGATTTCCAGTGGTGTGAGTGTGATTAGCTAGATGGGATCTTGGTGATCCTGGCATGCCAGCCATGGAAGGGGGCCCATTCCCAGGCACACAACAGAGGCATCCTGCTGGCAGCATCCCCCCATCCCTGGGTGCAGCCAGCGGGCACAGGCACTGCCCGGCGCCACTGCCGCCGCTTCCAGGAGGGCACATCCCAAGCTCTCAGCTTCCACTTTGGCTTACAGCTCCACACGAGCACTTTTCCAGGCTGGATAAGCAGGCAGATTGCAGACAGAGTTCTTGTGACTCCATGAGGATTTATTTTTTTTAATCAACAGCCACTGTAGTTGTAAACAACGGTTAATGTTTGTCTTCATCATCCCCGCTTGTGAAATCATTGTTGCTGGCATTCACAGCCTGTAAATTGATGAAAGAACTTCCAAGGACAATGATTAATAGACAATAAGATGCTATTTTTAAAAGCCAAGCCACGCTTTAAATCATTTGAGATGCCTGTGTGTCATACGTATGATGCATACGCTTGTATGCATAGAAATTGCAGTATTACTGTTCCTTGGAGGAGATCTCTAACAAACTGCCACTTGGTTGCCTTAGATCTTACTAGCTGGCACACAGAGGGCAGACAGATAACATGCTGATTTAGCTGGTGCTCGCCCAAGAAGGAGGTTTTTTCTTTCCCCAAGGAACAAAATGGTACTAAGTGTTTAATGTCAATTGAAAAATCAAATTGTGAGTGAAGTGTCTGGCTTCCTTTTCCCTTAGAAAACCTCCTACCACACTTTCAAACATTTTAGGAGGTAGTATAGGGTTTCACAATCATGTTTTATTGAAAAAAATGACTCGGGCATTCCTAACACGGCTGGTAAAATGCCATATTAATGCCATTTTCTAGTAGAACAAATCAGATCTGGACACCTAAAATAGTGTGTGGCTCTGAGAGAAATGGCACCTCCTTCCTTAAGCAGCAGTTTTCACGTTACTCTTGAAAGAGCTGCTACTTTGCACCTCAGATGGCACATTCATTTTGGTGATGAATGATACTACCTCCTTGTAGGTGACATTTTCTAGCAGCATTTCAGGAGCATCTGCGGAGACCCCTCATTTGTAACAGCACAGCGTGTGGTGGGACCCGTGAGAGGTGCTATATAGGTCAATAAAATACAGCAGCTAAATGCTGCCACCTTCTCAGGGCGAATAATTCATCACAAAACACTTATTCCTCAGACTTAATTTCATTTTCTACAAACAAAATGCTCCTGAGTAAATCACAGCGTTGGAAAATGCATCCCCCCCATCTCCTGGGCCGCTGCTGACGCACGCTGCAGACGTGACCCGGGAGAACAACCAGGCTCAGAGTCAGATTTATCTCATTCAGAATTCCCTTGTCAAGCGTGGCACTTGTGTTACATTTCTCAACTGCATCACGTTAGTAAAGGTCAACGGGTTGGCTGTTCGTGGAAAGCAGAATGTAAAAAGCTGCTGGTTCTCCTCAAATTATTTTTGTATATATTTGTATCATTTATATTACGTATTATATGTTTATTTTATATTTTTATATTATATATATGTTTTATATATATATAAACATTTTTGCTTTATACAAATATTTTTATACATGTAATTTTTAAAAAAAATTTATACCATAGCCATGCCTGGAAGCTCCAGTCAGCACCAAGCTCACATTATCTCAGGCATTGCACAAATACGTGATAAAACCTTGTCCACAGTGATTAATTGAGTTGTTTAGGCTGTCCTGCACAGCCAAACAATTGCCTTTTGAGCATGGGCACAGTGCCAGCAGTTTATGTTTCAGTATGTTTGGGCAAGGCTGCTTTACAAATGGGATGCTGGGCCTTTGGGAAGTAGCTTTAAGTGTCAGTGTGTCCAGCAGGGAGTTTTATTCCTCCTGGACATTTCACTCATGAACCCTTGGAAGTGCTGGCCTTGCAAAGGAAGCCAGCCTTGATCCTGAGGAACCAGAAATCTGAAAACAGGAATGACAGCTGATGTCTGGAAGGGGAGGAAAGCTTCCTTTAATTGCCCTGAATGGCAGAGGACTGTAAGGACTGAGCTGGTGTTCCCAGAGTCCTTGTGGAGTCTCTCATTTTCTCATTCAAGGACAACATTTCCCAAATTGCACACAAGATTCTTATCACAGGCCCTCAGTTTTAAGTGGGACTAATAACTGATGTACAGAAGATGAAGTAACTGATGAAGGCTGAGTTCTTCAAGGTTCTTACAGGATTTAGAACACATTTTTAAAAATAAATAGGAGATGCCCTTGTCTGTGTTGCTCCAGCATTGGAATCTTCTGCTGATAGGCAGGGAAAGCCCACAGTGGTATGTAAAACAAAAATCACAGCTTCTCCTCAGCATTCAGCTGCCCTTCACATAGTTCAGCATTGTTTGTTTGAAAAGTAGACTTGGAGATTAAAAAAACTGGGTGAGGTTTATCTGGGAGGTCAGGAAGGTCTGAAGGAAGCAAGAAGAGGAGGTTGCTCACAGCACTCTGTGTTCTTGCTTGAAATAATAAATAAAAACAAGGCAAGTTTCAAAATTTCAATCTTGGCATTGTCAAAACTATAAATACATACTTCTCTACATTCATAGGAAAATTTATGATACTGGAGTGGTCCAGTGTGAGAGGTGGGCTCCTGCACAGTCCCTGTGCTCTGCCCTGCCCCTGGTGCAAGGATTTCTCTTGTACCCGCCCTCTCTTTGCTCTTTGCACAGAAATGCCTCTTGCTGGGAAGTTAACAGAACCAAGCTGGTTCACAGATGCAAGGAGGCCTTACACAAAGAAGAGGCCAAGCACTGCTTGGATTTGCACCAGGCTAAACACTGTCTTTAGATAAAAGCCAGGGCATGATGTGGTGAATTGAAACAATCCTGTTTTCCCTGCCTCACCCAGCTGCTGGTGCCTCATTCAGGCTCCTGAGGCAGCTCAGCCCAGTGCTGGGGCACTTCTGGGACACTCCCTGCCCAGCATGTCCATATCTCCCCTCTGACACCTCCGTCTCCAGGCTGGCTTCATTCCCACTCTGCACGAGAAGGATGGGAAGGAGCCTGCCTGGCTGCCAGCTCTACAGCAGCCCAAGAATGGCAGCAGCTGCAAAGTTGTGCTGGGCTTGGAAAGGTTTGGAAAACAGCCTTGGTCAAGGAGGGGACAGCGTGGCTGGCCTGGGAAACAGCTCAAAGCAGCAGCTGGTGCAGCAGGTCTTGTGCAGACAAACCTTTCAGGAGAATGGTCTGCCAGGGCTCTGCTAAATATGTGAAAACTGAGATTATTTACTTCAGAAGTTTATACCTTGCCCAGAATAGGGATTTTTTTTTTTTACAGGAACAGTAAAAAGCACGTCTTTGACATCAGATTGGCCACCTTGCCAATTTTCATGGCATTCCTCCAAACCACACAGGCAGTAGAGTTTCACAAATGTAAGAAAAATCTTCATTTGGGCATAGCGTTCCCCCCTCTGCCCCTCATTTTCCAAACTCAACAAAATTATTGCTCATGTGTGCAAGTGCATGGTCATACATTCACATATTTGGTCTGAGTCAGATGCCAGACATAGAAAATTTGAGCCCAACAGATTGCCATTTCCATTTTCACATGTAAATGAAGTATTTTAAAACCTAATTTTTTTTTTAACATAAGATTTTGTAACAGAAAATGTTACAGAGATTTAACAACACACAGGACTATAGGGTTTCTTTTACAGGGCTTACAGGACTAGATGGATGAGTCTATTATAAGGTAGATTAGGAACTAAAAGCTTGGCTTAGTGAAAAATTGTAACTCCAGTTTAGAAAAAGACATATGGTTTCAGACTGTCTGTGAAGTGAGTTGTAAAAGGTTATATTGGTTTCAGGAGTTCCTTGCTGTTTGAGTTGACACTCAATTGGTTTATTACAAGTTATAAATGCACTCTCGCAGTTGTATGGTTACGTTATCAAAACCAGCCTCATACCCATGGCTGCTATCTTTCATTTCCAGAGATCTGAAGCCAGAAAATATCCTGCTGGATGATTATGGTGAGTCTCGGAGTTCTACAGAGATGCTTTCACAGTAAAGTAGATTAAGTTAGTTTTAGGGATATATGTTGCACAAAGACAAATAATGCTCTGAAGTGATTAAGAGGCTCAGCATACACTAATATTCCTGTCCTGGGGTGGGTGAGCTGCTGGAGCTCGGAGCACAGATGGAAGGAAGCAGCCGTGCCCTCAGCAGGGGCTGTGCTCGAGAGCTCGGCGTCGCTGGGGCTCTCTGCCTTCCGCCGTTGTTTTTCCATCCTTCTGATGCAACACAGAGGAAGCTCTAATTCCTAAATCTGTGCTTCCCTCTCCATTTTTGAAAGTACTTTCATCCTCTGCTGAGCCAGGTCTGGTTTTATGCAAAGCCAGGTACCCGTTCATTGCTGAAGGCAGCGGTAATCAAATCTGGTGCTGACTTGCAGACCAGATGTAGCCTCTTCTGCCATCACAGAGTTACAGAATTGTGTCAGCCCATCCATCCTCTGTGAGCAGTTCAAGATACTTCCCCACAGCATGCTTCTCTCTGCCTTTTTTCATTGGTTTTAAAATACCTAATACAATCCACTCCAGTCCACAGCCTCACTGTTAACATTTATTTCACTGCATTGTAGTGCCCTTAATAATTCCTCTTTTCCATATCAATGAAACTGCTCCAATTCAGTGATTCAGAACACTCTTTTCTTAAAATGTGAATGCAGTAAATTGCAGGAGTATTTTAGCAACGACCACAGTTGTGAGTTTTGGACTAATTTGGGTCAGGTTATTATATCTGCTTTGTGTTGTTTTGTTTCTTTTTTCCTTCCAGGCCATATTAGAATATCTGATTTGGGTCTAGCTGTTAAAATCCCTGAGGGTGAATCAATCCGTGGAAGAGTAGGAACAGTAGGGTATATGGGTAAGTCTCCCACAGCTCATCTTTTTAAAAATTTGCTGAGATTCACTGAGTTTTAGAGATATTTCTGCCAAGTAAGCTTGAGAAAAAGAATAAAAAATATTCACGTTCAGCTGGGTCCGGTTCTGTGCAGCGAGTCCCACAGAAATTCTGATAGTGGAAATCAGAAGAGGGTGAAAGGATGGACTTTTACAGCTCTCAATGAGGCTGGTCTAAAATCTTAAATCAGCAAAGAAAATTGAAAGGGGAGACAGCAAATGGGATTCTAGTGATTTTAGTGTAGATTTACCTTAGGAGAGTTATGTGCCAAAATAAAAATTTCTTTCTAGTTGCTGGTTTGTATAAGAGTTAGAATGTATTTGTATGGTTATGATAAAATGGGTAAGTCCCCACCTATGGTCATCTTGACCAGGGTCATCTTGATTTTCCCTCTAGGTGCAGGGGAGGCTGCACAAAAGACAAATAGAGATTTGTACATTGGTAAAACAAAAAGCAAAACCAGCTTCACTCCCTTATTTAACTAGATCTGTTTTCTAAACTCAATGTAATTATTTTCATGCATTCTCTGGGTGGGCATATTTCTCGGAGTAAAAATTGCTTATGCTTATTTGACTGAATAGAAACTAGCTGATGTGAGCCACTGTTACACCATGTGGAGACTTTATTGAAAGCAAGCAAATCAGTTGTCATGTCTAAATTTTGTTATCCCAGTGTAAGTCTGCGTGCACACCAAGGCTCTGTGCTCGTGAGCACGTGCGGATGTGTGTTTGTACCCATGCATGGAGGTGAGGGTGCCTGCAAGACACTGACTATCTGCCCAAAAGCATTGTGTCTGGTTGCAACACAAAACTAACGGGTTGGGGTTTCTTCAAAGTGGTAAAAGAAAAGCTCTGGATTGACCGAAGAGGCAGAATTTGCTTTTGAAGAAATGTCACTGCTGTTTACAGGATGTATGTTTGCGTTTCGTTTCTTCCCTAAGTGGAGAAATCTGGAGGAACTCTTAAGATTAGGTCTCAACTTAATATTTAGATCCAACTTCCTTCTGTGTTTTTTTTTTTATTTCAATTGGACTGAGTTGGTAGAGAAGTCAGAAGAGAGCATGCACAAGGCATGTAGCATGTAGAGAGAACACCGTGGCATGCAGCATGCTGCTCTTCCTGTAATGCCCTCAGCTGAAATCAGGAGGTATTTGTGTATTTTACCCACCATTCTCTGTGCATGTGTGTTCAGACACCAAAATTAAACTTCTAGACATTTAAGTGCTTTGCCTGTGTAAATACCAAGCACTTCCACAAGGCATCTCCCTCTCCTCCACAGCTCCAGAGGTGTTGAACAACCAGAGATACACGCTCAGCCCTGACTACTGGGGGCTAGGCTGTCTCATTTATGAAATGATTGCTGGGCAATCACCATTCCGCGGAAGGAAAGAGAAGGTGAAGAGGGAAGAAGTGGACAGAAGAGTGCTGGAGACAGAGGAGGTGTACTCCCATAAGTTCTCTGAGGAGGCCAAGTCCATCTGTAAAATGGTAAGGGGCTGGAAGGCCCAGTGGGGCAGCTTCACTAACAAGCTGTGTCTGACACGGTCTGAGCAGTAACTGGGTGCCACTGAGGGGCTGCAGGAACAAGGGCTAACCAAGCTCATCTGTGGATGGGATGACTGCATTCTCTATTCATTCAAACTGTGTTTATTTGGGCTTGTTTCTCCATGAGATTCATCACGGTCATCCTGAGCCCTCTCCAGAGTTTTATGGCCAAGGGAGCAGTATCTACTCTCATGAGACCTTGAATGTTAGTTTGCAGTCAAGAATGCATTTCTGTCTTTTATAACCTTGTAGAAAAAAATAAAAAGGGCTTCATGATGCAAGAATCTGATTGTCTCCTGCAAGGAACTGCAAACCCCACGCTTCCATTGTCTTTGGTGAGAGCTGGGGGTAAGCAGGACAAAGATTATGCAATGAAATTATTGTGACACTCAAATGTTGTCCCAGCCCATCTCACTAACTTTGTTAGCAGCTTTTCCCCCAGGGTGGCAGGGTATCCAGCTTTTCTTAATACTGTTGAGCTGTTCTTCAAAATGTTTTCTCACTCCTTCAGCTGGGAGTCATTTTCGTAGCACAATGGCCATGTTTGACAATGGAAATCCTCAATCCCCCTGAGAAATCTCAAAGCTGTGTCTGAATTCATCAATGTCTTGTTGACATCCATCTTCAGAAGGCTGAATTGTGATTTGGAAAAGGATGCGGGCTTTTTCTGGGTGTTGTTTGCTAACGAGTGAAGTCTTCTTTGGAGACAATGACAAATCTGTGTTTGCTGGTAGAGGGAGAACGAAGGGGAAGAAAGGTCAGCAAATAGGTAGGGAGAGTTTCGCCAATGTCTTGTGCAACAGGCAAGCAAAGAGCAGATCCACAGCACTCTGGTTGGCTGGCTGCACAAGGAGACACTGAAGTCCCCTTGCAAAATAATAATGGTAGCACTGCCAAGTATCATGCCTGGAAGTGATTAACTCACAGTGCACCAAGTCATTGCTGAATCCTCGGGGTGATAATTAACTGACATCACTCTTGATGGATGCTCCTGGCCATTCTCTGCCCTTAATTGGTGATGCAGAGCCCCCAGTGAAGCTGACACAGGAGGATCTGGGTCAGCCATGGGCTCTCACAGACCATCCCATGTGCCCCAAAGGGCTGCTTTCTCTCCTCAAGAAACGTCTCAGCTCCCACCAAGTGAAGAGCAGCATCTGCCGGAGTGGCAGAGGATTTGTGCACGTCCTGCTGTTAATCCAAAATGGAGATGTGAGGCAAAAATTTTATCTTGCTGCTTGAGGCACAGAATCAGAATAGTTTGGGTTGAAAGGGACCTTTAAAGATCACGTTGTCAAACCCCCCTTTTCTGGCTGACATATCTGTAGAAGCCCTTCTTGTTACTCCTTATGTCCCTTGCATAGCAGAATGAACAACAAGGTTGAAAACAACCATGAGAACTTAAAGCTGAGAAGAATTAAATGTAGCATTGATGGGACAGTGCTGTAGATGACCTACCACTCTCCCAGGGGAGCAGACAGTCATCACACTGTAGTGGTCATTTTCATCTTCCAGCCATGGAGACTATGGTTTCAGAGAGTCGGGACCTCAGGAGATCATCTAGTTCATCCTCTTGCCTCAGGGAACCATGGACTATATATAAATTATTCCTGAAAACTTGGTCTCTACTGCTTCCCTGTCCTATCACGTGGCATGTTTATTGAGGTGGTTTGTACAAACTATTAATGGATGCAAAGATAACCTTTCCCTTTCTGACCATTAATATCTTAACGCAGGAAGAGTCTTAGTCCTGATACTGAGTGTGATGGCATTTGTGGTTTCCCATCCAAAAGTAATTTATTTTATCAAGCGATGTTTTGTAAAAAATCCATTATTCAAACATATTTTCTCAAATTCTTTTTGCTTTTTATATTGAAAGCCAGAACTTTGTTGCTTTGCATCAGCATCTTAACAATGAAACAAAGGAGTAATAAAGTACCCATTGTATCTGCAAAATGAAGCAAAAAGTGGCAATACATAAATGAAACTTGCGCCTTCACAAAGGTCCAACACAAAAGGCTTTCCCATCGTGGACTCTTCAGGGCAAGAGTGAGGAAATGTTCCCCACCATGTTGCCCAACCTTCTCTTCAGAGCTTGCTCCATGAGCTGACAGCATCACCACCAGGAAATTCATTGTCTTTATTCTTTGACTCACATGCAAACCCTGTCGTGTCACCCCACGACAACCATCCCCTCCTGGATGTTTGTGCCCTTTTGCATTTTTGCAGGCACATATCATAGCTCCCATTAATCATCATCCATCCCATATTTCCATGTTTCATTTTGTGAGGAATTTCCCATAAATCAGACCTCATTTTGGACTGAAACAGAGATGAATAACAAATAATTAGGAACAGGGGCAGCTGGCTTTCTGGGAAGCTCCCCAACCCATAGTTCCCATATAACATAGCTGCTCCTGGTGTGTTTTTTCTGTGAAAAAAATCCAGGCTTTCTAGGAAATGCTCCATGTTTGTTGTTGTTATGCCTTGTACTTCAGTGATGTACATGCGTGTTTTCCCTGACAAGTGCAGTCATGCATCCAAAGATGTGACTTGAAGTGCATTCAAGTCAGCAGTGTTGGATGAGCCCACATTGCTGTGCTCCTCTGTCACTCTGTCAATGCCCTGCCTGTGTGCATTTCCCACAGACTTGTCTTCCCTAATGCCTTTTATCCCTACAGCTCCCATTTTACTCTGCACAAGGGATTTCTGATGGGAGGGTGTAAAGAAGACAGAGCCAAACTCTTGGTTTGGTGTTCTGTAACAGGACAGGAAGCAAGGCAAACAAACTGAGACACAGGAGAAGTTCAGGTCCCTTTGAACAGTGGAAAACATTTTTCCATGGGGAGGGTAGCCAAATAGTGGAGCAGGTTGCCCAGAGAGGCTGTGTAGTTTCCACATTTGAATATACCCAAAGCCCAACTGAACAAGGTCTGGAACAACCTGCTCTGAGAGACTGTGCTTTGAGCAGAGGGATTGGACTGGACAGTGTCCAGATGTGGCTTCCAGCCTCAGCTGTTCCATGTTTCTGATCTCCATTCCCTTTTTAAAGTACCCCCCAACCAACTAAAAGATAATGGGATCTGTTTTCCTTAAAAGCAATTTATTCCTGTTCCTCACTCACCATCAGGAACTCTGTCGTTATACAGCTACTCCTGCCTGCTGCCATCCCTCCTTTCTGCTTTCATCCTATGGAAATCAACATTAGGACACCTTTAAGTTTATCAGTTTATCAGTGCCCAAGGATAACTGCTCTTTCACCTCTCTTCTCCCATTTAGTATTTGCTTTTCTATTCTCTAAAAGTTTCTTAAAATAGTATGTTTACTTCAGCGTCAGAGCTGAACTTTTGTCTGGGTGATTCCTTAAACTGCTTGATCAGCTGGGTCAATGGAAATGATTTTAGCATTTCCCTTGTCTCCTTTCAGGAGCAGCAATTTTTTGTTCCACTTACTCCTATAACTTTAGGATTAACATCTCAGGACTTGGAATTATTTATTACATAGTATGATCTGGATATGAACTGACGGATCACATGAAGATAAAACAGTGCTTTGGGGACTTTAGGCTTTTTTTAGCAATCCTCACAACAGTTGTTTCTTTTTGTAAAGGAAGCAAAACAAAGTCATGGAAAAAAGTCTCAGACATTGCAGAGTTTGAATCCCCAGTGGGGATCAAATGAGTGACATGAAAGTATCAGAGAGCTCTTTATATCGAGATCTTGATGTAACTTCACTACTGCTACTCAAGACTCTCTTTGAAAGTCCTGTTCTAGTCATGCTCTGCCCATGAACTCTGTAGACTAAACCTTGAATGTCCAGTGTCAACTGGAGCCTTTTTTACCAGAACACAAAGCTCTGCTGTGTGGCATCAACTTCATGCATGGTTGGGTGGCCCAGGCCATCTCCAGATTTGAAACTCTGTGAATTATCTGCAGGCTCTACTGTAGAATTACATTTAAATTATGTTTGATGGGGTCCCTTGCTCTGCTGTCCCAGGAGGGCTTGTCATCCTGATGGAGTTGCTTTTGTTCTGCTCTCTATTCATACGAAATAAACCCTTTGAAGCTGAATTAAACAAAAGTGTAGAGATGACTCAAAACATAACATTTTTATCTCCATTTTCTTTTCCATGTCAGATTCCCAAATGGGATCTGTATTTCAGGCTCTTGCATGGGTTTACTATTGCAAAAAGCTTCTGGGGCAGCAGAAAAATAATTCCTTGGAAAAAGGAAGAATTTTCCCTTCTGGAAAATATTCTAGTCCATGCTACGTCTTGATATCCACAACAGAAGCCAGGAAGAATGTCTGGTTTCACCTGTTGCTATCTCTAGAGCTGGCTGCATCTACAGCTTTTCAATTTCCATTGGGATTCTCCTGGGACTCTCAAGAGCCTGGCAGCTGCTCCTCTGCAGTGAGGTTTTGCAGGAGAATCCTCTCCTTCCTGTAGTCTTTCAGTCCCAGCCTATTCCCAGTGGCCTGTTCCCTTTTGTGTCTTTCAGCCAGCACTGGCCAGCCACCCACAACCTACTGCATTCATGCTCCAGAAACTTCCTTCTTGCATCTGAAGTTACTGAACACTCCCTTTTTGGTCATGGAGGACCCCAGGAATCCCCAGGCAGCCTTTTCCTATCCTCAGCTACCCTTTTCTCTGACTGCACACTCCAAGCATCTTACAGCCTGACAGGGGTAAATTCACAGAACAGCTTGACCTCCCCACTTAGTCCAGAGTCCAGACTGCAGAGATGGAAGTAACCCTCTTTTCATCCTTTCGAGCTGACTTGAGAGCAGAGACTGCAAAGGTCTCCTGTATCATCTCCAGGCAAGTCCAAATCTGTCCCTTCCTTCCTCCACTTCCTTCTTAGCTGTCCCTGAAAGGTCCAAGACATCATTTCCAAAAGTGCATCAGAGCCATGGGTACTAAAAATGGTCTTTGTGCCTTCAGATTCTTCTTTCCAACTGTCAGGAAAGTCCTATTGACATGAAAGTAAAAGATTAAAAGCACTTTTGATTTCTTAGCCAAACCAGAATAGAGCAAGCCCGATTCTGACTGGAAATTCCAAAGCAACCTTCTTCACATGGGCTAGAGCATATAACTGTTGAGATAAAAAAAAACCAAAAAAATTTCACAACAAAAATCCTAGTCTCAGGACCACGAGAACTCGAAGTCTAATGCAGCTATTTGAAAGCAAAGCATCCCTCTTTTCTTCCAGCCAGGGAAGTGCTCAGAGACAGATCTTTTGCAGTGAGCCAGATGGATGTGGTACAGTATCATGTGAATCTGTCTGCTCAGAGAATGGCAAGCCATACAGATGTTTCCTCAAGCCTTTTTACATTTATGGATCAGCCACTTGTGGTGATCTGTCAGCCCTGATGTCACCACCTAGACAGCATCAGAGGCAGAGCGAAGTGTGGGGAACAAAGGGATGTTGCTGTTTGGAAGCTGAAAGTTGCTATTGGGAGCAGCACCAGTGACTTTAAACCCGTTCCTCCAACCATTCAGTCTCCTGCTATTGTTGCTGCTGCTGCTGCTGAGGCAGAAAGACCTGAGCAGAGAATTCTTTATGTCCACAAACCCCTTCACAATCATTTCTGGCTTGGCTGCTGCCACTGCAGCTTGCTCAGGCCCAGCTGGAGGGTGGCCTCTGCACACATGGGGCACACAGATTGCCAAAGCCATTTGCCACCTCAGGCTGGAAGTGAGGCCCCCAGCAACAGAGCAGAACTGAGGTGGCTGTTGGAAGTCAGATAAGAAAACCACCAATGCCCAGATGTCAGCAGTGCCCAGTGGTAGCAGAGAAGCCTAAAGAGCTGTGGCACTGTAAACCCCTGATAAGGACAAGAAGGCCCAGCTCTAGCCAGGCACCAGAGGAAAGATCACAACGTGACATTAGCCACAAATAATTATTTCCAAGTTGCCCCTCGCTGAGATGATGTGGCTGAGGCAGCAGCCCAGGCAGAAGGTGCTGGGGCACACAAGCCCTGAGCTGAGCCCACAAGCAGCATCTCCTTGCCCCATCGGGGATCCTGCCTGGATCCCGGTCCTGCTCCCGCAGGGCTGAACCCGGGATCACGGGACTCCTCCCCAGCCTTCCCAAAGGTGTTCGCATCCTGTCCTCCTCGGCTGGGACGGTCCCGAGGACTCTCCCGGGGGTGTTCCCGCGGGCTCGGTGCCTGCCCGGGCTCAGAGACCCCAACCCAGCCGCTGCCACTGCCCCGCCCGGTGCCGAGCCCCGCTGGGCTTTGCTGATGCTTTCGGTGCCATCACCGTGCACAGCCCGGGCAGGGGACAGGGGCCAGGGGCGGGCGCTGCTTCTCGGCCCGACTGCGGGGCAGCAAAGCCCGGGGGCACAGGCAGAGGAGCAGAGGGAGCCTCCCCATCCCGTGTGCCCCGGGAACAGCCCCGGCCCCGCTCCCGGCCCCGCTCCCGGCCCCGCTCCCGGCCCCGCTCCCGGCCCCGCTCCCGGCCCTTCCCTGAGCAGCGATCGCCGCCCGGCCCCGCCGCGCTGCCCTTTCCTCTGCTGCCTCCCGGCGGCACCGCCCGGGCGGCTCGGGAGCACTGAGGGAACCGCGGAAAGGTTTGTGTTGGAGGGATCTTTAACACCCTCCAGTCTAACCCTCTGCCACGGGCAGGGACACCTTGCACCGGACCAGGTTGCTCCAAGCCCCGTCCAGCCTGGAGTTGGGCACCTCCAGGGATGAGGCAGCCACAGCTTCTCTGGGCACCCTGTGCCAGGACCTCATCACCCTCACAGGGAAGAATTTCTTCCTAACAGCCAATCTAAACCTGCCCTTCTTCAGCTTAAAGCCATTCCCCCTGGTCCATATTGTGACACACCCTTCTGCAAGGTCCCTCNCACAGCCCGGGCAGGGGACAGGGGCCAGGGGCGGGCGCTGCTTCTCGGCCCGACTGCGGGGCAGCAAAGCCCGGGGGCACAGGCAGAGGAGCAGAGGGAGCCTCCCCATCCCGTGTGCCCCGGGAACAGCCCCGGCCCCGCTCCCGGCCCCGCTCCCGGCCCCGCTCCCGGCCCCGCTCCCGGCCCCGCTCCCGGCCCTTCCCTGAGCAGCGATCGCCGCCCGGCCCCGCCGCGCTGCCCTTTCCTCTGCTGCCTCCCGGCGGCACCGCCCGGGCGGCTCGGGAGCACTGAGGGAACCGCGGAAAGGTTTGTGTTGGAGGGATCTTTAACACCCTCCAGTCTAACCCTCTGCCACGGGCAGGGACACCTTGCACCGGACCAGGTTGCTCCAAGCCCCGTCCAGCCTGGAGTTGGGCACCTCCAGGGATGAGGCAGCCACAGCTTCTCTGGGCACCCTGTGCCAGGACCTCATCACCCTCACAGGGAAGAATTTCTTCCTAACAGCCAATCTAAACCTGCCCTTCTTCAGCTTAAAGCCATTCCCCCTGGTCCATATTGTGACACACCCTTCTGCAAGGTCCCTCTCCAGCTCTCTTGCACTGGAAGGTGCTGTAGAGACTCTCCTATAAATATCACAGTATTTCTGTTCCTGGACTTGCTTATCTGATAGACCAAAGATGCTGAGTTCAGCTGGTGTGCATTGCTCCCTTCTGAGTACCCAGGAAACAGGCAGGACTTGCTGTAGCAGGCAGAGGTTGTGCATTGCCCTTCTCTGAAAACAAACAAGGCAGAACTATAATCACTGGGCACTGCCTCTGTGGATGGAACTCCCCTTGAGCTCAGCAGAGAAAAGCCCATGAGTATAAGGGGTAGGTTCAATGTGTCGTGTGGTGCACTGGAATGTAGTGCAATGGGTATGGGAAATACAATTTGGTATTTTTGGTTTTTCCGAAGCACCTGTTCTTCTAAGGGAAAATTATTCTTGCAAACATATCAAACAAAAAGAAAAGAACTGAGACAAAGCACATGGAACTTATGAATGTGCATCTTTGTATGTTACTATGGTATGCCAGTCCTCCTCTTGAAAGTGTTCACTGAAAGCAGACAAAAGAAATGGTCTCTATTTTATCTGTAAATACTTTACAGCAGGTGATTTTCAGAGGATTTCACCAGCGTGTAGAACAATGCAGTCCTAATCCATTTAACTTTTAAGTAACAGCGGTTGCAACTCCCCTCTGTACTTCCCTGTGGGCACATTCAAAAAGAAGTGGAGATAAAAATATCTTTGTGGAGCTCTTGCTTTCCTGACACCCTCACCATTCCTCTCGGCACGTTCCAGCTCCTCACCAAAGACGTGAAGCAGCGGCTGGGATGTCAAGGGGAAGGAGCAGCAGAAGTGAAGAGACACCCCTTCTTCAAGAGCATGAATTTCAAACGGTTAGAAGCAGGAATGCTGGATCCTCCCTTTGTGCCTGATGTAAGTATGATAGGAAAAGCCCCCATGGCCTCTTCCAAGAGGTTTGTTTCTAAAATAGCTAGGCTCTCACAGGGCTGTCATCGCTCTCTGCATGGGCAGCTGCCCTAGGAAGGTGTGATAAGGGTAGGGCTGGGGTGGGGAGGCTGGGAGGAAGAGGAGAGGGTTCTGTGGGCATGTGGATGCAGGGTGGTAATTGGGGCTTGATCCATTCCCACTCCTTTTTCCACAGCCTTCCTGTATGACACTGGAGGCACTGGGAACCTTTGTATTCCCTTATCCACAGTACTACTGTGAAAATAAGTGTGCTCAGGACCAGGTGGTGCTTGGGACAATCAGCAGTGAAAGCCACATGTGTGCATGCAGATTTATAGAGATGAAACCAGAATTACAAAGTCCAGAACTCTGTGGAACTGGGTCATCATGAGAACAGGATTTTGTTACAGAGAGATTGAGCCAGGCTTAGCTATCAAGTGTCACCTGAAGCAAAGAAGGTGACTTGGACCTGAGAGAGCATTTGGAGCTTTTTGGTGTTCATGGGGCACAGAACCCAACACTGAGTCCTTCCTTACTCAGATTTACACACCAGGCTCACACATACTGAAAGCCTTTGTTGCATTGGCAACAACAAAACTTTTTCCACCCTTTTGTGGTGTCGGTTTCTAGCCCAGTGCTCAGAGTTATCTGATTATTTCCCTCCTGCAGGGCTCTCTTTCTGGCTGGAGCTTCCATCCTTAAAGTCCCCATATGGTTCTAAGTAAACACTGCCATTTTAGCATATTAAGGAAAGTAACATCTTGGCAGCTCCCATTCCCATTGCTGCGAGCTCAACCAAACCAAAGTGGTTTGAATGCTTCAAAAGTTTACTTTAGTTGCTCTGGTTTTGCTTTACATTTTACTATGTGGCCTGGTTATTCCTGCCAATTAGCCTGTGGCGTTGGGACCTGCTTTAGTGGGAAGAAATAAGAGACAAGCTACTATTTCTTTCTGATGTAGAAAATTATAAAATTCCATGCTCAAATTTGGGATCCTCCAGAGTGCGTGGAAACTGTGTCACATAAGGCCTAGAAGGCACCTCTTACAGACATATTTGCAAAAGCAAAGGCACATAAATTTTTATGGCTATTTATTGGGAACCCTAGAGCTGCCCCTTATTTAATTTATTTGGCACTTCATCCATAGATTTCCCAGTCTTTGCTGAAGGCAGCTGAATCACCCAAAGCTATATAGCCAATGGCAGAGGTTGTTATCCAAACCATGTCTCTCCATCCTCTTCTGTGTTACTCCATCTCCACAAAAATGTTGTGGATTGCAGCTGTCAGGAATGCAGAGGGATACAGCCTTCAGCAAAGAGGACTTCTGTCAGGAATTAGGTCAATTTGTCTGGTCCGGGTGCTCAGAACTAGATAAATAAAGTGCAGTCCAGTCCTGGTACCACAGATAGACAGTAGAATTCAACCCATGCTGGGGTTCAGCAGGTCAGGCTGGTCCCACAAGCCACCCCTGAATTGTCCCTGCACATTAAAGGGTGGCTGTGCTGTTGATGGGAAGTCTCTGGGCACACACACTGCCTGTGACAGGCAGTCACTGATGGCTCTTTCTGCTCCCTGGGGCTGACTGCTGGAACATGAGCTGAAAGTTGTGTCACTGCAAAGAGTTTAGTCTCTGTCATCCCAGAAAATGAGGTAGTTCCCAAAGGCAAAGCCATTCGACTGTTTCTTTGAAGAAATGCAGCCAAGTTAAAAGAGTTAATAGAGGTAATTCTGGGCAGCTTCCAGCAGCTGAGCTATTAATAAAAAAAATGGAAAAATGCCAAACCTCCTCTGTTTTCTTTAGCAATTAGGATACATTCCTTTAAACTTCTAAGCTGCAAGCTCCACAGCTATCTGGGCAGGAGGGCACTTCCACCTGAGGCCTCTTTTCAGAGCTCTCTCCAGTGTGCCACTCGTAAACATTCTGTTTTTCTGTTGTTCCCTCTCTAAATGAAAAGACTACCAAAGGGTTCAGTTTTTCTTTTCTGGCTGTTTCTGTCCTTTTCCTCTCACCTCTTAGCCAGATGGTACATGGATGACTAAAACCCATTTTGACTGATGCTTTGAGGACTTCGGTATAGGAAGCTTAATGTGCTTAAAGTGAAGTCAGCCTTTGATGATAAACATGCGGGCAGAGCAAGTCTGGAGAAGGAGAATGCAGACACACACACTTGTTGGACATTCTCACTTGACTGAATCTGTGAATGAAAGCACATGGTCCGACTCAGAAATATTTTTCCTCTTGTCATTTCTCCTTTTTTTTTTCCTGCTGATACAGCCCAGAGCAGTGTACTGCAAGGATGTGTTAGACATCGAGCAGTTCTCCACAGTGAAAGGAGTGAACCTGGACCAAACAGATGACGATTTCTATTCCAAGTTTTCCACAGGATCAGTGTCTATCCCATGGCAAAATGAGGTAAGGATGTATCATAGCAAAATTACTGCAATAAACCCCACAACACAGATGGTTTAAGAGGAGTTCTATGTTTCCAGTAATATATAGCTACTGGATAACTTGCCAGACCCTAATGCTTTCATGAGTTACAAATGGCCTCTTTCAGGATCTGTAATGTACCACAGATGTCAGGTTCAGGTGACTGTATCTGTTGGCTCTGTGTGTTTGTGTGAATTGGCAAGGATCCTGCTGCACTTCCTCCTCCTGGATTTCTGCAGAGGTGTTTCAACAGCTCTCAGCACCTTCTGTGGTACAGCTGGAAATCCCAGCAGAAGGATCCTCCACTGGTGACCCTGCTCTCACCCATTGTCTGCAGTGGTCCCAGCAGTTAACTCTGGACCCTGAACTCCTCCAGCATTTCCATACCTGGGTCTTTGTTTCTGTTTGACATCAAAGCACAGCCAACAGTGGATTTCAGAATCCAGCTCTGCATCAAACAGCAGATCCGCTTGGGCAGGGGGGTGCCAATAACTGGGATTTTGTGAGTGTGCTTGTCTTTGCCTGATATTCTCTACAATGCTAAGGGAAAGAACAGAAAGTCTTGTAGGGCAGCTTCTGACAAGTCTGATGTGCAAACACGCAGAGCAGACTCAGCCTCTGTTTTTCATACCCTCTATTTGCCCTCTGCAGACACCAGCAGGAATCCAACTGTTAACTCTCCTCACACACTGCTGGCTTTGAAGAGCCCAGCGCTACTGGAATTTATTTAGTGCAGATGAATAATTCCTTTTTCTTTTCTCTCTCGCTGTATTCCTCTAGATGATAGAAACAGAGTGCTTCAAGGAGCTGAATGTATTTGGACCAAATGGTACTATTTCACCAGACCTAAACAAAAGCTACCCCCCAGAGCCACCCAAGAAAGGATTGCTACAGAGAATATTTAAGCGACAGGTGAGATCTTTTATGACTAAGTTTAAGACCAGGAAACTCCTGTAGCTGCCCGATTTCACAGCCTTATTCTGGTGATATTTTTGCTAGAAGAAAGGCAATGTATCTTAGAGAGGGCTGGCTCTCACAGTTAGCTCCATATCCCACATTTTTCATCTACCTTGTGTGATTTCTTTTTTTTTTTGCCACCTGTTGTTCCAGTCTTTCTTATGAGTTTTGTTTCCAGCAGTTGAAAACTTCTTACCCAACCTATTTTTCAGTGGTATGCTGAAATGCCTTTTGAAACTGTTCTATGGTTTTAAGAAGTTCCTTGTGAAAATCCTTGATTTATGTGTTTAAAAAAAAAAAAGAAAATGCACATTTCGAGGGAGATTGTCATGGCAGGAAACCAAGACAACAGAGAAGAGAACAGCCCAGATAAAATGTGATGTGCAGCTTTTATGAGGCACAGTGGCACCACTTGCAAATGTCAATAACATTCTTAGACTGATCTATTTCTATGGGGTTAAAACTATGCCTGAGCATTGGCAGGTATCCTCTGCATTAGTCAGATTTAGCAGATACTGACATTTTGCAGTGAATTGATTTGGCTCCTGGAGCTCGAGTGAGTCTTCTTTGCTGCATTCCTCAAGAACTGCCATGGTTCTGCTCACCTAGAGAGACTGCAGGTAAGAAAGTGAAGAATATTTTGCATCCGAAGATCTTCGAACAAAAATCTTGCAGTCTGGTCAGCACCATAAAATGAACAATGTTGGATTAAAAAAACAAAAACCCACATTACATATTTTGGAAATCTAATTGTCATTGTCTTCCTCTTCCTACAGCATCAGAACAATTCAAAGAGTTCTCCAAATTCAAAGGCCAGTTTAAACCACCACATAAATTCAAATCACGTAAGTTCAAACTCCACTGGAAGCAGCTAGTTCCAGCTCAGTCCTGAGAAACAACATGTTGCATCCTTCCACTATAATCTCTGGAGCTTCTGTGGATGAGAGAGCCTCCACCATTGAGTGAAAACAAGAAAATCTGGATCTCCCAAAATGGAGATTTTCTATCCATTCCTTCCAGTGGAGCCTCACATTTTAAGAAGAAATTTCCACTCAGGTCTGTTTTTGGAGGTGGCACTCAAGACTGTGTGAATCAAATTTGTCTCTTTAGAACATTGCAATAGAAATTCAATGAACATGACTACTTGCACGTATTTAAATAGCATCATACTAGAACTGAATTTTGTCTTTATTATTTTTAAAGAAAAGTTTTGTAAATTTCTCTATTGTCTCAGTTTACATTTTGTACATTTGTATTTAAATGAAAGTCAGACTTTGGAGGTGTATATTTTCCAAGCAGCAGCTGTAAAGCCATGTGTTTTAAGACATTTTTTTAAAAGAAACAAAATGTGACTCAAGACTTCCAGAGCCTCAGATGAGAAATCATTCTTTTTAGCAATTCTAGAAAATTCTTCATAAATCACTTTATCAGACGGGGGTTTATTGACATGCATTTTTATGGAACAGTTTATTCTTAATTATTTTACATCTGTATATTTGGTTTACAGCAACACTGCATACCTTTCTCCTCTTCATTAGTTTGTAACGTCTCGCATTAAATGCTAAAAGACAAGATTTTGATGCATTTCAAGAATGCTACTTGCTATGCTGAAGGTTTGTGATGTCTTGGGACCAGCACAGCTGAGATTTGCACTTAGGTTGTTATTCCATCAAAGGCTTTTTAGTTAGAAAGGGAGCCCTGTTTTAAGCTCTTTTCCTTCACTAGTTTTTGTGCTGTTTCTAACAACAGATAGAACAAAGCTGAGGGAGACGTGTCCAGGAAATCAAATGTCCATTTATTTTTCTAGGACTTCAAACCTGCACCTGCTGAAATGAGAGCAAAACTCAAAGTGTTCTCCACGCTGCAGTCAAAAGCCCAAGGTCTTTCCACAGCTGCCCATATCAAAGAGGCAGCAGGAGAGAAGTTCAGCAGTCTGGTTTGTGCCAGCCATGAGATTTGGGACAGCTTTGTAGAGCTGAGCTGTGGAGGTTCAGAGTGGGATCTGAGCTACTTTGGGGCAGTATCAGAACCTCCAGGCTGTGCCTGCACTTGAAACACTTCCATGTGTCATGCAAACACCCCCTGACACATCCCCTCAGTTAGATCCTCAATTGAATAAAATGCCAGTGTGAGATAATAACTCCTAGCTCCATCATTCTTTGTCCAGGATCCTTTAACCATTGACAAAAACTCTGTCTCCACTAGGATAAACAGGATCAGTAGCAATACCTCAGGCACCAGAATCATGCTCTTCTCAAGTATTTCACTATTATTATTAAGAACAGCAGATCAAAAATATGGTTACTTCCCCTCCACAGGAATTGGAAAACTTTTGTGCCCCCAGCTGCAGGCAGGATCTCTACAGCCCAAAGTGTTCTGGGGAGTGTGTTGTTTCCCCATGCTCTTTACAATGTTGGCTAGACTGTACTGATTTTTTTTAAACCTTTGGGTCATCAGGAACATCTGAAGGCCACCCTGGTGTGTCTAAAATCCTGTTAGCCAGTAGTGCAGCTGCTTCCAAGGAAGTGATGTTCCAGTGGGAGTCTTAATGGCCAAAATTTATTAGGCTTCCATATGTATGTTCTGTGTGGCCAGTGCTGAGGGGGAAAGAGATGGAAGTTAGGAGTGGCAAATCCCTGAGTGAGAAACACACAGGAATGGCACAGTAAAGCAGCTTGAAGCTGTGAGAGCAACAGAACAGGGACTTGCATAGAGAGCTGACAGAGAAAAGTCTAGGAAAAGAGATGAGGCTTCAGCCAGTCTCCCATGTCAGATGGTGGCATTGCAGATCTCATAGAAGATGCAGAATTTTAGAGATGTTGCTAATTTGGCATGTAAAGACTAAAATTTTCACTCTTCACCTTCTCCCAGTATTGAGAAATAACAGCAAATCCCTTACTGAAAGCTGGTGAACGAATTGCAAATATTGATTATATCTGCCTTTATGCCTGTTAGATGCTACCAGCCTTAACTGGTGGTGGATGGGTTTTTAGGGACAGCAGTGAATGACAGTGTTTATGCCTTGTCCTGCTCTCCTTTCAGCCAGGACAGTCCTCACTCAGCAGCTCTGGGACTCTGGCAGGGGGGACTTAGGGACAGTGCAAGTTCTGGAAGGATGAGAGCATTCATTCTCTCTGGATACCCAAGGACATCATGGATATCCTGAATCCTTGAGATGGCTTGGAGGAAGGGTCCTTGTGTGCACCTGAGGGCATCAGGCCTGGGATGGAGTCCCTCTGGATCCCAGCTCCTTGGAGCAGTGAGAGAGGGAGAGGAGAGGCAGAAAACACCAGCTGAGGGAGATTTCACCCCACATCCCTTGAGTGTCTGTGCCCTGTCTGACAAACCACAAACAGTGTTACCCTGCTGGGGCAGCCGAGCTTTTCAGCACCCAGCCCTGGAAGACTGAGAATCCATCAGAAGTGCTAATGAACAGTCCTAGGGATCTTCTTGTCAAGCTTTGCCTACAACAACAAAATCTGCAGGATTTCTTTTTTATTGCTATTTCTTTTTTTCTTATTTCTGTTGGGACTATTTTTAAAAATTTTTTTTCAGCTTATCTTGCACTCAAATCTGGAGCAGGAGAACAGTCCTTGCACTTCCATTGTGGGCCCAGAACTCAGGGTTGAAGCCCTGCCAAGGCAGTGCCCTGCACAGCCAGGCTTCCACAGGCATTTGGCCATTGGCTCTGGGGAGTCAAATTTAAAAAACACTGGGAACTCTCAAAAAAACTTAGTTTCATCATAGAACCTTGGAGAGCATTTGGAATGAGATTTTTACTGTTTTGATTCCAGGTGAATTTTGAGATGGGTTTGCACTTAACAAAGGAGTAGAAAGGAGTAGTTCTGTAATAGCTTTCCAGACTGATTCATTTTCTTTATCTCCTCTTGAGTTACCAAATTCTGTCCAAAAAAATACATGCGCTCAGATGTGGTTGCTTGTTTTAAATAGACAGATGAGCAAACTTGGCTCTTTTTAAGAACTAGAAATCTTTTGCAATCTGATCCTGAATTATGCAAGCATGTCTTTTATTTTTAAATCTTTGTTGACTAGTCTGATGAACACTAATTAGTTGACAGACTTTCATGAGTCAGGTGTTTGCTGTTCATTTTCTACAGTGTCTCAAGGTTCACTTGAGTCTTGTAGCATTTTTTCCCCACTGTTGGATGAGAGGCTTTTTTTAAACAAAGGAATAATGAAGGAAAAAGTATCAAACTCTTAAGACGTGCACTCTTGACCTGGATTACCTAAAAACAGATTTTTCACAAGAATGGCCACAACTCAGATGGCGTTTCTGAACAAAAACCTGCTTGTGAAGCTCAGAAAGGTGTGAAGATAATCAAACCAAACAGGTAGTGCAGATCAAACTGAGGGTTAGGGAGCTGCAGAATTCAATATTGCAGCATTCACCTGGCCCTGCTGATTAGGGACTCCTGGTTTTGCAAGTTCAGAGCTCTCCATAAACAGAGCTTGATCCCACCTCAGTTTGCAGTCACCCCAGAAACTACAGCTGAGAGTGCCATCAGCAGTAGGAATCCAACTTGGCTGACACAGCAAAGCACCTGATTTGAAGGCACTGATTCCTAAGGTCACTCACCCAGAGCTCAGGATCCAGCTTGAACTCTTTGCTCACATTTCAGATCCAGTTGATTTTTTTTTCGGTGGCGATGCCTCCACTGTAAAACCCAACAGGAAACCAACCTGCATTAGTGGTGAAACCCTGGGCAGGATGAGGAGGGCACACCAGCTGTGAGCTCTGGAGGTCTGTGTGTAAAGTCCCGCGGCGTGTGAATCTTCAGCAGGGTCCAGTGGCAGCTGGTGCCCCACTGCTGCAGTTCTTCCTTGGGTTATCAGGGGTTGGACAGAGTTTCTTCAGTGACCTGGGAACTGCACACACAAGACTGTGCTGCACAGAGGGCCTGGCCCATGGCTCAAAGAGGGAAACCCCCCCAGCCTTCATGGACAGCATCACCCAGGTCTGTGTGTCCCAGCCCCAGACAGGAGCTCCCTGCACAGGCTTTTCTGGAAGAGCAATAAATGCATATCCCTACAGCACAGCTGCTGCTTCTCACCAACAACCCTGCAACAGGAGGCTGCAGGAGCTGGCTCCACTGTGGACAAGATGTGGGTGTTTTCACCTCTGCTCCACAATCAGTTGTGATCATTGTTTTGTTCAGTTCATTTCTCTAATACTCACTTGAGTTGCTCAGCGCAGAGATCATTCATCAGGCATTTCCCACACAATCTTTGGAAAGACTGGATTTTTCTTTGGAAGAACATCCTTTCTGTCTCTTGGCACGTGGACCATCTTCCATCACGTGGAAGCCTGCAGGAGCTCTAGAAATCCATACTTAAAGGCTCTCCTGCCCAAGGATGGTCCCAGTCTGTCTCAGGCTGCAGTGAGGTTCATTTGGCAGCGAATTTTGGAAGAATCAGTCTGTTCAGTGGCTCCATGGAAATCAGGAGATTCCAGAGTTGTCTGTCTCAAGCCTTTCACAAATATGACCTTTAACTGAAAATACTACTAAAGATTTAGAGTAAGGAAATAATTACTAACACCCTCATGCTAAAGTTAAGAGAATGTCTGCATCAGCTTAAAACAACATTTTTCTTTTGTGTGCTGGGCAGGACACACTTTCTTTTGTACTAAATAATACTGTTCTGGCTGGTAATAATGGTTTTTTTTTAAATGCAAAAACTGAAAAGATAAAAAAATTGACTCAGAGAATTTTTAAATTATTTCCTTTAGGGAAAACAAATAATTTCATCAAAGAAGGTGAAAGCCAACAATATGCTACAGTATTATGGGCTGACCTCCCCCAAATGTCTCTGTGATAATACAAATACAATCTGCTGCAGTTGGATCAGCTAAGCTGGTGCACTGACAAATGGGCTTTATGAAAGAAACAATTTCAAACAGATTGCTGCCTATTCATTAACATGACTATTACTGCTGGCACATATGTATTCTCCTGGCTTTATGTACTGGAGCCAGGAGTGATGGTTTGTATTCCTATTCTGACTGTGTTTTCTTCACTGCCCTGGGCAAACCTCTGTGCAATTTTGTTTTCCTGTCCTCAGACATGAAGGGATGCTCTCTGTCTGTCAATAGAAAGCACTTTGGAGTCTGTGCATAAACCAGATCAATATCAACTCTTTGTATTATTATTTAAATGAAATAGGCTTAGTATAGCTGCTCTTATTTACACAACTAGTGAGACGACTCTCCTAAATTAGGACTCATTTTATTATTGGTTTGTGTTTGCTCCTTAGAGATACTGAAACAGAATACACTGCCCTTCTGTAAGACATCTCCAGCAGACAAAGAGGTGGCAGTGCAAATGTTTAAGTATTCATTCCTTGCTGAAGAGCTGGCCAGCAATTGTGGCACTCACATGAAAACACTTCCTCTGATTTAGATTGGAGATAAATAGTTGTGAGGAAGGGAACAAAATAACATTCATTGGTTCAACTTTTTTGGCCAAGCCTGCAAAGGATTCCCTGTTGCCAGCTGAGTGAGGAGTTGTGTGAAGTCCCAGAGATGGATCTGTGGCAGACTGGGTCTGGAAACAAAAGAGGCAACGTGCCCGGGGCCAGTGGGCTCCAAGGGGAACTCCAGGTTTTCTGGAGTGATCCTGCAGAGAAGATTCACTCCCAGAGAAGAAACATCTCAGGTTGGATGGCAAATGTGTTTTCCTTTCTCATCACCCCACATGCAGCTGTTAGATAAGTTAATTAGCAAGCTCAAACGAGTTGTTTCATGTGTATTGGATGTGGTCTCCCTCAATTGCATTTAATTTGAACACTGGACACTCTTCTAAAAGACTGAACATTTTAGCCTTTTGAAGCTGAAAGTTGTAAAAACTTTATTTTGTGTTTCTGAGCAATGTAGATAGACCTAAAGATTTCATGAACTATCATGTGGTTGCCCATATCTGACTAATAATTAAATTGTAAAATTACAGTTTCATATTAGGGTTAGTCTTTTCACCTGCTTTAAAAATTAGAAAATCATATTTGGTATATAAACACATACAGAATATCCTTCTGATTGAATTTCAAGAGCATATCCAGGAGTAAATGTTTTTAAGCACTTCTAATACTGTAGTCTATAAGAGGAGCAGACACTTCTAAAGCAATGTTAAAAGTTGTCTTTCATAACTGAGTCAACAGATCATTTTTGTAATAAATTAAAGCAAGTGTTCTCAATTAGAAGAGCTAGTGGCTGTTGGTATTGTACAAAAAAATAAAATCATTCTAATATCCAAAGGGTTAGGGGTGGGGAGGGTCTGTTTGGTTTTGTTTCTCTTTCCAGGGAGATCTTTAACATTGTTTGATGAAGCTAGTTTCATTTTGAGATTGTTACTGAAGATAAAGGCTTCTGTGTTCTATGGCTGCTTGGATTCTTCGTACATAATGTCCTAGTAATGTCACAGTGCTGCTGTATTTAGATCAAACCACTGTTTTGATTGGGGTTTTTGGCTTTTTTTTTTTTTTAATAAATTCCTTAATTTAAATACATGAAAACTATATGTTTTGCTTTAATGAGGCAATTAGTCAAGCAGAGATTCCTCATGTCCTTGGGATCCTGAGGGTGGTCACAGTGAGAGTGGAGTGCAGCCCACCTCTTCCTGGGTGCCTTTGTGGCTTCATGTGGTTTGTGTTTTCTGTCCCATCACAACTTCACAGAGGTTGAGGGAGCCAAACACCAACCTGAGGTTGTACCTCCCTTTGTGCAGGTTTGGGTTCTTGTCTGAAATGAGGTTGTGTTTGTCCTGAGACCCCCTTCCCCTGCCTGCCACCCTCACCTCCCCAGCCTCCCTCTGCACCATCACACAACACAATTCTTGCAGCCCCAGGGGTGAATTCAGGGTGACAAAATCACAGCAGGGACATGAGCTTCAGGAAGCATGGGCTGTGCTTTTAGCTGAGCACTGCCTGATTTATGAGGCCTTGCTTTGCTTAAGCTCCAGTCAGACAGAGAGAATTTATTTACAGAAGGAAAACAACAACCAGCCAAGGGTGCTGTTCAGTGTTCCACTCAGGAAGATCCAAAACAGAGATAAAGAGGGGCTGCAAAATCACCAGCAGGAAAGTGATGATGCACTGCTCTCTCTTTAAGAGGAGAAAGAAGAATTTTTCAAAGAGGCATAAAGAATATTTTTATGAGGCTACTAATGGCAAGCAGTGTCTGCATCAAGTTTCACAGAAGAACATTGAGAAAACAGATTATCTGCATGAAAGAAGCAGCACCATCCAACAGCTAAAGTCAGTAAAACCCAAGGTAATAGACTATATAAATTCAGGTCATGCATATTATCACTTTCCAAACAAACCCAAGCCATTTTTTCACAAGCTTTTAAGAATCTGAGAGGCTGTGAGATGAAATTTTATTTCTTCTCTTAACAGCTCTTGGTATTTTGGGGTTTTTTCTCTCTGTAACTTTGTGTCTTTTCTGTGCAGATACGTTCCCTCCTGGGAGATCTAATCTTCTTAGACTTTTCCACTATCTCTGACATGGGATGTGCAGCTTCTCAGAGGAAAGTCATGACACTATTTTGAAGGAAATCCAATTTAAAAGGCACGTCAACTTTGTTAATTCCTCAGGGTGCTTTACAGATGAAAAATACCATAAATGGGCCTGACTGTGCAATTTCAGGTCTATGGGGTTCTTCTGGGGGAGGAAACACTACAAGTTTCTGCCAAGTCAAAGTCTATTTTTTGGGGGTTTTGAATTTCTGTTTCACATTTGGTATTCAGTAAAAATAAAAAAAATAAAATTAAAATATGGCCTGTTAAAAACTGGTGCTCTGAATTGTCTTGAGTGGAGAAGAGGAACTGCCCAGAGGCTGAGCAGCTTGAATAGCCCATTTACAGATGCTTGGGTAAATCACAGAACCATGGAATCATTAAGGCTGGAAAAGAATTCCAAGATCATCAGGTCCAACGTTTGAGCAAACACCACCTTGTCCACTAAACCATAGCTTTGAGTCATTTCTTGAACACTTCCAGGGATGATGACTCCACCACCCTCCCTGGGCAACCCCATTCCAATGCCTGACCACTCTTCCAGTGAAAAAAATACCTGGTTTTTTTGGGCTTATTTTTAATTACAGTTTATTGCTGCTAATTTTTTTTCTTAAGGAAACTTTGTTTTCCTTCGCTGTCAGCAAATGTCACTCACACCCCAACAGTGCAAGTCTCCACATACCTCTGTTAATTTGAATGGCAGAGAAGCTCAGGATGCTCCAGAGCTGCTAATCTGGGGTTATTGCAGTGTGACAATTTGTTGCACTGCTGGCAACAGAAGAAACACGCAGGTTCCAGAGCAGTAGTTGGATCTCCAGGCAGGACCATCAAAAAGGCCTGCCCTTCTTTATTGTCTTATTTATATACGTTTCTAAAGACAATCAGGGGTTGGTGAGAGGGGTCAACACCTCTGTAAGTTTACAGGATAAAGACATGGTCAATCATCTTTCTCCACCCCAGGGGAAAGGAATGAAAAACAATCCACAAGTGCAAAACAATCCCGGCCAGTTAGGAAAAACAAGGACCATGTTTACAGAAAATGCATGGGAAACTTGTACTACAAAGTTACAAAAATGGAACCCTACAAAAAGCAGGGTGACAACAATCATTAAAATATCAGGAGCAAGAAGTCAGGCAGTTTCCCTTTTCTGAAAGTCCCGTGGCTCGGAAATGACTTGCGAAACCAGACTTCAAAAGGACACATCCAAGTGTGCAAAGCCACATGTTTCAGAAATGAAAGAACTAAGGTTGCCTGTGTCCCATTAATACTGTTCCTTCCCCTTCATGCACTGTTGTTATTATGCCCTCACATAATACCCTGTTATTATTGTGCATTCACTCCTAGAGGAGGAACTAACCTCTGGCAAACTCACAATGAAAACCAGATGCATCCCTTCAATGGCATCTGCTAATGCATTATGAGTTGCAGGCTTTCATTTAAATCTTAAAAAAAATTAAAATAATAATAATAATTTTAAAAATTCCTGCAGGGAAAATCTCACCTAATTGGCTGCTCCCTGCAATTGCAGCAGGAAGGCAATTGGGAATTCTGAAAAATTCATTTGGCCCAAGTATGTAGTGCTTTCTTCCATGCACAAAGGACTGAGAGCTCTCAGGATCCCATCTTGGTTCCCTTAGATTGTCTTGATCCCAGGATAGGGAAAAGGATGTGCAATGAGCCTTGTATGTTTCCCTTCCATTTTTTGGGGGGGAAACTCTCAGTTGTTTCCTGAGGGAAGTGGCAGAGGGATGTGAGAAGTTCCTTAATCTGCCCTCCCCTTTCCTCATATCTTCACAGCCTGAAAGACACGAATATCAGCCCCAAGAGCTGAGGAGGCAATGCAGAAGAAATATTTCTACAAATAGGTGTTGGGAGGAAGGAAAACAACCTGCAGAAGGGACAAGACACACCCTGGGGCAAGTTTCACCAGGGCTGAAGCAATGGGAGGAACAAGGAGGGAAAAGTGGTGGGGAGGAGTCAGCACTGGAAGGGATTAGGTCGAGCCAGGGCCATGGCTTACTCACATTAAAACAAGTCTGAAAGCAAAGAGAGAAACATCAATTCAAACCACAACTGTAATGAGGAATTTATTGCTGATGGTACCACAGGCAGTAATAGATCTTTCTGGAAGCTTAAGATCATTGCCTCATTTTGTGTCTGATATTCACTGTGGAATTAAACACTGACATTTCCCATAGTAAAAAGATTCAGCTGCAGCTGACATTTTATACTTACATGACCATGATAAACATTAAAATACAATAAACAATTTGAAGTTCAGATTACATCAGGAATTCACTATGTGGTTCTTGTATTTACAGTAGGAAAGAGGGAAGGAGCCTTCTTTCATACTTAATTCCATCATTCTGACTTAAAATCTAGCGGTTTTTTTCCTCTTCACCCTTGTGGTGGTTTTTGAGTCAAAAGTTTTTGAGTCTGCAAATGAAACCATAATAGCTGATAATATTTAAAAGTAGATCTTGTGTCTGTGCTTGCTTCTTCATGCCAAACTCTTGCAGTGATCCACCTGGTGATTACATGTGGCAAAGAGTCATGAGTCATTTCTCATCAACTGTTTGCATCAGTGTCAGAAGTTACAGTAAGGACATAAATTAGTTGGGCCACAGTGACACGATAAAAGCAAGAGGCTTAAAACAAGGAAAATAACGAGGTAGAATTCGTCAGATTAATTAACACAAACTGCACAGCAGGAAATGAGCTACTCCTCTGACACTAATCACCTTTTTTGAAGGCAACTTAAGCATTCTACTAATACATGCATGTATTTAGAACGCTGCTACAAGCTGCACCTATGGCTCAATCATGCTGATTCTTTCCAGGAAATAATTGAAAACAAATATATGCAATGTTAATCAAGAACAATCCCAAAACAAGCCCCTTTCTGCATCAGAGGGGACTGATACCTATGAGCTAAAATCAGAATGGTGCTGAACAGGAACAACTCTTCCTGGGTTCCAGGAATGAACAAAAGTCTGCACCCAGCTCCAGCATCACTTCTTCTGCACGAATGCTTCTAGGGGGGCAGCGATGTGCACTGTCACAAGGTCCAAGAAGTCACCAGTGTAGAGCTTTAGGACATTCTGGATTTCCCTTTGCCCCTTGCACTCCAGCACCCTCTTGCTGAGCTGCTTTGCAGGGCTGCAGGGCTCCTCTCCCTCCTTGCCATGGCCCATGACCAGCACAGCACTGCAGCTGCTCCTGCGCCGGGAGCCTCGCAGCGCCAGGAACGGGCTCTGGCTCTTCTCTGCAAAGCCCTTGCTTTTCCTGTTGCACCTCCTGCTCTCGTAGCTCCCCAGCTCCAGCAGCCTCTCGTTGAAATACTCCTGCAGAGGTTTGTCCTGGAAGCCAGGGCTGGTGGTCTGGTGGCCTCTCAAGCAGCCTCCTGAGCAGCTCCTCAGGCACTGGGCTAACGAGGCTCTCCTTGGGAAGTTACTGAGCTGTGGTGAGGAGTTCCTCCTTCTTTCCAGGTCCTGGAAAATTTATTTGAAGGCTGGGTTTCCCAAATTATTTTTTGATAACTGTTTTAAATAGAGGGGGAAGGAGAGGCAGGATTGGGGGCAGAAGGAAGGAGGAAATCTGAATTAAAGTATGTTAGCCTAAATAGGAAAAGGGTCTAAGGTGTAAGGTTCCATACAGTAACCAGCTGTGAGACAATGTTTGAGATTCTTAATCCAAATTCCCTGAAGACCAAGCAGTTGGTACCAATCCCTCTCTGGAGCAGAAGTCCAGTGGGTTGAGGTTAATGCTGAGCATTTTTACCTCCAGCTGACTGTGGTGTACTGCCACAATCTTGTGTTCCCTCTATGAAAATCTAACTTTTGGAAACAATTTCTCACCTGTCTGTATTAACAGAACTTTAGGTTCATCTTTTCCAAATCCCATTAGCTCGTAGCTGCTGTTTCCCAAGGCAAAATGTGATCCTACTTGTAAGTGATATTTTTCCCCCCCTTTCTTTAATACCAGGTAACTGTGCTGAACTGCAGTGTATTTTTACAAGAATTGCAATTTTCACATACAATATATTTCTACATCTTAAAACTACGAAGTTGTTTATTATTATTATTATTATTATCATCATAATCATCATTATCATCATCATCATTATCATTGATATGCGTAATTTTTTCTCCTCCTTTCCCATTGCAGGATGCCTCTCTCCTTTCTAACCAGCCAAATTAATGTCAAGTTACTTAAATAGTGAAGAAAAACCTGATCCACTTCCTGTTGATACACTTGGGTGTCTTTAGGTTGATTTCAGGGGAGCATCCATGCTGTGAGTCCTTTTGTTGACTGGGAGATGAAATTTTGGCAGAAACTCACCATGTAAAAGGCTGCCTTTCCACAGTTTAATGTCCCCTGGGTTTTCAAAGTCCTTTTCCACCTTTCTCACAGGTTTTCCAAGACACCCTGGCCTGTCTCAAGCTACCAGGAGCAACAGCTGGATTCTGTACAGCAAGTTAGGCCAGACCATGGCTTTTTCTCTGAAAACCTTAGCAGTTCAGCTTGAGAGAAGAACTGTTTTATATTATATTACTGTTTCTAATCAATAAAAAGAAAGACTGCACTCTATGCAGATGACAGCCACAGCGGGGTCGTGGAACATTTTGCAATCATTTATTATGCCTGACAATGCCTTTGGTATATAAAAAAAAAGCCATCACTCATGCAGTTTTTGACAATCCCTAATTAAGTCTAGATACTCGCTAAGGGTCCAGCCACAAATCTGGTTTGAGAGCCCAGCAATGTCTCAGTAGGGCACTCCATCATCAGCCTCTGGCAGGCTGCCTGCTCCTGATGAATGAAAAACATTGAGCTCAAATGAGAAATAGTGGGTTGGACATGCCATGTAAACTGAAAAGCAATCAGGGTTTTGATCTCCCACTCTTCCATCACACTTCATTCTGGAGGGGACCCAGCAAATCTGATGTCCCTGCCTGGAGTGGTTGTACTTTTGGAGTAAGTTAGGTAATTGAACACTTAAACCTGACCAAAGCAGTCTTCCTAACTCCAACTTTTAAAAATGGTTTAAAAAACAAAACCAACCTAAAAATAATAATCAACTCTTAAAATGTAGCAGAATAAAAGTCTTTCAAGTTAAGTTTTTCTATACCCAACCACAGCTCAGACTTTATTATCATATCAAACATCAGTTTTCCAGAACATAAGGTAATTATTCATCCAGCAGAAGGATAGGTAGCAGTCCCCACATATTGCAGAGAGAGTTTTGGTATACAAACCTTGACATCCTGGAAGCCTGGATATTCTGGGATGATGGGCAGGGCACACTTGCTAACACTGTTTGACCACTCTTGTTTCACCATCCCGCGGGAGCAACTGCAGCTCCTGGAGAGAGGGGACTGCCCCAGCTCAGGAGGATTTCCAGCAATACCCAGTGGTTTACAGGGTTTTATGTAGCAAGTTCTCAGGCACAGCACCGAGGCAGGTTCTTCCATTGCAGCAGGATCCAGGGGAGTTTGGAAGCAGTGTGTATTCCAGAATAATAACCCTCTCTCCCAGTTTTCCTCTAATGCATGATCTGGTCCCAGGGTAGAACCTCCAGTGCTGAGAGCCAGCAGACACAGCACAGAGAGCTCCCAGCAGTGCCACAGGCAGGGGATGCCTTTGCTGGGGTCTGAGACCCTCAGACCATTAATGCTGCTTTTATCCTTGGAGAGGAGCAGGTCGGCGAATCTGAACAGAGAACGCAAAGGGCTCAGGTGAGGGGGGAATTTGCAGGGATTACAGAGCCTCCCACCGTCATCCCAGGCAGCCTGATGGGGCTGCTGACGCTGCAGCAATTAGAGCAGATCACAGCCACACGCAGGAATCGTCACTCAGCCTATTTGGGGCAGACAGATCACTGCCCTTGTGACTGACCAGGGAGCCCTGACACAAAAATATTCAGGGTTTTAGCTCAACCAGGCAATAGGTGAATTAAGTCAACACAATGAGCAAACAGTGCAGGAAAGACAGTGTAGGAAGCTGCAATAAAAAATTCCTCCCAAGAAATCCTGTGCCACTTGTCTTCCTCAGTGTGGCTGGAGATGGGCTGAAGCCCTGGAGAGCCGAGGAGATCCAAACTGCCCCACTGTTTGTGTCAGGAGAGGGATGCTCTGCCTTCAAACAGCCCAGCACCAGTGCAGGTTTGGCAAGAGACCACGGAAACAGTAGGATTCCTTTCAGCCAAAGCTGAGCAAATGTTCCCAGCAAGAAGCCATGGCTGCCCTGAGCAGCTTACAGCCCACGCAGCACAGAGGAAGGGCAGCCAGGGAAGCAGCTCCACGGCTTTGAATTGGAAATATGTTGGTGGTATCATCTGCTGGAAACAGATAAATGTATTTAGCTGCAACAGCTGGCCCATGATGAGCTCTGGCAGCACAGGGTTCCTCATTGTCCCCAGGGACAGGGGACACCTCCTGTCACCGGGAGAGCAGCACCTCCATCCCCTGCCCCACTGGGGCCAGCGTGCATGCAGAGCTTTGGCACTGAGGGATGGATTGCCTCTTCTCCATCACACACTGTGTTGTAATTGCTGTGCTCACTGGTGCTTGTGGAAGGAATACAGAGGGGATTTGCAAGCCCCTCACCCTCCAGGGCTTCTCACTTATTCGAGGTATTCATAAATGTTTGCCCACTCTGAACACACTCATGCAAACATTTGCGGGTGTCCTGGATGAGCTGGAGATCCTTATCAGTCCCGGGTATCCATAAACATTTGCATGCACGCATTCAGAGCCCTGCCTATGAGCTAAAGAGCTTTGGATGTGATCCATGAGAGCATCAGCTGGATTCAGGTTAGTGCTTTAGGCTCTCTGACAGATGGCAGCAGGGCAGGCTCAGGGCAGGACCCTCAACAGCAGCACCCCCCTGGCTGCTGGCCCAGCAGGGCAGGAGTGGGACAGGAGCCCACAAACACTTCCATTCAGCCCTTCACTGCCCAGCTGCAAAGGTGCAACACTCTTTTTTTACCCACTCTGTCGTTTTTTCATTTGAGGGTAAAACAATTCTCATGCAGAGAACAAATCTCTCAGTGTGAGTGGCCATTGCAGCTGCACCCCCCAGCTCTCACGGGTCAGGGTCTGTGTCCACAGCTCTGTAGGAGCCACACAAAAATTCAAATATGGGGCTGGCAGTGACAATTTGCATGCAGAGATGTCACGATGCTCACAAAGTAATGGAACTGTGAGTCATCCCTGCTGCAGCCCTGATTGTTTGCAGTGCTGTTGTATATATAATGGTACTTTCATATAGAAATACAATGTGGCCTTGCCAGGAGTACCTGAGAAAAATTTTTAAAAAGCATTAAAAAGATTTCCTGGCACGAATTTTCCCCTTAAAGGTTTTCCTTGTCCCATCTGGCAGGGAAAAAAAGTAGTATCAATTTTTTTATTACTCATCCTTCAAAGATTTTTCAGCTATTCCCTGAGCCACAGTTGTTTTGGGGGTATGTTCCAGGCAAACCTGGATCAGGAAATAAATCCCTGTGGATGAGCAGGAGGTGGGCTTTGTCTGTGAGTTTTCAGAGCGGGTCGCTGCCTCCAGGTCTAAACGCCTTCAGGGGTGTAGAGACAGAGATATCTGCACTGCAGAACGTGCCTTGCCCTGCCAAGGTGGGAGAAAACACAGCAGGAGCACAAATGGTTTCACTGGCGACAGAGAATTCTTGTGTGTCACAGATCACGGTGCTCGTGGTGCTGCTGTCTCTTGGCACCGGGCTCAGGCCAACGGGAGCTGAGTGAAAGGCTCTGCTCCCGAAAGCTGCCGTGACACCGCTGGCCACACGTAAGGAGTTCCCTCTTTCCATCTAAACCTGCAGCCTCAAACCTCTCGTTATCAGAACCCCGCTGTCCCCTGGAAGCTTTTCCCTGGTTCGAGTGAGACACCAGCAGCTTTTCTCCTGTAATTGCGCGTGGTGCTAATGAATGTGCGAGTGCTGCACGCAGTGGGTGACTGCCCTGGAGCTGGGGAAAAACCAGTCCCGCGTTCCTGCCTTAATGGGAGGCTCTGATTCTACCCCCGCAGTCTGAGACTGGAGTTCGTGGAGTTTTGTTCTTCTATAACCTCGTGTTTCTTCTTGCTCCGTGTCATTGTTGCACACAGTGGGGCCGAGGCAGTTCTCTCTTCAGCAGAGTTCTCCATCCTGTTTAATGCACAACTTTGCATTATCCTTTCATCCTCCAGTGAAATGGAAACACGGCTTTCAGTAGTGTGTAGGCTTCACTAGTTATCCACCTTATCTACCAACCTTTAGATTCTTTTAAAAAGAACTTTGGGATAATTTAAGGGACAGTCACACCCCTCATGTCAGACGAGGTACTCAGGATGTGCACAGCCTGCATCAAATTCCAGTAGGATGCTCTCCTGTAAGACTGAGAGCATGATCAAGCAAGAGCAAACATTCACAGCAAGGGCAAAGTGAACTGCCCAACAAATCTCTTCCTCAGTGCTGCCGAAGGGATGCCACTGCTCCAGCACACTGTTCTATGCTAGAAAGAGTCCAGAGTCTGCCAGGAGACAGCAACAGTCCTGCTGCAGCACCCAGAGCTCAGCAAATCCTCTCTGAGCAGCCTTAGTGCCTCCAGAGCAGGCAGGGGCCTCCCTCCGGCCAGCCAGCCTGGGCCAATTGTGATGTAAAGCTTTAAACCACGAGTTTTGGGGAAACTGAGATAAGTGCTGGCTTGTAACACCTAAGAACAGAGATAGAGAAGTCAATCCTAAACGTCTGATAAACCAGAGCCAGGTGGGATTGCAGGGGAGCCAGGCAGAACTGAAGGTCCTGTGACAGCCCAGGGGTCTGAAATGCCCAGAAGTGAGAAAGCTGAGAGTGAACACCCCAAACTCATTGCTGCTGGAGCAAAGTGTGTCTCAGAAAGAGAAGCAATGAGCTGCTCCTGGCACAGAACAGGGCCCTGGTCCCTGTTCCAGGGTTTGGGGGTGGGAGCAGAAGTAGAATTGTAAAAAGCCGAGTCAAAATTTTGTCTTCTGATGTTACTCAGTTCCTCATTTAGAAAAGGCCTTGGTCTGGCCCTAAAAAGGAGTCTGGGCTGTATGATTGCCTCTGCATCCTGAGTCCCCCCAAACCTGGAGGGGTGACTTTGTGTCACTTGCAATAATCTCCCCTCCACTTGCCAAGAGCTGTGTGTGTGTGGGTGAATCCATCCCCCATTTCACTTTGCAATCAGAAACCCCTGGGCTCACTCTCACTCTCTTGACCTCAGACCAAGTTTCATGCATCTCCTTTCCTTTCTTAGCCAGTTAATACTCTTAAAAGGAGAAACAGATGGCACCCGTTTGCAGATGTCGCTCACTTCACGTGGCACATTTGCTATTGGATTTTCACCAGAGGCTTGTGGCCCAGATAGTGAGATTTTAGTCATAATCACCAGCTTGAAATGTGATGCAAGCACTCAGTGACTCAGTAGGGCCACAGTTACATCTCTCACTGCTCCTGATTTTTTTTTAAATCATTTGTAGATTGGAGTACAGAAAAGGGATTAAATAATCGCAGTGCAGGAGGAAGAATATTAGAAGTGGGTGCTAAAGAAGAGATGGAAAAAGAATTTTAAAATGTAACTGCTGCTCTCGTGGGAGGGAAAGGGCAGAGCTACAGGAGGAGAGGACATTTCTCAGTCCATGTGAAGCTGACTTGGGAGCAATGCTCTGGGTGTTCGTGATGAATACTCTGATTTACACTGATTTACACTGTGATTTATACTGTGATTTACACTTTGTGATTTACGCTTTGTGATTTGCACTCTGATTTACTCTCTGATTTACATTGATTTACACTGTGATTTACACTGTGATTTACACTCTGTGATTTACACTCTGATTTACACTGTAATTTACACTGATTTGCACTCTGATTTACACTGATTTACACTGATTTACACTGTGATTTACACTGATTTACACTTTGTGATTTACGCGTTGTGATTTGCACTCTGATTTGCACTCTGATTTACACTGATTTACACTGTGATTTATACTGTGATTTACACTTTGTGATTTACGCTTTGTGATTTGCACTCTGATTTACTCTCTGATTTACATTGATTTACACTGTGATTTACACTGTGATTTACACTCTGTGATTTACACTCTGATTTACACTGTAATTTACACTGATTTGCACTCTGATTTACACTGATTTACACTGATTTACACTGTGATTTACACTGATTTACACTGTGATTTACACTGTGATTTACACTCTGCTGCCCTTCCGTGCCAACTTCCCCAGGTGAGCAGTGGAGCAGGCAGGTGCGACCCTTTGTGCCACAGAACAAAGCAGCTGTGAAGCTGTGAAGTTTGCCGCTGCATCCCCCAGGACGGGGCCCTCGGGGCTTTTGTTTCTTTGTTTCTTTTCCTGTTTTTGAGTGCTTTTGAGTGTTTTTGAGGTTTCTGAGCTTCCTGGCGGGGTGGCTGGAAGCCCAGGGAATGTGCTGCTCCTTCCAGGAGAGCAGCGTTCAGCATGGGGTGTCCCTGTCTCTGCTTGCAGCTGGTCTGTGGCAGGAATGAATCCACCTGGAGGTCCTGAGTCCCCTGGCAGTTTTGTGGCACTTTTACAACACTGTACATCTCCAAGAAAAGTGCTAGATAAAGTGTAAAAGCAGCCTCCTCCCTCTTAATTCTGGAAACTAAAGGGGAACACTTAATCACGGCGCTGACACTGCCACAGATTTTGGACAGGTTAAGCTCGAAGTGCCTCATCTATCCCCCCTTCATCCCATGGCAACTTCAAAAGCACAGGGAGGCATCAGCAAATCCACAGCTGAGCATCCAGGCTGCAGGAAAACTACAGCAAAAGTCAAGTTAAATGTCAAAAGAAAGGTGGCTGCTTGTCACAGGTACAGAAATGGTCAGAGTCACTCCACCAGATACATTAATTCTGTCTGTGTTCAGTACCTGAGCTGCAAACTGTGCAGATGAGCCACACTGAAGCACAGTGACAGCAAGGGAGCTTCCCGTGCTCGTTCTGGTACCTCAGCAGGCTCAGGAACAGCACATTTCTGTCCCTCTGCCCTCATCAGGTGTTGCTTCCTGGGGACCAACTGAGCTGCAAAAGCCTGAGGTGACACAGGGCGATCTCCACTATCAGGACTGTATTTGCAAGTCAATGGAAAGCTCATCCATGATATCAGCTCTTCTCGGTGCTACCAAAAATGTCACGGGCAGAGAATCAGGGTCGTGAGCACGATTAGAAAGTCCAGGTAATTTTCCCTGGGACCGCTGCCTTGGTGGCCACAAAAAATGTCATGTCTGGGTCTGTGCCACCACAACTGCTTCCTGCTGGGGAAGGAATGGGTTTTGTCTGCTTTTCCTGAGAGTGATTAGGCCCTGGCACAGGTTCCCAGAGAAGCTGTGGCTGCCCCTGGATCCCTGGCAGTGCCCAAGGCCAGGCTGGACGGGGCTTGGAGCAGCCTGGGACAGTGGAAGGTGTCCCTAAACCCCAAATAAAACACTGGGGCCCTAAACCTCAAATAACACTCAGAGATCCCTAATCCCTAAATAACACGCAGAGACCCCTAAACAAAACACAGAGATCCACTAATCCCCAAATAACAGAGATCCCTAAACCCCAAATAACACACAGGGCACCCCTAAACCCCAAATAACACACAGGGGACCCCTAAACCCCAAATAAACTCCCCAAAATTCGCCGCCCCCCCACCCGCGCGGCCCCAGCGCGCCCTCTGCCGGCACTTCGGGGCCCCGCACGGGCAGGGTGTCCCGGGGCTGCGAGGGGGATTTGGGGCTCCGGGGATGTCGTGGGGATTTGGGTGTCCGGGGATGCCGTGGGGATTTGGGGCT